>VWYH01006439.1:498705-740919 GCA_013399365.1 Pampusana beccarii
CTCTCCTCTCTCCCACCCAGCTCTAGGCTGGTTTTTGGACCAGCTACCATTGAGCAGATCCTGCTGCTGCCCTGGGCCAGCTGCTATCATTGTCATATGCAGACCGTGAGATTTCTTCTCCCCGTTGACCTCTCCAACAAGCCAGCTGTGGGGAACTGGGGAGCAGCTAGCTGGGCTGGCTCTTCTCACAGTTCTTTCAAGCCAGCGCATGATAACCAACTGCGATAACATGAGTGGGTGGTCTGGCTGCAACCTGCAGCTTCTCACAGGGAGCACAGAGCAAGCTAAGCGCTTCAAAAGGCACTTGTGTAGGAAGCTGCCTCAGATACTACCTGCTGCAGAGATGGGTAGATAGGACACAAGCTCTTCCCTCCCCTGGGCCCCGACACCTCCCCTGGGACTGCAGAGACCCACTGGGTGTTTTTATTTCCACGTTCAACTTACATTGTTCACCTCAGGCTTAAAAAGAGGAGCATGAACAACTTTCAAATTTACTCTTTGGGTCATCTCCTTGTTTTCTAAACCTGCCGTTGTTTTGGAGAAGAAAAAAAGGCTCTTAAAAAAAAAAAAAACACAAAAACAGTAGTGGCTGGGAAATTTGCCCTGTTTTATAAGTGAAAAAAAGTAAATACACAAACAAGAATAATCACTTTTACTTTCACCACTAAAGGTGTTTCACTACTTTTTTCCCCCATCAATTCACTGCATTTACTTCCAAGAGTGACAAAGGGTTTATTTGAAAAGCTTTTGTTCGGTGCTGGCACCTCAGGCTGCAAAACCTGGACCTGACCCTGAGCTGCAGGTACTGCTCATCACTACCGCAATTTTCCTCCTTTCGCCTTGAGGCAACACAGAAAGAGCAAAGGAGCCAGTGAGGCCACTTTTGAGCCTTATGTGTTTGCATCTCCCTGCTGTGAGCAAGCTCAGGTGACTTTTTTCTCCAGCTTCATTTGTATGCTTGGAGCCAATCCTGCCATGGATCTAAAAACCAATCATTCCTATTGATTTAATTGTGAGTTTGCCACATGGAACAGCAGTCAGGAGAAAAGGTTGTGTTGTAGCTATAAGCAGAAAAAAACCCTCAACAAAACCCACCCAACAGTAAAAAAGGAATGCAGAACTCTCCCTTGCACTAGATAAGCATGTTAAAATCACCCTTGAGCACCTCCCACTGAAAATTAAAAGAAAGCCTCAGTTTTGTCACCGAAGCTGAAAAATGCTATTATTTAACAATCAGCTGAAGGCATTGTTGATGTTATAACAATTTCATTTGAAATCATAACAGATGAGTGATCTCTAAATTGTTGGTTCAAATGAGATAATACTCAATCATGCTTTCTTTTGCAACACAAATCCATATAACTAGCACAGTATAAATACAATCACTGGCTGGTATAAAAGTTTCAAATACTATTTTAAATCCTGCAAGTATGTCTGGTGCTCAAATTGACAGCTCAATGCTCTTTCAGTTCCTGCTGCCAATCTCATTATGGAAGTAAATGGCTCTGTCTTCTTTTATCCTGTTCTATACATGATGCACTTAAAAGGACTTTAAAAATCTAGTAAATGGAAATATATGGTACAATGAACAGTTAAAAATGTCAATTGAATTAGTGGTTGTGTGATATCTTTTCAGCATACAATGTGAACACAGATGCTGCCTTTTATAGAGGTTTATGCATACGAGGAATGTGAAGTGGAACAAATGAGATTTGAATTTTATTATTCTTTTACAGCATTGCATTGCAGATAACGTTTTTTAATTAGCTCCTATCTCAACACCTTTGGCAACTCTAAATAGTTCAGAGAATCTTGTCTTTTGTTGTTGCAGTGTTGTTTTTTTGTTTTGTTTTCACAGAGAAGTAGCCTTTCCAAATTGCAGGAAGTTTATCATCACCTAGTTTAAAACTGATTCTCCAGTTAAACAATTAAACTCACAGGGAGTGCACTATGGTCCACTCAGAGTCTTAAACCCAAATCAGCTACCAGATCCATAGTGACAAATCTATCCCAAGCCCAAGGAGGTGCCATGATGGCAAAAGTTTGCTTCCCTATTAATGAGATTTCCTACGTGATCCACCAAGTGCAAAAGTCTGTAGAAGCCTGTTTGACAGAGAGGGGCTCAGGGAGATGTTTCCTCACCAGCCCCTCAGGTCACCTAAGGAGGGACGGGAAGCACCCAGTGCCACCACGAAGCTTCGCAACCTGTCGCTGCCTCCTGGCCTGGCATGAAACTCTGCAATAAATGAGAGCTGGAAATCCATCACTCCCAGGACTTCAAAGCAACAGGCAGTATTTTATATCAAAATAAATAAACAAATGCATGTAGACAGAAGCTGATATCTATACTACATTGTGCAGTATGGTGGGGGATAGTCCCACCAGCTCCGTTTCTAGACAGCACATCTATGCACAACTTCTTTGTCGAAAAACTTCAGGGACATGGTGTCTTATAAGGATTCCCTCAGGCTCCCAGTCTCTCCCTCACTTCACGATGTGTGGGCAGGATACAGCTGTTCAACTTCACTGCGTAGTCTTCTCATCCAGACTGTTCTCATAATGCAAAAATTACGTCCCTCAAGGCACTATGGAAATTCACATCCTAACACAGTTTCAAATGCCTATTTATTTCACAGCCTAGTGTAAATATTACCTCTGCTCCAGAGTCCACTGTTTCAAATGACAGCACAGTGCCTCAGATTAAGTCTGTGGGATTTCTTTTGTACTTTAAAAGGATCAGGAATTTCTTATTCTTTGCAGAACAACAGAAAATAAGTATTTAGTTTTTTTAAAAATCACAGTGATGTATTGCCCACCCCGCTTCACCATTTTCTTCCAAGGAAAATACAAACTTCAGAAAATTTGTGAATTGCATAAAAGGTCATTCTGGGGGCTGAGCTCAGCTCAACGAAAGGAGTATTTTAGGTTAAGTACTGCACTATAGCTTGTTCACGTACTCCAGCTGAGTACTCTCAATTCACAGGAGAAACCAAAAGGATTTCTGCTGCTGTACATCATATAAATGCAACATGATATGAAATGTTTATAGACATGGAATTGAGAAATTTCTAACAGAAGCTTTCAGCAATGACATTATTCTGAAAAAGTAGTCCTTATGTTTTTGGCATCCGTCTCAAGCCTGGGAAGCCAGCACGGAAGAATGAGCCCAGCTCAGGGGGTCTGGAGAACACCCGTCCAATATCAGCCTTGACCCAGACCGTTGTGTGGCCCCAGGGGGGGTCATGTAAGGCCACATCCAGCAACAAAGGGGCTCACACACACTCCCATTAAACGCAGATCCTGGCCCCACCATCACAGTGTGTCAGTGAGGGTTCACATTAAAAAAATACCAGTTACTGCCACGTGCATTCTGCTCCTCTCTCTTGCTTATGTCCCTCAACTCTGTTAGCAGTTCAACACCAGAAGTGTTGTTCACCTCTGTCCTTTGGCTCAGTTGTAGAAGAAAAAGACATTTGCTAGGTTATGCAATAGGAAGTTCAGTAAAAAATGCGATTACAAACCCAAGACGCATGAAACGGTCAACAGAGAGCCTTGGCACGGGCAGCCTGTGTTAAGCCTCAAATTGAATTCAATCCATGAGAAAAATAAAAGAGGATAAGAGGCTGGTATTTTGGCAGCATCTCTCTCTTCAGAAGACAGCAGGTGCTGCCAGAATATTAGGCTCTGTCATTTTTTTTTCCTCATTGTTTTTGTGATGGGGGGGTAGGAATTAAACCCTACAGTTGCAATTGAACAAACGTGCCAAGGCTCCTTCCTGATAATTGATGATTTTCTTGATCTCCCTGTTTTGACACGCCGTGTCCCAGATGCCTATTGTCCCTCCAAATCACTCTGTGGCCCCTAAGCACTAATTAGATCTTGCAGGTTCTGTTTCTGTGCTGCCTTCACAGCTGCAGGTTTCATTTCCACTCCAGGTCTCACTTTTCTTCAGACTCCAGCTGTAGTTCAAAGATGCTCTGCTCTTCTTCGCCATTGGCTGCTCACCTGAACTACCTTTTCATAGCAGCAGTTGTAGCTTCTGCCTCTGTGAACAGCTGCTGTTCACCTCAGCACTCAGGAAGAGGGATTGACAGCAAAGAGCGAGTATGAAACCGTAACTTTGGCTTAAACCTAAGGGAGGAGATTAGGCTTCGTAATACAATGCAGAACTCAGGTATCTGGTTCAGGAATGGAGCGGAAAAATCTAATTTACACCTCTACACTCTGTTACATGTTATGCACCGAGAAATGGGATTCACAGGAAAACAGCGCGTTGCCATTAGCAAGCCTAGCTGAGGGGCTTGTAAGGCATTGCATTTCTTCCAGGCAGAAGTACCTGGTGGAGAGCTGAGGTTTGTATGTCTTTATGACTTAAATACCCATCCTGTTGAAATGTTTAAATGCCCAAGTCATTAATTTAAGGGTACAGTAAACAGCATGGCTATTTTGCACTATTGCGTACCTCATGGTTAAGCCATGGCACAGGAGGACAAGCCAGAGGAAACTCAGGGCTAGCCCAACCAGTTAGGAGATGAGGAGCTGAATTCCCAGCTCCTGCTCCCTAAATTTTCTGGAGACTTTCTAATGTAAATGACACTGGTCAGTTCAGAAGTCTCTCCTTTCCCATATGGCAGCCTTACTGTCTTCATCAGGGTTCCACTCTCTTTTGCTTGCTCTTCAGGTAGCTTCGTTACTGTTTCCTACCTGGCTGCAAAGTTTCCTAGCGTCAGCATATTGTGCAAAAGGTGGTTTTGAATGAAGCCAGATCTCTGCAGCAGAGTGGTAGGTATGTTTTGAGCATGTTTAGTGAACTAAAGCCTGCAGGGCAGGGGATTTTGGAACTGAGAAGCCTGTATTTTTGTAAACCAAATCAAGCATTGGTAAGAGGTAGACACTCTCATGTTGGCCAAGGTAACAGTAAGCCTACTCTGGAGTATAGCAGAACTAACCTGTAGAAGACTTTGCAAGAAAATTTAGTGTCTTTTAGGGTATCTCAAGTTCTGAGCTGCTTAAGTAGAGGTCTACTGGGTCATTGGGTTTGAATGAGGATCTAGAAAAGGTCTTCTTCCAGACTACACAGAACATCAGATGTGGTACACACTTGTGAGGAGCAAGGAAAGGGGGCTCTAGGCAGACAGCTCCACGGGAAGACTGAATAAAAGGCATCACATTGTGAGGAGCATGCTGCTTAAAGCGAATCAAACAAGGCATTTGCCAGAAAACTCCCCTGCCCTGCAAGTCGCCAGCCACTTACTAATATCATAAGATAGGGTTTGACATTTGCTTTTCTGCTCCAGCCCCCGGCAAGGAGACCAGCTTGTCTCTTGGCTGAGAGCCCCTTTGGAAATGCTGGCGGCTTCCCTTCTGACTTCCTTTCCCTGGTGTACCCTGCCCTGTGGTTTTTGGCAGTGGAAGTGGTGACTTCAAAGCAAGCAGTGGGAATGAACTTTTAAAAGGTGGGCACTCAGTAGCAGCCACGTTAGCAGCTGACTCTTTCAGAGAACTTATTAGAAGAGAGGGGCCTCAGTAACAAGGGATACATTAACAGCTACAGGGCACTTACAGTGCAGCGAAAACGGCACTCTGTTCTTTATTTATCAGCTGCCACTCTGGTAACTAGTTCTGGCAGAGTGGCAGACTAAGCCAGGAGTCAGGGGAACAAAAGAGGCAGATTTCTTTCTTCAGTGCTTAGATTCTGCATTTGCAAACTGTCTTGCTAAAGATACAAAGAGCAAGATTATGGCTGTGATAATCTACATAGCAACGCAAGGTTTATGGAAGCAGTACCCCACTTCACCTGGGAGAGGGCAGGCAATACCAGAGGGTGTTTGGATAGCAAATACAGTGCTGGTTTTTAATATAATCACAGAGGCATAGAGAGACAATGAATTGTACAGTAATAACATGCACAATACTTTGGAGGGAATGGCACAGGAGTATCACAGTGGTAGACTTTTAACAGCTCTGAGTGCTCTGGGCACACCCAGCTTTTCTAAACCCATTCGGCATAGCTCCTAACATGATTATCATAGCCACGTTCTCAAGCCAACGTTATGTCAGAAGCACTCAGTATATGGAGCTCTTTGGAAAATTGGCTCCTACTTTTTGGCAGTAATTGAAAGCTGAGCTCTTAGGAAAATGGGAGCTCTAAATGCTTGGATGACATTTCTCAACTGTGCTCACAAATAGGAGAACCTGTGAACCACAAAGGCAATGCCATCAGCCATCTTTCAGAGATATCACCATCAGACAGACTGCTTTTACATTTGTTCTTCTATTTCGTCTTCATGAGAACTACAAGGCAAAGTTAGCAATAGCAGAGTGACAGTCCGCTGCAGCATTCAGATTCAAATATCCCCTGTTTTAATACATAGCTATATCTAAACAGAAGCAGCACTGATGTACATGTAGGTGACAATATGTGTAGTGTATACCTGTTCCTTTAAATGAAAGGAAACACCAGGCGGTTATTTCCATTAGGTTTTATTATGTGACATAGGATGAACAATTACACACTGTGCAATAAGCTAAGTGAGGTTTTAATCGCTGCTGCATTTATGGATGGTTTATTCTGACCTTTCATAGCCTTGAAAACTAATAACTGAAGCAAAACGAAGTTTACCAGCTCCTCTCAGAAACAAGCCATGTGAGCATAATCAAATCCCAGGCATTAGTAAAGCTTGGATTACTGAGCTGGTGGAGTCACTTCCAATGTCAGATGATGCTGGACAAGCAATGTCTTTTATTTTTCAAGAAATGAGAAAAAAAGGTATGGGCTTTATGGCTAAGGCCAAATCATCACCTGAAGTAAATCACATCAAAATTGCAGCTTTCATTTTCTGTGCACCTCATTTATAAGACAAAAACAACCATTGTGATATTTTTTAACGAAGAATACTTATTCTAGGAAATGTGCTGTATCTAAGAATAGTTATATAGAAGTTATGCTAGATAAATGCCTTCGTAAGAAGGGAGAGCTCTGTTTTACAAAGATACCAATGCTATGGAAAGGTTATCTTAGGCAAAGAGATTTGCTGAAGCTTAGTAGCAGAGCTAAGAACAACACATGAAATCTCACCTTTTTTCTCTCTTCATTATACCACTGTGGCTTACTGAAGAGGTGAATGAGATTACAAGGAATAAGTGATGGTATTTAACACAGTTTTCACATTAACATTTTTCTGCTGGTCCCCTGAAGACTTACAGCTGTCATTAGGACTCTAATCCAGAATTTTCTCCTTTTTAGAAAGCTTGGAATAAGAGATGTCTCTCCTTCACGTGTTTTTGCATGCCATTGATTTATGGAATTTCATGCCTCATGCAATCAAGCGGTGCCTTGCAACCCTAATGCATCCAGGAGGCAATCATTTGAAGTAAATGACTTGAAGAATCACTACCATGAAGCTAACTCTAACGATAATCTCTTTTCACCGTAGCCGTGTTTGTAAACACAGGAATGCCAAGCTGCCCTGTTTCAGCTTATTTCGGACATGAATGAAACAAGATACTCTGATTCTCCTTTTCTTTGTCTTTTTCCAAATGGGAAGGCATATTTGCAAAGCCTGCCTGTAGCAAGCCCTATCTACCAGTAGTCTACTGCAGAACACTGGCTTTTCAAGGCCTCTCACAGACTGCCTCCATCCAGGCTTGGTGACAAAATTGCCCACAGCAATATTAGCCATTTTATTTGCACTCTCAGCTGCAAATGCAAAGGAGATGACACGCCTCAGATTAAACTCACCACAAACATTCAGAGAAGTTAATTGTTGTGATCCGACCCACAAAAGAGAGAGAAAATGCACATATCCGATGAGTTTGCAGGCATCGCTCCTTGCAGCTGCACAGCTGTCCTTCACACATGAAAGAAACGGTCCAGCTACCAAACATCTCTTTCAGCTTTTCCTTCTGTACAGCTACTACTGTTCAGTTTTCTCCAAACCACAGCTCTGCAAAACATTACAGCTGCTTGGGCCAGATCCCCATCAGTTGTAACCCAACCTGGCTCCATGGATTTCAAATGCCTTTTCCACCCACTGGAGAATCTGTCTGTGAGTTGAAAGAAATTCCCTCTCCTCCCTCCCCGCCTGCCATGCAAACATACACACACACATCCACGTACATGGTAAATGGAACGAGTCCAAAAAGTTTTTCTCAACTCTGGTAGCATCAGCATTTTTTTTTTTAACTAACTTGGAAGGAAAACTTTGAAAGCTTTCCAATACAAATGTTCCTGGGGCAAGAGGGATGAATGTAAACAATAGCTAGGGCTTGGTTCTGCAAGAACTTTTAATGTGGAGTCCTAAGTCAAGCGTCCTTTCCTCCTCTTTTTTTCCTCCTACTGTTAATGTGTGCTGTACACACTTGTGTGTCGCTCTGTCAGACACTCCTCACGGCTGCCAGGTCACTGAGTACATGGCAGCTTCTGCTAGGGAAGTAGAAATATTTTGGTCTAACATTTTTGATAATGGCTTTCACCCAGCAAGTCAGAGGAAGATAGCCATTTTCCCTCATTCATGTGGTTTGCTGAGGAAAAAATATGGCACACCAGAGAAGCATCTCCTGCTTGGCAGTGTGCACATGAAAACCAGAGAGAAAGGACCTCATCCTGCAGTAATTAGGGCAAAGGGGAAAAAGAAGGGGGATATGGAAAAGGTGGAACCTTTGGTCCCTGTTTCATAGTTTCTTTAGGCCTTGAAGTGGTTAAATCAAAGAGGTTCTGATTTTCAGAATTGTGCAATGGCAGCCCAGATCAGACACCATTAAAGTGGGAATGATCACACGATAGGATGCTGGGAAAAGGGGTCAAAAGATAACGAAGGCTTCTGCTTTGGTTTTCTAAAGAAAAGGTAATCACCAGAGTGGGATTTGATGGAGTCAAGTTGGATAGACCTACCTTTACTCTGGAAATAATGCAGCTTTCCACGAGAGGAACAGCAGTTAGTCTGAGTGAGGTAAACGTGCCACGAAGAGTCCAGGGAAAGACCTTGAACTTTGGCCACCCTATGATCCGCTGAAAATTCAGAGTATTTCTGAGCATTTAGTGAGTTCTCATTGACTCCCTGATAATCTTCAGGTAGAAGCACATACAGAGCCCTTGTCTGTGTTTATACAGCTCTGGGCACCGGGAGCACCCCTTGGGACACATGAACAATGTTCAGCAGATGGATCCTCTCAGTGCTTTTGCAATACAAACCACAGTAACACTATTAACGAGGCACTATGTTTTAAATTAACCTCTCCAGTATAAAGCTGGCAGTGGTGGGTTATTAATATATTTTAGATAACCACTTTGTCCAAGCATCTTCTGGGTAAATCAAACTCGTGCAAAGTTTTTAGCTGATTTCACCATCCCACTGCATCTTTTCCCTTTGCAAGGCTTTAACAGTTGGCATATAGGCTGCTGCTAGTGCAAAAATTTTGTTGCAGTTTTTCTTTTTATAATTGGTTGATCAATTGGATTTGAAAGACGCAAAGCTGTTAGAGGAATAGAACTGCTCATTTGGCTAGATCCAGTTGTGAAATACACTAATAATCTCCAAAAATACTTGGATTAATCCTAAATATATATACAGGATTGTCAGTGCTGTTGATGTTTTAGCTTCTAGATTCATTATGCCCTTCATGCAATAAACAAATGTAACCATACTTGTGGAAAAGAAGATGGCCTGCTGGAAACTCCAGCCGTCTGCGAGGCCGGCTTTATATATGGCTGTTTCCTTCCTTTGATGAGCAACATACGACTTTCCAGATTCAGCAACTCAGCATCTTCCTTTAAATCATGCACCGAATTTGTAACGTAGCAAAGGCTGGCTTTATTAGATTAATTAAAGAAATCTATTAATTTCCAAGTAAATGAAGAATATTTTTAATCATTGCCTGTGAACCACTTAGCACATTAACTTGTCCCTCTGAAGTCATTTACTTAAGCGTGGTCTCAGTTTGCTTAATCCATAACTGGTCAATAGTATATTAATATTACAGTCTCATTTCGGATCTAAGCATGTCTGAACCTATTAAACTGTCACCCTGGATTTACTTGCAGGGAAAAATTATCTGCATTCAGAGATAGAGGGAGAAAAGTATTAAAGTGACTTGAGCACTAATGAAATTAATCATAATCATTGTAAGTACTTTCAACTGCTATCACCCAGTGGGAGATGATGCTACAGGAAAGTCTTCCTGCTCGACTGTTTTTATGGCTGAGCTGTGGAGCATATTTTAGCTTTTGTTTGTTCCAAAGAGACCAATAACGTTCTGGCTACCATTGGAATAATTCCTTTTTTTTTTTCTTTCTTTCTTTTTACTAAGAATCAACCTTAGAGATAACGTTGAACTACAAGTCACTTTGTGCAAAGCTTGTTCTACTGAACTAGTTTAATGTAGGTCAGAACTATTGTAGTTTGTGTTATAATTCATTCAAACAGTGAGACTCCATCTCTTGCTATTTACTTTTACTGCACTGCTTGAGAAACTAATATATATAATTTACAGGTCCAAGACAATAGGAAAGAGCAAGTCAGGAGAAAAATGATCTATGTCCCTGCAGTGTAAGATACATGTAGATATACAGAGCCAGATCCTGAGATGTGTAAATCAAAATATGTGCATGGTGCATTAAAGCTATGCAGGTTTATATTAGTGCTGTAAGATTATCCTTTACAGCACTCCTCTTAATTCATGCAAAAACTTTATAATCCTTTAATAATACTTGAATTTTAAAAATTATTTTTTTTTCCCTTCCAACTGCTGGGGTCTGTAGTGGCAAGACACTAATCTGTATCTTGTTTAATACTCTGTGAAACTTTTGAAGGCCTCCTCCACACATCATCTTTGAATTTGTCAGTTGTCTAGAAACTCTGGTGTCGTATGGATTAAACAGTTGCAGAAAACCTCTGATGAAGAGGAACACGACAATGGGGAAGACAAAAAATAGAAGCAGATCAAAAGGAGTTATCTCTAAAAACAAACTCAGTGCTATCCACAATTAAGCCACATTTGACATTTTAAAAAGACTTGATCAGTGTTTTGGCTTACAGAACCGCTTCAGGGGCATTGTGATGTGTAAATTAAATTCAAATGAAGGTTAAATATAGTTCTTTGGGAAAGACTGCATGGTTTAAATTACCTAATTATTTGGACAAAATCCGTTCTCCTGTAATTAAATGTATACAAAAGAATGTTTCTTTTTAGTAAGTACATTTGGAGAGGAGATGTTTATCAGCAAATGGTTACTTCCTCTTGAAGATCATAAAGATACTGTCATCACTCAGAACTGTGTAAGAAGGAGGAAACTTAGTTTATACATTTGTCAGAGCTCTGCTGAGGTTGAATGAAAGTGAGACAGAACACTCCTGTATTTTGGTGTGTGCAGCCCTCCAGGTTCTGATCCTGCAAAATCCTTTATTATATGGTTTGCTGTAAGTCTTTCCCTGGAGTTCATACCTATGCAGGAAGGTATATGCCAAGGCAATGTGCCAGTCAGGGCTCTGGTGATGAAAGGAGCTGATAATTCACCTAATCCATGGCTACTACAATACAGGATCGCAGTTTGCAGTACCTGGGACCAGCTTTCTGCCTTGAATTCAGCTCAGACCCTCTCATTCTGCAAATGTTTCCAGGCTTCAGAAGGACAACTGCTGGAGTGAGTTGCAGCCCCATGTGAGTAAGGGGATGAGAGTCTAGATTGCTGGGGTTTATACAGTGTAGTTTTAAATGTGTTGAGTGGGGGGATTTCACCATCTTTCTGAAGGAAAGTCCTCCGGAGCCTAGCAGATGTTAACAGTAGGATATCTTTTACACCAATTGGGGCATGAACTTTCTCTTCACCTTGTCCATTCCTCTTCATTATGTTATTTTTACTTAACTGTACCTCCATCAATATTCACACCATTTAGTAGTTCTGTTTCTTTTTCCATAGTCATTGCATAAACTGTAGCTCTTTCATTCAGTCTTTGGTGTCACTCCATCCACCTCCTTTCTGCTTTGGGAGGGCACCTCCTTCACCCTTTTGTGTCTTCTTCCAGTTTGCCAATTCAGTTCAAGTCTGCCGTGTGTTGCTGACAAACAGAAATGTCAGCCTTGCTTAGGGCTCAGATCTCTATGCTGCCAATTTCATATTCCAATAGAGGAATAATTCTCTTAGATTGACCAATTCCTGCTCACAAAACGACGTCTTGCTCTCCAAAGTTCTGGAATTAAGTCTGCACAGTGTGCCTAGGCTTCACATTGTCGTTCACTGCAACAGGTCTGTGACATGGAATAGTCTTGGAAAATAAATTAATATGCAAGGTTGTACTGCTTAAACTTCTGAAGTTTCCAATATGTGCCTGGAATTACACAAATATCTGTAGTTTCCCAGGTTGGAAGAGTAGCATTGCTCTGCACGTCTGGTGTCTAGTCATAACATCTGTAGTAACTATATTGTGGAAGAAACGGCATGCTCATTAGAAAAAGTGTGTTGGTACACGAAACTTGTGTCTGTTGGGCCCTGAACTGCACGTGGGAGGAATGTTTGGGTTTCACGTATGTGTCAAGGAGGGATTTTTCCAAGTGAGTGAGAAACTAAAGGCAGCTCATCAAACTTTCCCACAAGTTATTTTACAATCCAGCCTCTTTATTCAAATTCACTCTGCAGAACATGAGATTACTTAAAGGAAAAGGAAGAGAAAAAGAGCTGGGGGAGAAGAAGCTGATTTATTGGTAACAATTATAAAGGGAAACTATAAATTTACCGGGGCCATGCAGTGAGTCTAATAGTGAGTAAGAACACATGTAATCAATATGAATGTATTCGTTTTCATTTTCTCTCAACCACAGTCTATATGCATGGTATCTCACTGTTGCATAGGAAGGCACAGCTTTTGCCACAGTGAGTTTACAATAATGCAGCAAAACTCCTGCTAAGTTTTGATTGAATAAGTTTGGCTCTAGCTAGACAAAGAGCACAGGCAGGCAATATGCTGACAGGGAGCAAAACTGGGAGCAATTCTAGAAAAGAGACGAGTGCAGGAAGGCAAGGGGAAGAACAGAGCACTAAGGAGTGACTTGGAGAAAGAAAGACAAAATTGCTGCAGTTGTTTCTCTGGATGGTGGAAAAGAATCCCTTGTGCAGAGCAGAAAGAAGTTGTCCTCGACCTTCCATGCAGCAAGAAAAGAAAGATTCAAAGGTGTTCTTCACAGCACTGCAGGAAGAAAATGCTAACACACAAGCACCTGACCTCCACAGAGCTTCGACCTTCATATGACTCCTCCAAATACTCATTTGTAGTGTAATTCTTAATTGTCTTTGTAGCCCCCGTCCCATGGTTGTATGCACCCAAAGGGCATAAAACACCACTGGTGGAGTTGCCAACAGCAGAGAAGGAGGAAAACGTAGGGAAATCTGGAAGTGAACTGGTTCCTGTTATCACACCCCAGGCAAACGTCTTTGTGCAGCGCAGGCAGAGACGGTGCAGAGCAGGTCTGCACGCTGCTCCCTGCTGCTAATAGTGCTGAGCAAGCAGCCTGTTGCATTCTCCACTGAGTTTAATTTGCAAATAGCCTTAAAACATTGCAGAAAACAGCATTAGATTTTTTTTTTAATGATGGTAACAAAGGCTTGGCTGTCTGTGTAAAGCCTGTAACGTAATCACTGAACAATCAAAGAGTACACAAGGTGTCACACAGAAACAAAGAAAGAGGTCATTCTGTCCAGAGCGGGGAATGAAAGCAGAGATAATCATTCTTAATCTTTGAATCAAGCTTCTGCACTATCATGTCTGAACCCTGAACCTACCTTGGGCACTAACAAAAATCCAAACAAATAAATATAACTCTTTCATCTGCTTTTGAACTTGCCTGTTAGAGCAGTGGCTGTGTCCCTCAAACCCCCTCAAGCAGGCAGCCTGAAAACAGTTCAAAGAGCAGTTAGGTATCTAACTTTCACTGAAATTCAGGAGTGCTGGCCATTCAGCTACTCTTTGAAGACACACACACAAGCATGCACTGCTCTGTGTCAGACAGTGTGTTTCTCAATGGCCTGTCTCTTTTCTTGGGGAGAAGTTCCAGAAAAATTCCCCCGGATGAGCTCTTCAGGACTAATCACCATACACTGCTTACACTTCCAAGACTGGTGATATTCTCATTACACTGTGTTCTGTCACGCCTTCAGTTTGTTAGCCTCCTAATGAAAAGATCTAATTCCTTCCCTGACTGGTTGGGAGGCTTGGCTAATGGTGCTGTGTAAATGAAGAGAATGGTTATTACCATGATTATGAGTGTTACAGTAGTAAAAATAAGGAACTGTGGTCAGGTATGTCAGACATACAGGAAATGAGATAAAATATCTACTTAAAAAGAAGGTTAAAGAAACAACCACTTTTCATGAACTAAGAAGAGAGATTTGCGTATGAAACAGAACATGATGAGCTCATCAAAAAAATTCTTACTACCATTAACTCCATCTTAAAAATGATTTAATTTTGCCATGCATTTTAGCCCAGGGAACACTGGCTTCCTGAAAGTATGCAGGTGAGCTCGTGAATTGCTCGTGGGAATACCTGCAGGAAGGGAAGGTTGGGCTCGTATATTTAGTGATTCATATGCAGTGAGAAATACACTACCCTGAGTGAGGGGAGGATTCAAGGAGAGATCTCCTCTCCTGTGCCAGAGAGGCCAATGACTAAGGAAGCGAGTAAAAGACTAGACAGGTTAAGGGTGGTCCTTTCTTACCACATCTTCACAGCTTTTGGCAGTCAGGAGGTTTACATCTCCCTGAAAAGAGGCCCAGACAGCACCTGGACACGATAGTATTGACAACACCATCGAAAGATCTGTCTCACCGTTTCCTTTGCTCTTGAGCTATGGCATACCAGTACATCTGAGCCAGATGCAAACATATTTCAGACAGAAGAGTACAGAGAAAAACAATTAAGTAAACCCCACCTGTAGTCCTGAGTAAAAAATCTCCAAGGCAGAGATACCAGCTTAGCCATCAGGTAGAGTTAGGTCCTGTTCAACTGGACAGGGAGAGCCTGAGATGACAGTGATCCGGTTATCTGCTCACAAATGATACACAGGCCACAAATATCTAACACGTGACACAGCAAATACTTTTAAATAGTGATCTGCTCACAGCACCTCGCTTTCAAAGTAAGAGGCAATATTTTTCTCCAGAGAATGACTCCTTGAAGCTCATGCACAGAGTCTCAAGCCAAAAAGGCCACTTATGCCATGTAAAACCTCTTACCAAATGCAAGTGGCTATCTGTAAAGTCCTTTCCAAACAGCAAGCTACTGAAATGAATGCTTATCAAAGAGCAATCCAGACTTTACTCCATTTCCTCAAACGCCCAACATACCAACAAGATGTGAGTTAAAGAAGTGCTGCTGTGTCCCACTTAAATATGGATGGAGGAACCAAAAGCAACAGCAAACATGTCAAATCAACCATCTATTGTATTGGCTTGTTTATTCTTTTCCATTCTGACACTCATCCAAAAGTCTCATCACAATTCATCTATGTCCTAAACACTGTCTAGCATATTTTTCCAGAGAGAACCAGGAAGGTCATTATCTTCCTTTAGAAGATACAAATCTGCAGCTCAACATAAACTTCAAGAAAACATATTTGGTTTCCTGTACTGGAAGGTAATTTTTGCAAAACTAACAGCAGAGTAGTTGACATATCTCCAAGATTCTTGTTTGTTCACAGTCTGTTCATGGGACACCTCAGACATCTGAACATAGAAGCAGCTCTACTTCATGTCATCTCCAAAGCCTTGGAGGAAGAAAATAGGGGAAATGGAGGAATAGGAAGATAACTTTTATAACGAGAAGCAAAAAAAGTGCAGGAATTATTTCAATTAAACACACAAATTAAAAAAAATAATTAAAAGAAATTGGATGCAATTTCTTCTTATTTTTACAGCTGGCTAAAATTTTAATAGTAGCAATTCAGTGCTTGTACTATGGCATCTGCACAAACAGCTGTAGTTCCCTTGTGCAAAACATACTAGATACAGCAGTGAATTTGCTTGAACTTGCATTCTCAGGCACCATGGTCTAACAAAGGAATGGTTAATGATTTCTGCTAAATAATAGAAAGCTTCAGACACATGGTAGTGTAGGTTGCTCCTTACTCTCCCTTTGTCTAGGTGCACATCTTAAACCTTGCACAATCTAGAATCTAATTTGGGGGAACGGTATGGGGAGTGTAAGGGAGTGGCAGTGAAGAGAAATCTTCATTCATTTTGCCTGGCTGTGTAGTAGACCACATGGATTATCTTTTTATTTACGTTTACTCTTCTCTGAGTATTTGTGTTTAAAAAGCCTAATATGCCCTATCAAAAAGGATTATGTGTAATTGGCTTGACACTCATCTCCTTTAAACTGATGCTGGGAGGCAAACCAGTGTATTCAATTTAGAAGTTTGTATATAGGGCAGCACCCAATAAAAGTCCCTGAAAACCGACAAAGTTGTACAATATACAATTTCTCTGTTGCCTCTCTTTATTTTTTTTTCCTTTGTGCAGAGAAAACAGAGAGCAATTCTGCACTTGATTGAGATCAGTTAGTGGAGGTTTATTGGCAAGGCTTGCACTGTGTTTTTGGTATTAACCTCTTAGATCACAGCAAGTAGCTTTTGAAGTTGGCTGGGGGCTGGAGGAAAGTTCTTCGTCAAGGGATGTACCATGCCTGCCTCCTTCCAAGGGGAGGCTGAGGGCAGAGAGGGGAGCAGGAAGGTCACGCTGTTCTGCCTGCCACATCTTGCAATAAATATTAACCAGAGGTGATCACTGAGTGCAAAGAAATAAATAACAAAGGGCTCTTCCAAGCCTTACAGCTTGTATGTATCTTGTTAGATGATTAAAGAAAAGCACAGTTAGGAAAGAACGACTCTGCCAGATTAAATCTCACATTTTATTCCTAGCTATGTTGCAAAAAAAGTGAAATGATTTAGGGCTTTATCTGCCCTTATCTCTCCCTCCCCTTCTGATTCCTCCTGACCCCTTCCAGCATCCCAGTAGCCCTGTTCCTGGAACAATGTTGCCCTGTGCCCCACCAGCAGCAACTGGTTTCTCTCCCTGCTGGTCAGTGCACACACAGAGCATCGGCACTTTCCCAGGGCGACTGTGTGGCAGCGCCACCTCTGCCAGGAGAGGACAGCAGAGCAAGTCCTCTCAGTCCCACCAGCCAGGTGAAGGGGGACCTGCACACTCTGCTCCACAGGGCAAAACCTGACTGCTGCAGCTGGACCTAAAAAAGAAAGTGAAGCCTGTGGAATTTCAATTTTCCCAATTAAATTTCCCTATTAAAGCAAAAAGAGAAAGAAAAAGACATATATATGTCCAGTAAAAGATGTTGGAATCAGACCATGGACTTCATCACATAGTAGAGTCTTTCCACGCGAGGAGCAAATAGATCTGCAGCTTTATTTCTACCATTATTAAGAAAAGGGCAAATTGACAAAATTCACATCTTAGTGCAGTTTCAGGTAATGGATGTGCCACAAAATGCGGAAAGAAGATGTTTAATTGACGATTCTTCTAATTGTATTACTTTAAATGCTGGAACAAATAATCAAAGAAACTATTTGTAAGCATCTAGGAGATAACAAGGAGATGAGTTACAGTGAGTATGGATTTGTCAAGAACAAATTGTGTCACACTAATGTAATTTCCCTTCCCCACAGTATAATAGACCTTGCGGACAAGGGACAAGCAGTAGATGTAATATATCTTGAGCCTAGTAAGTTTTCTGACGTTGTCTCATATAACATTCTGATAAATAAGAGAAGAAAATGTGGACTAGGAGAAACCTACTAAAGAGCGAGTGCAAAACTGGTTAGAAAGCCATCTTGAAGAGAATAATTATCAATGGCTCACTGTCAAAGGCTGCATCAAGTGGCTTCCACAGAGGTGTCTCTTGGCCTGATCCTATTCATTGCTAATGAACTGAGTGATAGAAGAGGTTGCTGTGCACATTGCCCGTTACTGGGAGAGGTTCCACATCTGCTGCAGGAAAGGACTAGTGTTCAAGAGCAGTGTGACCATTTTGAAATAGTCTCAAAAAATAGGATGCAAGTCAAGCAAAGTGACTATTATATTATACAATGACCCAGCAGAAATCTGATACTTAAATTAAACATTAAGAATAATCGACTTGGTACTACAGCTTTGTAGGTAAGGATCTATGTGTTACAGCTGGCCAGAAGACGAACACAAAAACTTGAAAAAATACTTTTTTTCCTTTACTCAACATTTATAAGACCTCAGGACATTGTATCCAGACTAGGTTTTGGCCACCTAACTTTGAGGAACATGTGGGTCAATGAGGTCCAAGGGAGAGCAACAACCAAAAATCTGGGCATCTAGGAAAAGATTTGAGCCTGCACAGTTGAGAGAGAAACAGACTGATGCAAAACACAGCAGTGATCTTTCGATCTGTGATTGTTGTAAGGAGAAAGCAGAGAGTTTCTTATCTGTGACCATGGCAAACAGAACAAGAAACAAATTATTTATAATTCAGGAAAAGAGTTTAAGGTTAGGCACTAGGAAAAAATGTCCAGTGTTATAGAGTTGAGCAATGGAATAGACTCCTTAGGGATGGCGTGGAGACTTGATCCCTTAGAGAAGGTCCATATACAACTTGATGTTGTCTTGGAGTGGGGAACGGCCTAGATGACCTCTGGAGACTCCCTTCCAATCTACTTTTCTATAATCCCATTAATTCTATGAATACCACAATCTAACCATGTTTAATAAATTAAACTGTAAGGGAGAAAAATAATCCCCTAGACACAGAGCTAGGTCTGAAAACACTAAACATGTTGTAGTAATAGGCCATAAATTTGCTTTCATCCCCTAAGGAGATTTTATTGCCACAAAGACTAACATACCAGAAGCCTCCTCTAATAGTTGAGTAACTCCAGCACACTGGCAGGTTCTTTGATTCATATTCTGAAAAAGTAGCTTATGTTTATAGAAACAAATCGGTTGCATCAGAAATATAGGTTAGGTCAATCTTCTGAACTCTATATGTCTCCAAAATGTCTCTTTGTAAATCCTCATATGTCTCGAGCAGCAAAAAACTCCAGACCGCTATTAAAGGGCACTTTGAATTATTTTCTTCCAGTTCCTATACTCACTGCTTTTCACTATAACATTCAAATACCCTACTACCAGAATGAAGACAAAAAAAAGATGCAGACAAGATGCGGTATGGCATCATCAGCTAATCAGAAAACAACACAAAGCTGTGCTGTTCTTCAGTGTCAGACATCCATATTTTATGTAAAGCAGAAAGCACTTTACCTGTGAGTTGATGGAAGGGACCCTCAGGGGGTTCCTTTCAATAGCATGCGTACAACACAGAGAAAGAGAAACTTTCTAATTAAAATCTTCCTAAGAAAGTGTGGTTTCACAGAAAGGAATAATTTTTGCTGTAAAATGCCATACCAGGAAAGCAATCCAAGTTATCAACTAGGGTTTTAATTTTCTTTCTCATCACCAAGCAGATTCCTTAATACATTTTCATATAAATGCCTAGGTCTTATTCTTTTTCACTTGGGTTCACTGTGGTGTTATAGGGGAATGAGCCCTCTTGCTCATTTTGATGAGCAAAACCTGGTGGAGGAAAGCAAAAGCCACCAACTACTTTCTGTCTGGAGTGAAACTAAACAATTCACTCAATGAGTTTAAGCTTCAGAGAAAATAAGGTCAGAACGAACAACCCTTGTAAAAGTGTGTCCCCAAGCAGTTCATGGGGTTCACACAAACTACATTTGTTCAAAGAGATCCCAAGAGGAAAATGTAAACCCTGTTTGACTACCACGGCATATAAGGTGGTATCAAATAATGAATCCAAGTATTTTCCTTCTGAACTCAGCCCAAAGCACTTTTAAATCTTTCTGATACGAAATAATATACCATGAAGTGGAAATCTTTCTGATATTTTGTCATTTTAAGCTGTGGTAATATATTTTCTCTTGGAAAATATAACTGTGCTCTCATTGTGTACTTTTCTGTTTTTCTGTTTCATCTGTGATGCATATCTGAATGGAATTTTTGCCGGTAATTCTATAAAATTTACTCTGAACCACTGCTTATGCTCTACTGATCACAACTCTGTTTTAAGGATTGTCTTTTATTTTTCAATCTTTTCTTCTCTGCCCTTTTGCTCTATTATAACATGAGGAGTTAAGAGGGAAATTTTTTTTACACATTTAACACTTTGTTTCCCCTGAACTCCTGCCTAGGGTTATAGGGATCTCACTACCTCACGTGAGCAAACTAGGAAATCATACTGCTGGAATGACAGACCTAGTAAATCTGATAGACACACTCAGGGGCATTGATCAATATTTTTGTTCTTCATAGTTTTTCAGGGTTATGTACTCTGTTTCAGCTGTGACAGTTATGGCAAATTTTGTAAAAGGAGGCTAGATCCTCAGCTCATGTACAGCTACTTAACTGTGAAATCCTGAGTTATGTTTTACATACCGATATGTCAGGCCAGACTTACTCATGGCTCTAGACCATAACCTCCAGCCATTGCCCTCCAATGGTCGCTGGTTCTAATGAGTGTTTAAAAATGAAACTGATTGAAGAAGCCCCACGTCAGCTTCTGCAGGAAATGGCTTGATTTGTTTTCGGTCCAGATTAAGCCTAAAATCACTTAGGAAAGTGATTTTAAAGCAAAAAGACTAAATTGGACCCTGTACTTAAAATCACTTAGCAGCTTCCCAGGTGCAAAAGTATAGTATTTCAGTAGCTGCTAAGAAAATGGTGTTCCTTGTGTAAGTTTACACAGTCTATTGAAGCTGTGACACTTTAAAAGCTCAGAAATCACAGAGAAAGTCCATGCTTCATCCGTGTTTGAAAAAGGTGAACCTCTAATCATCGTTGGTGAAGTGATGTTCAGAGGATATCACAGAATAAATGATTGGACTTCTAGCTCCCCTGTGTCTAACCACACAGGCATCGCACAGGCTACAGTCCTTGTGAGTAGCAGCACAAGTGAAGAAAGACTCATCACGAACAGGAAAGAAAGCGACTGAGGAAAGGATAGAAAGACAAAGTAACCTCAGAAAGAGGTGCAAGCCTCAAGCAGTCATTCAGTGCTCTAAGTTAATGCCTGGCTCCTCTGTACGTGGGACGAGAGCAAAACAGATATCTGAAGTACACTGCCAGAAGTAAACTAGGAAAGTCTGAAGTCCCTCTGCCTTTGAAGTAAACATGACTTTAAACATGAATACACAAAAGAGAGCACAGCTATTTATAGGAAATCAAATGTAAATGAAATGGGTTGGGATGAGCTTCCATGAAGTAGCAAGAAAACAAAGGCGGCAAAGCAAACAAACAGGAATGTAAGGAAAGCACAGTCAGCATTTGCAATGCAGTCATTAACCATGCCTTGTACTTCTGAATGCCCTTTATTTGCTGGCCTCAGAGTCTGCAAACATTGAGGATTTGTCTACAGAGAGGCTGTGGTAGTAGATGATTTATTTATTCTGCTGCTGCTTTTGTCTCTGGTTACCCTTCCACTGTGTCACATCTGTTTACACTCTATATAGATGTAGTGTGATATAGTGTGAGTGTATATATGCGGAACCAAACAAGGACCATCCCAGAGCATGCGCACTTATCAGCAAACATGATTTGTTTGTGCAGCACACAAAAGACGCCTCCACACCCTGCAAACTGAGTGATGACAAATTCCAGCTACCGATCATCACCAGTGCCAGCTCCTGCTTCACCCAGGTTTTCCTCAAGACCATTCCTCAAGAGCATCCATTAAGGTGCATGGGGAACCTGGGAAGCTCTACCCAAAACCCTTCCCCTAGGAGGTACCAAGTTCTGTTTATCCGTAAGTCCTGTATTTGGGTCTTTTTGAAAATTCGGGGCTCAGTGCATGACAGTATGTCTCCGATATGGTTGGGATACATACCTGGGGAGTTCTCTTGGCCTTTACTTCTCAATTTTAAAGTGAGACGGTATTTGTTACCTCCTGAGCATTAGGAGCTACTGCAAGGATTATTCACACACAGCAGTGATCTAGAAAAGAACATTTCTAAATGATACCAAAATGAAATGCCTTCTTCTATTTGTATTGTCATTTTTTTTCTCTTTTTGTGGCGAGTTTATTGCCTGTGAGAAGTGCTCGGAAATCCTGTTATTTAAAGAGCAGCTTGAGGAACTCAAGTGTTGCTGTCATGGTAGAGACAATCCCAAAGTGTTGCAAAAGCCTTCTCACTTTACGTTACAAACCCTGATGAGATATAGATTAAGAGATCTGTATCTAAATGGTTTCATGGGTGGTAAGAGGGTCACACATGAAGGTAGCTCCTCTCTCTGCAAGGAGACAGGTTGTCCCAGGAGATAATCAGGATTTTCTCCCTGAAACAGTTAATGGATCTCTCTGGTTAACAGCCCATCATACACAGGAAAAGCCAGGGACACATTTTTCAGATATGAGTATTGTGAGAGCTCAGAGAAAATCGTGGGGACTAGGAGACTGGAACCCATTGGAACCTATACTTGAATATTTCTATTCTGCCACTACCTTTATATTAATATTTGTGCTTTCTCTCCAAAACTGATTGATTCATTACACTGTACCACCTGCTTTAGGCATTCTGCAGCTGGCACAGCAAAAAATGGACACATATTACATTGTCACTGAACTAACTGAGCTATCGCTTACTGCTTCCTTTCTAAAAGGGAAAGACAATAGACCTGTTTCCCCCAGCACATTTCTTATACAGAGATGGCGCTTTGTTAATAAGCCAAGCCCAGTATTTTAACAACTGCAAGGTGAAGGGTTGAAGCAGTAATATGCCTTAAGGTCGTGTGGCACACGGTCATATTTTAATTACCCCTGCCTGAGGCTATCTCCACAGGTATGTTTCTTCCCTGCATAAAACATGAACCTGGGAGTGATTTTAAAACACATTGTCAATAGACTGAGACTCCAACAGGATGTACACAGTATCAGACTTTAATCCAAGGCCAAATTTTATTTTAGTGTTTTATCTGTAGGCTCAGAGGGGTGAGAGAAAGAAACACTTTTCTATTCGTAAACTAATAATGTTTAGCAACACAAGGTATATCTTATGTTCTAGAGATCTTTCATTTCCTTAATAAATACCTAAGCATAGCAAGCTCTCAACACCAATATCCTTTCAATAAAAGGTAACCTTATATGGTCACTACATGATACATGATTTATAAGATGTCATGTTAAAGTAAACTCAAACTCATGAAACACACTGAAGGAAGGAAATGGTTGTCTGGCTCCATATGATGTTTTCATGTTTCTATTAAAACCAGACTATTCAAACACTGTGGATACTGCCACAGGTTTTAGCTCTAAAGAAGGGATGAGAACAGTCTTATCCATACCATCTGTATCAATAGCAAAAAAAATTCTGGCAACACATGAATGTGGTTAAAACACTTGGGGTCATCTTACTGTTGGGGATTAAAAAGACATTTTTCCCACAGACTGGCTTGTTCAAAGAGCTGTCATGAAACTGGATCATTGAAACCCTTTGCTAGCCAAATATCATGCAAAAAGGAATGGGAATAGTTGAACTGTAAAGACTAATTCCTTTAAGACAATCTCCTTTAAGGAGGATATAGCATTGCAGAAATTGAAACCTAATCTTCACTATCATACTTGACACTTAAATCCAAGGTCAAGATTTTTTGTGAAGTCATGCTGTTCCAACTGGAGATATTCTACTGTTTTCACATCTTTAATCTATGACTTTGTTGTGCACTTTAAATAAATAAAAAGTTCCTTATCTATTATGGATGACCTTAAAAAAAAAAAAAAATCTAGGGCATTGAAATAGTTTTCCTCGCCTGTTCTCTCACTCCCTGGCAGATCCTAGGAGGCACTTTCACTTCACGGACTCCCAAGCTCAGCCCCTGCCAGGCTCCACCCAGACACCAGCAGAAGAAACCTGATGTAAACAGAAGGTATCTGAATTATATTTTTCCTTCCCTATAGGGGGCAACCCTTCACCACTTCAGTGAACCAGGGGCCACCACATGTCTGGGTTCAGGCCTGAGAACATGCTGCATCACCACAGCATAATGAAATCGAAGAGGGGAACAGATTTCAACACACGTCACAGCAGGTCAGTGCATTTGCTCAGTAGTGCGCTGCACAAAGCTTACAGAGTAGCTTTTTAAGTTATTTTTAAATCCAGTGCCAAACCATGCTATTGTAAAGCCCAGCTGAGCTGAGAACCTGCAATAAACTCAGTGAAGTGCAAGATCTCCTAGATTTGGTAGTGGGGGGGGACTCATCCCATATATTTTCAAGATGCCCTTTCACACAGCACCTTAAGTTACACTAATGCTTTGAAGCATTCAATTTTGCTTGGTTATTAATGTATTTATCATGTGCTTTTGACTTTACAAGAGTTTTGGTTCATTCACTTCAATTGATAGACTATGGTCATTATCTTTATGCATCTACCACTATTTCTACTTTATTAACACAAGTACCTTCAAGAACTTCTGCTAATGAGAATGGCAAAGACCCAGAAAATGCTCTCAATTCTTTGAACCTCAGTCACATCTTATTACAAGGCTAACAGTGCCACTACTCCATTAAAATTTTTAAGTACTACAACCTCTACAGCCAGTAGTACTTAATGACTTAAAGACCTCCACACCCTCTTTTCTTCCTACATTAAACACTATAGCACACAGCAGATTTTCTTTGAGTTGCAAACACCATCCATGGTTCTTGTTTGTAAGAGTCAAAGTGGTTTTTATTTAACTTTCTATGTCCAAGACACATTCCTTGGTCTGTCAGAGCTACTAGTGGAGCCCAGAGAGCAAAACAGCTTCTTTCTCACCACCCTCTACAGTACACAGCCGTGAGAGCTACGTGTTGATGCATGGGGACCCAAGGAACATCTTACCAGCTGCAGCAAGCACAGTGTTCCCAGCTGCTTTCTTATCAGGCCAAGGGACTACCATCCAGTTTTTTGGTTCCTACAGCTTCCTATGGCTCTTCCGAATTTCAGAAAGATAGGGTGGAGTTGGAAGAGAGTCAGAAAACTGTCTTAAGTATCCTCAGCCTTCCTAGCACAGTATGTAAAGTGAGGCAGCTGACCACAACAGGGTGGTTTAAGGGTGTGGAGGTAAGTACACAAAGCAGATCATAAAGCCAATGAGGAGAGCTGGAAGACTCCTCGGCGTGATTTACAGTGTGCAGGGGCAAACCAGGACAAGGAACAGAGATGGATTCTGAGCTGGAGCTGCTCGGTGCTAGGCAATAAAGAAATGCTGAGCACAGGGCTCATCTGAACTCCTGCCGTTTTTCAGGAGCATTGGTATCTCTGTCCATGGGATCAGGGCATTAACTAGGATACCAAAGGTTCAGATTCCTCAGAAGACCATTACTTGACCACAGGCTCTAGAAAAAGCTTCCCATTGCAGATGCACCATGAGGAACAGTGTAGGATTCCTGTGCTACAAGAGTACAAGCAAGAGGGCCGTGGGCTGTAATTTTGGGGTTACAGGTGGGAAGCTCTGATCTTTGCTGTCGTGCTGGATTTTATCACAGAGAGAAGACCCGGGTTTCTTCCTGCCAGAGCAGTACCCTAAGCACAAAGCTCACCTTTCTCTTTTAGGCCGTCTAGTAATACCTGTTCCTACATGGTGGCAATGCTTCCTGCTATCCTTGTGCTGAAGCCAAAGCTGTTGCTTTGCTGGGATCTCAGCCTTCAGTAAAGGAGGTTCTACTCCCTGCATTATTCCTCTGGTACAGTGCCAAGGAGACAGATCTAATCCAGAGAGCAAGGCAACAGCACAATATCTGGAGGCCTTCAGCCTCATGCAGGAAGAGCAAGAGGCTTGCTCATGTCACATTCATGTTGTGTGTGCCAGAGAAGAGGAACACAAGGTTTTGGGAATGACTCAAGCATGCACAGTAGAGACAGAGTGGGAAAGGCAGAAGTCTATAAGAAGATCCTTTTTACAAAAAGAAAGCTCAGAACAAACTAAGAAGCCAGGAAACTCCTTTTCTGCTCTTTCTCTTCAGCTTGGTGCTCTGTCAGTCTAACAGCCAACACCTGACATGGCCTCACTCAGGTGATGGAAATTTGTCACTAGTGACGGTGGGGCCCTGAGTTTTCCTGACAGTGGTTTTTGTGAAAAGATGTACCAGGAGCCAGGCACACACTGCCACATTAACTTCTCTGCAGCTGGGCCGTTCGTTATTCTGTGGGCTGAATATCAGGTAGGCATTGGTTTTTCAGGCTAATTGCTATGGTTGCTTGCTGCTTTGTAGCAGTTTTGTCTATAGGTTGTTTGTGAAAGCATACTTGGTGTGGGGGTTCTTTTAAAACAAGTGGAATAAGTGAGAAAATAGAAGTTTTCACTAGCAGCTGACATGGTCCTCTTTATCCTTGGTTCCTGACAGGATCTGAGTGTGCTGTGATCTATGCTTGCAGCTGCACTCAGCCACCCAGAATTTAAGTTACACTAATACATTTCAGCACAAATGAATATGTTCATCTGAACTTCAGACCAATTTTGTTGCAGTGACACAGAAATAAAGTGACAGAAGCATCTGCCAACAGTCTCAAGCACAGGGCAACAGTATGCACAAGCATTTGGAAGACTCTTAAAGAATAGTATTCTTCCTTAGCTTATTATCTTGCTGTTCACTATGTTGGAACCAAAATTAAAATGCTTTAGTGTTTACTGAAGCAGCATATATGGTATCTAACAGCATGTTATTTTGCGCATACTGTTTAACATTCTTTATTGCTCCAACTCATAAGGTTTATTTGAAATCAGTGGAGGAATTCATCCCATCCACCATTTACTCAGCTATTATCAGCTAGTGCAAAAGTGCCATGTGGAGAATAAACACCCGTTATTTATGAGCTTTTGCAAGCATGCAAACTCCTGATAGAAAATTACATTTTTAAGATCTGTTATTATTTATGGCGTGTGTGTGTCACTGTATGCAGTTGCATTCTGTATACAGGTTGCTCCAGAGGTAACCCTGAAAAGAACTGCAGCTACCTGGTTTTATTTGGAATTTCAATTGCTTTATGCTTGATTCCAGCCTCCTTCTCTTCCTCCTGCTCCCCCACCCAAGCAAAAGTCCTTCTTCTTTTGCTGGTACCTACAACAAACGTGAAGCTGATGGAGGATTAACTCTACCTAATGTTTTAATCAAACCTTAGTTAAGTCAATGGAAAGCCTTCCTGTTGGAGGGGAAGACTGATAATGGAATACTCCTCCCAAACACCAAGAAATTTCTGCCATGGAAGATAAATAAAATGTTAGGCAGACGTTGGTCAGGAATAATTTATATCTCGTTTACACAGATGTGATCAGAGAGAGGAGAGATTCCCACTCTGCGGAACATGAGCCACTTCACAGGGGGACAGAGACCAAGGCTCTCCTACAGGCAATTCCTGACTGTCAGCCCAGTGAAGGAAACTCTTCTAAATTCTCCAGCTAAATATAGGTAGGAGAATGTTGTATGTTTTATCCAATATTTCCACTTATTCCACCTGGCCTTGTAAGTTTGGTGCATTAATACAGTTTACATTCTCCTCCTCCACCTCTGTGAAATCTTTCTTGGTCTTGCTACCCAGCTAGAGACAAGTGTGTATTTAATAGCTAGTGATTTCTTCAGATGAGCAATTTGAGTGGAAATGTTTAGTGCAGCTTCATGTTTCATCTTCCCAGAAACTCAGTGACATCTCATCTGGAATACATGGTTTGCATCAGGTCTCTGTATATGTATTCCCAGGTTTGATTATGTGAGCTCTCAGAGGAAATAAATGCCAAGAGCTATGTACCTTTGCTAACCAGCATTCTTATGCTGGTTTTGCATAATCAAGTAGCACCTTTCATCCAATAATATATTTAAAATATTTTCTAGACAAAGCCCAATTTGATGAGGCTGACGCTGCAGCAGCAGGGAGCATGCATGGTACATTGGGCTTTAGAATAATGGTTTAGATCTCTCTACAGCATGTAGCACACATAAGCTTTGAAGCATAAAAATCATAAATGATTAACCTACTTGATTTCACATAAATGATAGAAATATGCTCTTCATGGTTTATTTTATTGTCTAAAAACAAAGGCATTATGTCATCATGTGATGGGGTCTTTTATGGTCTTCAGCAATGTTAGTCCATTTTGGTTTAATTGCCAATTTTTCACTGTATTAATTGCTAATTATTATATATTTGTATACGTGACATTTCAATTATCATCATGTGATCATAACTGTTTGGACTGAATATTGTCTCATCTGCATGAGCTATTTCCACTACAAGATAGGCAGCCTTAAAAAAACTACATCCAAACATTTTTATTTAAAAAAAAAAAAAAGTTTTTAAAATAAGAAACTTTCTAATACAGCTAGTTTGCGAGAAAACTTTTCAATAAAACAGTTAGTGCACACCAATATAGACACAAAACACTTCCTAAGAACTTCTCTAGGATCTACAAGTATCTTTAAAAAAAAAACCAAACAGTGCATGTTTTTATATTTCCCTATTTTAAAAGTGCTCCAGAAGACTCTCTTGGATTTTCAGGTCATGTTTTAAAAGAGGAACAATCTTATGGATTGTTATTTTCCGCAGCAGTTACTTGCTGCTTGAAATGGTTTTTCTAGAAGATAACCCTTCAGGACAGTGTATCCCTGCCTGATTATAATTAGCAAAGTCAGCCAACTTGCAAGACATGTCAGAAGCACACTTCAGGTTGAGACTTGGGTTTTCCAGCTTGGGAGACTTATTCTGCTTCTGATCCACTCCAGTTCAGCTCCGTTTATTTTCAGAGAAGAATGAAATTCCTGAGGAATTTTTGAAGCATGACTTCAGTTGATTTCAATCCCAATTGCAAATTTGCTACAGTGACTACAGGAGTTATGAGGCTAAACTGACTATTTAAGCTATAGTTTTAAACACCTTCTGTATGGTTCATTAGCTCATCTCCTTGCCAGGTCAGAAAACAGCTGGAACCTCCTTGAAGACAGCTGAGACAACCAGGAGACTTTGGAGACAACCCAAAATGTGTCCCAGTGTCACAGACACAGGAGCTCACCCAGAGAAATTATGGCAGCGTCACCTACAAAATTAGTTCACTTATATATGGTATACCTTAGCCTCATCTGGAGGCACGATCTAAAATATGCATCTCTCCTGCAAACGAAGCGGCAAAGATAAATTCACCCACTTTGTTTGAAATGCTGTTGTTCTTGACCTCTGGGATATAGGAAGATTTATATAAATAGAATTTCTCCTTCTGCTTGCTTCCTTGTCCTGGAGAAATATGTATGAATAAGAGATCAAAGATCCTGTACAAACATTCACCATAAAGCTGACAGGCTGCAAAAGCAGACGTTCTTCCTCAGCATCTCAGAGAGTGGTGACTTAGGAAGCCCCTGGGACTTAGCAGAGCTGCTTCCTCCACTGGACTATGCCCTGTGTGAGAGAACTTTTTAAATTTCATTTTCATTTCAGTGGTGCCTTTGAAAATATAAATATGTCAGAATGATTAGGTGGTAAATGGCTTATATAAGCTGCTGCAAGATATTTCTGAAGCCTATTTGGAATAAAACAGTGTCTGTGGCCTGATCTTGTCCTCTTTCCAGAGGCTGCTGAATTCCCATGCAACAGAGAAGACAGAGGACTTGCAGATTTTGGCTTCAGCTAGCTCCTCAAAAGCCCTAACAAAATTCTTATTTGTTTGTTTATTTGTTTGTTTGTTTGTTTTTTAGCTAAGATTCTAGTAGGCAACATGGCATTTCCTGATTTTTTTTTTTTTTTCTTTGAGTGTCTCATCAGTTACCTCCCAGTAGCCCAGCAAGCTGTGCAGATTCAGCTAAGCAAATAAGGTCCGGTAGGAAGTTATTGATGGCTTTATCAGTATGAAATACTCACAATGCGTCACCTGCATGCTTAGGAGTGTAATGCTGACAATAAATATGATAATAGTTGTCACATATCAGTAGGAGAAAT
The DNA here is from genome assembly GCA_013399365.1 of Pampusana beccarii. NCBI lineage: Eukaryota > Metazoa > Chordata > Aves > Columbiformes > Columbidae > Pampusana > Pampusana beccarii. The sequence continues at coordinate 528,703 of VWYH01006439.1, forward strand.
GTTGAGCTTCCAAAGCACTGAATAAATTGCATTTCCCTTTATTTATTCAGTGCAATAGATGGCACAAAGATGGTAGAACCATCCAACCATTTTGACATGTTTACAAGGCTTTTAAATCATGAAATGGATTATCGCGGTGCTGAAAGTATTTGGTAAATGCGTTTTATGCACAGCACATTCTGCTTGAAGAGGCAGGCTTTTTAATTTACATTTGTTAAAAGCACCTATGATGGAGAAGGATTGTATGTCAAAGCAGCTACATCTTTGGTACCAAACACAGTAACCTGCACTATTGCATCCAAGCTACTTCACACACAACCACACAACTAGACAGAGAGGAGGCATGAGAGTCAGAAGAAATATGCAGATGCCCCTGAATCACCTTGCTGGCTGTTGCCTGATGTAAACTGAATCCACAATAAGGTCCCAACATGGACAAGCTCTTTCTCTTGTCTGAGTTCACAAACACACCTGATGGTAAGTTTGGATCCATAGATCTTAAGCAACAAACCTTCTTTATTGGGCTTTCCCCACTTCAAGAATTTGGGTTTAGTATAACAAAGCTGTATACACTTGAGCATGATGCAACAAAGTGCTAAATACTTCCTGCAACATGCGCTAGAGTTGTTTCATTTTCCACTGAGACTCACAAATAAACAGTAAGAATAAAATCAGACCTCTATGACTTCATGACTAAGAACTGGTAGCAAGTGTCTTGATGGACTGGGCCCATCTTATATACAGCACACGTTTTACCTCACCTAACTTGAGCTGTCTAAAAGTGAAGCGCTGCTAAGCAGATCATCTGTGCTCCTTGCATGCAGGAGATGACTCAATCCACCTGTCCTCCTGGACATGCTTTTCTGTCTCCTTCCACGGGTCGTGTTTAGTCTTGGACAACTAGTTCAGCCTAGAGTGGGATTCAGGTGCCATGGCTGTAGACTGCTACTAGGACTTCCTTGAGTATCAGAGCTACCCAGGACAGCCAACCCTCATCGCAGAGCACCCTTTTTGGATGGCCACTGCAAGGCAGGATGCTGCGTGCACCTACAATAATGCCATATGTTTTCCTCTGGTCAACAGTACCACCCTAAATGCCTGAGTTTTAGATGATCAAATACAGATTAAGTCCCTATGCAGTATCATCTGCCCAGTACTCAGGATCTTATCCCTTACAGCACAGCAGCTGTTTAAAAGGATCCCCCTAAAAACTCTACCACATCCCAATGGTGCTCCTTACACCAAATTCTGATGAGCAGTCAGGTTTTCTTCAACCATTTATTTTTTTGTTTCCATTTCTGGATCAAATAAACCAGATCTTCAGCAGCTGTAAGTCCAACCCGTTTCTCCATTTCAGCTCTGCTGGTTTAAAGCATCTGATGGTCTGGTCAAAGCTTCTAAATCAGGATTTTGGCTTCAATTAATCTCTGCTGCCTCAAATGCAGTGTTCAAACATGGATCAGTTAACATAAATGTGAATTATTTCAGAAGTTAAGAAGCAGAAAACAAATCTAGTAGGAAACAAAGGGTACATTGTAAGCTGTTGGAAGACTTGGGTTTTATTTAGGTTGTAGTTACAGGCTAAATAACCATGGCATTCTGCCAACAGTAAAGCTGTGGCTTTACGGAAGTGTCTTGGTTTTATTTAGAACAAAAGCCAAAAAATATCAGAGCACCTTAGAACAGGGGGAAATAATAAGTTCAATATGAAATGGAAGAAGGACTGAAATCCCTAAAACTCAGTTTGTAAAATGAACCAAGAGAAATGGAGTATTAGGGATGGGTCAAAAAAATTAGAAAAATAGCTAGTTCTTTGTTCCCATGAAGCAGAAATTAATAACATGCACATATATAATGTTCTCCAAGTTTAGACATGGTACTGTTCCCATTGAATTAGGCATGTATACATTATTAACACACATCAAACTACATTAAAGTAACATGAATGGTTTGATTTTAAAATCCACAAATGCCTGGCAGTTATGTATCTTCACATCAAGGAAAGAAGTGAGCAGAAACATTTCCACAAGTTTCTAGTTCTGCTGAATAGCGTTACATCCTTACATGATTTCAGGGCACACTAAAACTAATTTCTCCTCTAAATATCTGTGGGATTTTGTCTATTTGCTTGGCCTTGGGCTTTAAGAAAAGGGGAAACAGTACTGGGAGAAGTATGTGGGGCAATCTTAGGAAGCACAGGCCGTTGGTAGGACAGAATAACAGCTCTGAGCAGTGCCAGTGGCTGCTAAAGACCTTTCTTCCACTAACTCTTGGTGCAGCAGAGCTGTGCATATTTACAAAACCAAAGCCTTGTGCGGTCTGTGTTCTCTGCTGCCTGTGCACAGCAGGCTCTTATGCTAAATGGTCTCAAGAGAGTGTTATTTGTGTGTGTGTTGTGCATCCGTTCAAGTCTGAGATTTACTGGGCTGTATGAAGGCACACAGAGAAATTTCATAAATTATTCTACAGTACCATTTTTTTATATTGTGGAACACGCATACATGTGCACACCCTCTGTTCCTGGACCTCTCCTCACCACTGGCTTAGTTGCATTTGGTACAATTCAGATACCAGTTTGTACTGCCTTACGTACTGGGCTGCAGACTGGGCTTCACTGCCTTTTTATGGTGTATTCAGCTGCTCATCCACAACCAGAAAAACTGATTTCCATTACAGGAAAAAATTGCAGGAGTGTTCTGACAAGGACAGATTTTTTTCATCTCTAACACAGTGTGTGACAGTGAAGTTCAAGGAACTCTGCAAAAAAAATCTCTTAAAACAGAGATGCGTAAAAAATTGAATGAAATGGGAGAATTGTTTTCACCTGGTTTCTATAAGAACAGATGCTTATTGAATTATGTCATCTGCATGTGTGTGCATGAAATTGTCTTTCCCCCACATTGAACCTACCAGACATCTTCAAGAAAATTTGCCAAAGCGGTGTGCAACTCAAAGATATGCTTCTACAGGCATGATGACCAAAGGTAGCCAGGTAGAGAAAGATCCCTCTTACGCTTCCACAGAGGAAATGACAGAAATGTGAATTAAACTCTTAATAAACAGTAGAGAATCAATCCCCAAGGGAAAATACTTTAGGTATTTTCCTAAAACGAAAGATGTTTCTGTGGGTCATCACCCTGAAAAACAGCAGAGGATCTAGCATGAAGCTGCAGGAAACCGTGCTTTATCAATTCTTCTCAAGGAATTGCTTTTTGTTTACTCAGAGAAACGTCAGAAATAAAGGTTTCCAGCAAATATTAAATTCCCTAAACTAATTCAGAATATTGCACAAGGGAATTATTATGCAAGTTTCCATCTACTCAAACAATAGCACACTCTTGGAAAACACAAAAACCACAATCTGCTATTCAGAAACTCATCTTTAGTGTTGGCTTGCAGTATCTAGATATAAAGCTTTCCATAGCCCCTCTTGGTGTAAACTACCATAACTTCAAGAAAATTGATATATCTTCACTTGTCTCCATTAAGCAAGGCCTTTAGTTTAAAATATTTGGCAAGAAATCCATGAAACAGTTTGAGCAGAAGGTCCTTGACCTGCTCGAGCTCAGTATTAATGACTTCCTTTGCTTTAAAAATTACACGTAAAAAAAACCCAAACCAAAACAAACTAAACATAAAAAAAAAAATCAAATACATCAGATAAGAACAACCCACATTGCTGTAAAAGTATGTAGAAAATAATTTCCACTCTGTCTCTCCTAGAATCTACCCCTGAGGGCAAAGGTGGTGGCAGTCCTAAACTCTAGTTTCTCCTCAACAGCTTCTTCAGCAACAGGCTGGAGAGTTGGGCAGGGAATAACTTGATGAAATACAACAAGGGAAAACGTAGGGTCCCACATCTGGGCAGGAACAACATTAGGTTCCAGTATAGGTTGGGGAGTGACCTGTTAGAGAGCAGTGTAGGAAAAAGGGACCTGGGGGTCCTGGTGCACATCAGGATGACCATGAGCCAGCAATGGGATCTTGTGGCCAAGGCCCATGGTATCCTGGGGTGTATTAGAAGTGGGGTGGTTAGGAGGTCGAGAGAGGTTCTCCTTCCCCTCTACTCTGCCCTGGTGAGGCTGCATCTGGAATATTGTGTCCAGTTCTGGGCCCCGCAGTTCAGGAAGGACACAGAGCTGCTGGAGAGAGTCCAACGTAGGGCAACAAAGATGATGAAGGGAGTGGAGCATCTCCCGTATGAGGAAAGACTGAGGGAGCTGGGTGTCTTTAGTTTGGAGGAGACTAAGGAGTGAGCTTATTAGTGTTTATAAATATATAAAGGGGGAGTGTCACAAGGACGGAGCCAGGCTCTTCTCAGTTGCAAACAATGATAGGACAAGGGGTAACGGAATCAAGCTGGAACACAAGAGGTTCCACTTAAATTTGAGAAGAAACTTTTTCACACTGAGGGTAACAGAACACTGGACCAGGCTGCCCAGGGAGGTTGTGGAGTCTCCTTCTCTGGAGACATTCAAAACTCACCTGGATGCCTCCCTGTGTAACCTCATCTAGGTGTCCCTGCTCCGGCAGGGGGATTGGACTAGATGATCTTTTGAAGTCCCTTCCAATCCCTAGCATACTGTGATACTGTGTGATACTGTGAACAGAGAATCAGCTCCTTATGTGCAGTTTCTTCAAGTTTTGATTCAATACAGATGCCTGGTTTTCCATTGTTTTGAAGTCTTCTTCCCCCTTGAACACATTTTTCTTTTCTTTGCCTTCTATAGTATATCTTGAAGAATCTTCTTTTCTTTTTTCTATTTTTTTTCAGTGGCTTTATCTGTTGTTTAATTCATTTTTTTTTTCAAGGCTTATTAAACTTTCCATTCAGCTGCCTACCCAGACTCTGTGACAAGATGGCAACACCACCTGAGGGAGTCTGGAAGTTCCTGTTGCTGCATCAGGCAGCAAGTTTGAGAACATGTCTGAGGTTCCTTCCAATTTTACATTTCTGCCATTTCCACTGTCTTTCTTCTTTGGCCCTGATTTATTTTATTTGGCCATAGATTACATGATCTCAAATTCATCTAAGCTATTAAGTATATGTCCGTGTTCATCCCGTGTAGGAAAATAGTCAGGAATGAACTTGGATCCCACTGGAATGACTTCCTGAGAATCTCAGTAAAGCCTTTTCTCTCAGCTCCCCTGTTTCCTCCTGTTCCTTCAAAGTATCTTTCATTCCCATACCAGTTTGCACATCAGGCCTTCCAGCCAGTCTTGTTCCCAGTCACTCTCCAGTTCATCCTTTTCCTCAGACCTCCTGTCTTCATCTTCTAAATCTCAGAATTATTTATTTGTAGCCTGACCTGCTCCACCTGTGTTCTCACTATCCAAATCCTGTTGTTCTCATGCTCAGAGCCTACTGGTGAGGGAGTATCAGGTACTAATGCAGCTCCAGCTGTGCAGCCTCTACCAAGCTGCCCTTCCAGCTTCCTTCCTCTTCCACCACTCCTAACAACAGGTTTGGTTACTGGTGCCCAAAAGAAATGAACTCCAGAGGTCTTCAACTCAAATATAAGGAAAGACTAGGAAGGCCAGGAAAGGGGCAGTAAAAGTGAGGACCAAAAAATGAGGACTGTGATGTAAGTTCCCCTCTGCAGATGCGGTGAATTAGGCAGCAGCAATCAGCTCTAGAGTTACCACCCTCTAGCTCCATCAATGGGTGGTAATGGTTCAAATCAACATAAGGACCAAACTGACAATTATACAACTTGAAGACATCTCAGCAGGATATATACCAAGAAACAGGACGGTTCTTTTGAGGAACATATTAAAAGATCTTTGGTTGGTTGGAGGTTTTTTTTATTTGTGTAGGGTTTTTCATTTGGTTTACTTATTGGGTTTTTTTTTTCCTTTCCAAAAATTTAATGTGATAGGAATGCAAATCTAGTAATAGTAAGTAATATTCCTGTCCTAAGACATTATGTAATAAGTATGTCATACCAGAGCAAGTTTTTGTGGTTCATTTTGAGATGCTTGGAAATAAGATTTATGTTTAAAAATGTAGGGAGGGGAAGGGGACTATTGATCACTGTTATAGTAATGAGGCTTGTGCTTGCAGGTTAAATCTGTTTGTGCTGGGCAACAAAGACACACTGAAGAAGAACACATATCTCTGGCATAAATACCAGGACATTAGGCTGGCTCCAGGAAAGACTGAAATCTGGAGGTAAATTTCAGGATTTCTGGGTTTATTTTGCTGCACCTGTTGGTTTAAGCTCTCAGATTAAAATTATTATCATTTGATTATTTTATTGTGTTTTGGTTTTTTGGTTGGTTTTTATTTGTGTGGGGGTTTGGTTTTTGAGGTTTTGTTTGTTTGTTTGTAAGGGTTTTTTTTTGCTTTTTTTGGTTTTTTGTTTTTTTTGTTGTTGTTGTTTTAGTATGAGAAGAACTATTAGTGATCCTTCTATCTAGCAAAAACAGGCTCCTAGTAGTGAAATATCTGGAAGATTATAATGTATTATACTAAGTGACTGATTTACCCTTCTTCATGTGGGCCAATTTACTGTAATTAAAGATTGCCACTTCAGCACAGAGGTTAAAGACCAGGGCTTGTACAATCATTTTCTAAAGAAATTCTGAAGAGATGGAAGAATGAGCTCTCTGCTCCCTCCATCATTTTGTTCTGCCTTTGCATTGTTAGCAAAGCTTGTTGCTAAAATGCATAATTTGCATGCACACAAGGAGCTTAATTTTGATCTCTATTACAGACTTGTTATTCCAACCCAGAGTGAATAAAAGCTGCCTTATGTAACCAAAGATTGAACTGAGTCCTGAGGGCCAGTCCTGCAAGACATTCTTCATATGCCTTTAAATTCAGTTGACCTGTGCATAAGGAAGAGAATAGTACAGACCAGATCATACAGAATTGGCTGCCCAATTGATAGAAAAGCAGCAAGTATTCTGCTTGGATTCAGCCTTTACCTGAAGTAACCACCTTATCTACAAGGAAACTACACCATCCTGGCCTTTCTGTTGTTTGGTGTTGTGTCACCATTATTTGCTAAATAGGCAAAGAGATACACTGAGATCTCCCAAACACGCAAATGGCTCTGCCTTGGGTCTGGGAATTAGAGGCAGTGGGAAAACAATGATGCTGACAGCCATTCACATTGCTGGTGAAGAAATGGGGGATGGAAGGAGTAGCAAAAGCAGGAGTGAGACCTGGGGAAGGGAAAGCCACAAATGAGACCTGATGCTGATGGAAGGAAAAGGAGGGAGTATTTGCACGCTCAGAAATGAATCTGCTCTGTAGGATGTAGCCAACAGTGTCAAATAGAAAGGATGCTTCCCGATTGACATTGGGTATTCAAAAATTTATGGTATGTTCTGGTGAGCTCTTTGCTTGTAGTGTACTCATTTTGTGCTGGGGCTCTGGTACTTCTACTCTGAGATACATTTGTACTTGTACTCTTGATATGCATTTTCTTGACCCGAGGTTATCTTCAGCATTTCTTAGCTTTGCCCAAGAAGCAATTTAGTGCCAAGTTATGAGAGAAATAAAATACACTAAACACCAGACAACCATCAGACAGACATAGGCAGTATTTTCTCCTCTGGAAACAACAAAAGTGCACAATGGAGGATTAATAACTGTGAGATATAATTCAATTCAAATTAATGGACATCTAAAACAAATAAGGCTGCCAAATTCTTCTTTTCCAAAGGGTTAACACTGAGGAAAAAAGTGAAAGAGTGACTGGAAGTAATTAAACAGGCAAGCTCAAGAGTTTACAGGCTGATGGAACATATAGAATGTGCAAAAGGTACCTGGAGCAGGCAAACAAAGCAGTGAGGAAAAAAGTGTAGATGTATTCAGGCTTGATTGATCTAGTTTAACTGGTTCAATCTGTTTAAGATTAATCTTTGAAATCATCAGCTCAGTTTGTGACAGCAGCCAAAACCACCAAGCAAAACTTGGGCATCACGAAGCAGGTTATTGAGAACAAGACAAAAGGAGTCATTTTGCTGCTACAGAAACCCGTGATTAGCCTCCATACTGAGTGCTACAACTGGTGTAGTCCTGCATCTCCAGAAAACTGTCTTGGAGTCAGGGAAAAGGTAAAAACAAAAGGCTGAATGCAGAGCCTGTTCAGCCACAGCTGCAGTATGAGGGCTGGGGGACATTCAGTGAGACTAGCAGGGTCTCAGTATAAACGGATGAAAGACAGCGAGTATGTATTTACACCAGGACAGTGAACTCATGGAACTTGCTACACAGGAGTCTGTGGACACAGAGGTGTCAGCAGGGTCAGAGAGGGATTAGAAAAATTCACGGATGACAGACAGGTCTACAAGTGCATCCAAAAGGTCTAGGCAAGGACACATCTTTTAACATCCCTGACAGAACAAATCTGGAACAGGGGAAGCAGGGGACAAGCTGAAGAGGATGGCAGGCTCCAGTGCTCGCCCTAAACAGCATCTCCACCCTCTACTGCTGGAGACACAGCCCTGGCTGAGATTAACTGCAGCTCAGGTCTGGTTTTATGTACTTAAAAATCAGCTCAAAAGGCACTAGTCTTAGAAATCAAAATGTGGTGTTGATTTGATACCACTGTTGAGAAAGTGATAACTGCCAAATCAGTCTGAGCCAGAGCTAGAAAGGCAAAGGAAAACAAACTATTCTTGTTATTCCTAACAACAAAGAAACAACATAGAAGTCAAAAATGCAGCAGCTGAGACTGAGAATTACTATATCAGCCACAAATGTGTTAGGGCATATGAAGCCCTGTAAAAAGGACAGTATCTCCAGAAGACATAGTACTATCATGTGAAGCACTGGTGAGCCCTATATTCACCTCTCCTCATCCTTAATTTAAAAAAAAAAAGTAACTTAAATGGGTATATCAGGGAATGGAGAGTCTTAATTAGGAGGTGAAACTAAAAAAGTGTATCTTGGTCAACTCAGCCAAAGAAAGCCTGGGAGAAGAGATAATTTGTTCTCTATAAATGTATCAGTGAGCTAAATGTCAGAGGAGGAAGATGAGGTAATTAAGCTAAAGGAAAATGTTGTCACAAGAACTAATGAGCAGAGCCTAACCAGAAATATCCTCAGGCTGGACTTGCTAATCTACAGAAGAGTTCAATTCTAGAAGAGCTTTCAGTTTGAAGCAGGAGGGAGAAAACTAGTAGTTTTAAGCTGGTCCTTCATCAGCCTGTGACATGAATAACCCAAGGAGGAGAGCTGTAGTAGCAAAGGACCAGACTTGATCACTCAAGAGACCCCTTCCTTTGCCATGTCCCTTGCTCTCAGTGTCCCTTAATTGCTGAGCAGGGACAGGAGATAAGAGTGGCGAGTCCTGTGGGATTTCACATGTCAGGGACCTTGAGGAAAGGGAGGAGCAGCTGCCTATGACTTTTCATGGCCCCTCCACCAGGTCAGCAGTACCTCATGATCAGCAGTGTCAAAGGTGACTGACTAATCAAGCGTGAGGCTTTGAATGGCTCTACCTACTGCACCCTCAAATGGGGCTCATTAGCAGGAGACTGCAGCACGTGGTGTGGATGGGGGATGTCAAAAGCACTGGACTTCACATTACTCTGCCTTTTCTAGACCCAAGGTCAGAAGTATGTTTATTGAAAGCCTGTATTGTATTTTCCTCTGGCCATTTCACTGTTGTCCTTTTGACTGTTTCAGTGGTTTCTCCACTCAAAGCCTGCTTTCTATTGAGTGCTTCTGCTTTTCCTCTTTCTCTGTTCTCTTTTGTCTGAACCATTCCCACCCTCCTTTTTATCCCTACTGCTTCTGCACCCAGAGGTGAGCAGAGACGTACTAACAAAACCCAGCACCACATCCAGCTTTGGTCACAATGTTCCTAAGCCTTCATATTTACATGTCAAGAAATGGAGGGAAAGAAACAGGTGAAGAATCTTCAGGGGAGGTTCTTTATGCCAAAAAAGAAAGCATAATGTATTGAATATTGGCTATAATTTTAAATGATGGTAATTAAAACTTCGCTGATATCTCCTTTGTCACCTGGAATATTTAATAATACCACCAGGGTTTCAAGCTTTTGCCGTTAAAGCTGATGTGAGTTATTTTCAACACCCTCAGGGCAGTAGTTTAACATTGTATCTCTCCCCTTTTTTCCCCCATGAAGTTTTCATATTTCCAAGTCACTGAACAGAGTCCTGTGATTGCTGCTGTTTAAATATATCCTAATGCAGAGCATTTAAAATCTATAGGACCATAAACAACGCACACAATAGTGCTTTGAACACTAGAGTGCTAGGGAATGATGGAAAGGCCACAGAAAGATATCTAATTAGCTAATTTTAGCAATCCAAGAAATCTGTTTAATATTATAGCCAAAGGCCCAGAAAGCCAAGTTTTCACTGCTGAGGTGTCCGATATTCCTGTGGCCTGTACTGTTACGGACCAAACAATGACATCTGTACAAGTCTCCTTAGGGTGTCACTTGAAACAGAAGATGTGCAGGAGATATTCCAGTCAACTGTTAGTCATTCCCCTACAGTCCTATCTGCTCCACTCCTCCTGGGCAGGAAATGAAGGGCCTAAAGAATGATGTAATGTACCTATCACTGATGCAAACTCAAAGCAAACGGAGGGCTGAAATTTCACATCTGGTGCCGTGGTTTCTATTCAGGCTGGGTGTGTGTAGTCAGAAAAGAAATGAGGCAGATATCAACATGTAAGCATTGCGAGTCCCTCCGATCCCTAACAAAAAATGGTATTAGCAAAGGTCGTGTTAGATGTATGGATCTAAAAAAGAAAAAAACCTTTTACAGCCAGCACGTAAAGCAAATACTGGAAAATTACCAATAGGGCAGAAAGCCTAATTCTTTTGCCTGACTTCACAGAGGAACAGATCTGCGATGCAGCTGTTTTCAGCTCCCTGTCAAATTGCAAAACCAAAGTTGTCATACCTTTAAGGATAAAGAGAATAACAGCCTTTTAAACTCTACTCAAAGTGTCAGGACCTCACCCCCTCACAACCACCCCACCTTTAAATCAACAGCAAAGGGTTCACTGATTTCCAGGGTAATAGGAATTTGCTTATATTTGAATGTGACATTATCATGGATATACTGTTCTCAGGAGAACAGACTGCCATGGGCCAGAGCTGGACATTGATTTCACACCAAATTCCTTATTGATCAGGCATGGTAGGAAGTCTATTCATTGAATTGATAGCAGGATATAGCTATACAGTATTTGTTTTCCTTTTAATATACAGCTTCAACAGCAAGCCATGCATGAATTTAATAAAAGAAGATAATAATCTATCCATTCTATGAGCTATAGACTGAACCTCGGTGGTTATCAGACCTGCCCTCACTGCTATAAATCATGTCAAGTAGGAGACTTATTTTAGCTTTACAAACGAAACAAATTCTTGTGTTTTAAATATGCAGAACCTGTGCTTTCTCCTCACTCACATTCAGTAAATCAGTAATTGTATTCAGCTATTGTTTATCAACGTAAAACCATCAACAGAAGAGAATCAAACCTATTTACTGGTTTTTACCAAGCATTCGAGGTAACAAAGTAGCTCTAAACAGTGAATTTAAGTATTTGTAGTGTCTGTTGCAATGCTATTTTTTCAGTATACTCTTTCAGCCCTTGCTTCATATTTAGGATTGAAGGTTTTGCTAAGGTCATCTTGCAAAACAATAAAAGGAGATGCTTTGAATATGCTAATGCCTTCTATCACAAGAGAGCTAACACTGGTAACAGAGAAAATGGGCTGATGTAAAATTCATTGACAACTGTAAGGGGAACTGAATGGGTGGTACAATTGTTAGCAGAGTGCTGTGTCTGCAGCTCGATCTGGGAACAGACCCTTAGCAATCATTTTCTCCTAGATGCTTGTAAATGACAGAAGTCAGGCAAAAGGAATTACACTTCTAATGCTTTTCAAGAAGAAAAGACCTGTACTTTTAAAACATAGGTCGAAAGTTACTTTTTAGATGCAAAAGTGGCTCAAATTCAGCTCTTATTCTTCATTCAAGGAAAATCAATAAAGTCAAGAAAGGAACTCTGGGTGCAGACTGGCATAAATAAAGATCAAAAGTTGGACTGGCATGTGTGAAGAGTGCTGTCTGGGCAGACGCCATTCTCATTTCATGACACAACAGAATGGCACTGTTGTTGTTACTATCATGATTAAACATCAGAGTTTCAGTAAATTACATCATCTTTCTCCTTTACCAGCTTATATAGAAAGAATTAAAGGTTTGCTTTTTCCCTTACCTGATCTAGCAAATGTGATGTGGTTTTGTGTAATGACCCTCTCAGAACAGTATAGGATAATATCAGACCATTGTTAAAAGAACTGTGGAACCTAAAGGATGCTTGCCCTTATCCCAGGGCATGGCAATCCAGCAACTCTACAGCAGCAAAAGTATCATGAAAACACGGTTATGATAGTGTGATCTGCTGAGCTATCTAACAGATGAACAAGGTAAAGAAAAAAAAAAAAATCTAACTTTCTCTTAATCATGGAATTCGAGTAACCCTTCATAATTATTATAGTGATTTCAAACCAAGTAATATCATAAAAATACAAATGTTTGGGAAGTAAATTCAAACTAATTCAGAGATTCATTTATTCCCCCATGTTTAGCTGATGAGAAAAAAAAAGACTGCCCTTGGTTACATGGAATTCATTCCCTCAATCAGCAAAAAACATAGAAGATGGTAACAGCTTAAAAGAAAAAGAAACAACAGCAAGTGGACAGAAATTATACAGGATGACAGGGCACAGAAACTCCGGCAAAATTGTCGATTTTATCACTGTTCATCCTTACCTGGGGTAACCCCAGGAATAGCTGAGACTTTGGGAAAGGTGAAGTAGGGCTCTGTGGTTTTCCCTTGTGCTTAATGAAACATCTAGAAGTTTTGTTAAGATACCTTTGGATAACATACAATTGAAGGAAAATGGTGAAGGAAGCCTCTGAACATTCCACCACTGATCCAGCAGTAGCTGGGTAGAGCAGAGAACAAATCAGCAGCAACGTGGGAGATGGGAGCACAACTCAGAGCATCAATGAGATCGGACGACAATGAAGGAAAATCCTCTAAGTAAAACACTAACCAGAAAAAAAACTTGGAAATAATGAAAAATGCAAAGGCTTTGTTTTCATTGTGCAGAGTATAAAACCAATTCCTTTACCAATATAAATGTTTGTTTGAGAGCAATATATGTCAGCAGCATCTCCTGCTACGAGTATTAGCAAGACACAATCAAAAGACAGTTGCAAAACGAGCTGAGTCCTAAAGTATGTAGGAGCTTTCATCTGCATAGCTCAAAGTGCTTTTTTTCCAAGTGTTTGACAGTAGGAGGAGTCATGGCTGGAACACCTCTGCCATTAGTTTTTTTTCCATTTACTAAACAAAACACCTAGTGATTGTCTAAGAAATAACTTATATTCAGCTCAAACAGAGCTTCTGAAAATATCTTTTACCTTGGACTGAAAATTTTGGGAAATGGAGAATTCACCTGTCTAGGGAGCATATTCCAACACTTAATCATTCTGATAGTTTAAAAAAATAAATTTAATCTAAATTAATCTGGCTTCAGTTTCCAGCAATTGATTCTTCTTAGGCTTTTCTTAGATTGGCTGAAGAGTTCTTCACTTCTTTCATTTTCTCCTTGCGAAGGTCCTTATACACTGCAATGAAGTCACCTTTATCCTACTCCAATAAGATTCAGCTCTTGAAGATCTATTATTATAGGTAGGGTTGACTTTAAACAAGACCTGTGTTTAGGTCTTCACAATTCAGGTATTTCTTTCCTCCTACAAAAAAAAAATTGAATTTCTGTAAGCCACAAATTTAAATGCAAGATTTTTCCTATTTACTGCCAAATTACGGGTGAATTGTTGGATAGCATCAGACTTATCAGCAATATCTACATCCCTAAAAACTTCCATTTATCATACTTTCCCTTCGATGACTGTCATTGAAGGTGACCTGGCTGTATACTACATTGACAGTATATTTTAGCTATGCAAAAAACAATAATACTGTCTCCATTTTCTGAATAAAGATATTGAGGTACAATGTGATAATGCAACAGTGGCAGGAATTTAATAGTAATCTTCCTATCCATTTGGCCTCTTGCAGCACTTTAACTTTGCTGGCTGGTCCAAGTTTGTTCCTTATCAGTCCTCTCACCTTCTCTCTTTCCATTTTGCACCCTGAACTTTGCCATCTTTCATTTACCTATGTAAACGAAATACGTGTTTTCCTATGGAATAGCTCTAAAATGGATAGAGTTAGGGACCAGTTCTAAGGGAACAAAGGAACAATGCTTAAGATTAACACAAAAATCTCAAAATTAGGTGTGTGTCTTTCATAGGAGTGTAAGTAGATGGTTGAAATAGCCTGTATTTATGGCTTTCAGTGGTTGTTTGGTTTGTTTGTTTTTCCCAAAAGTATGATTTAGCCTGAAAAAGAACTCTAGCATTATCTAAAAGGAACTAGGAGTGCAGAATATTAGATTATTTCGGCAACTCATGAGTTCCTTATTATTTTTGAAATATCAGTTCTGTTAAGAAGGTTGATTTTTTTAAATCATGATAAGGTCACAAAATAGTTTTTAAAAGTCCCACCAGTGTATTTTCTGAATGCTCCAAAATTCCTTCTGCCACTCAGAATCCAACAGAAAAGCATAAAAGAAACTAAACAAACAAACAAACAAAATCTGTAAATCTGTTCTGAACACAGAAACAGGCCAAGAATCTTCTTTTTTTTTTTTTTTCTGATAGTTTTCAACAACTTCAAACTCCTAATCATTTTTGTCAAATTAAAGTACCAAAACATTAGGATGACTAAATCTGAAATGACTTCATTGTTGACCTTTAAACTACAGTGTAGAATGGGAAATAATACTGCACAATGGGAACTGATAAATATCAAAATGTCTTTTTAAAGAAAGAGACATTTTTGCCGTTGATAATTGAGGTGACTTATTATGTGTCCTGAACAAAAAACAAGGTAGTGCCTCCTAGCTTTTCCTACTCACTTGGTAAAGTAACCCTGGATAATAAACATATCACAACATTTTCATTGCTGTGGCACTTTAAAGGGAAAAAAAAAATTAAATGTATCAATAGACATAATTTATATCTAGTGAAAACTTCAGCCAGTATTAGTCAGGAAAAAAGCTCTTAATTTTAGATTCAGGTGCAGAGATAAATGTGTCAAGAGTTTCCTCTCTAGAAGCTGATTCCAAATCGTCGCTCTTAAAAGCAAAGCAAAAGCAAAGCAAACTAACTATATAACCTAACTAACCATAAAACCAAAGCAAATCTAAGCCACGTAGGCAAAATCAACTCAAAACCTATCTCCTGCCAATAGTCAGCCACATAAATTATCAATACTAGAAACCACAGTAGCCATCAAAGATACAGACATTTTCCCCCATTCTCTGTACCTGATTATGATTAAACTAGGAGAGTACAATTCTGGATCCACACTGTTGTTGACTTCACTTGGTGCTCAGCCTAATCCAAAAAGTCAGGTTTCTAGTAGTTCTTAGGAATCTAAATAAATCACATCAGTATTCAGCACCTACCATATTCAATAGGACTTTGGCACCTGGTTGCTTCTGAATATCATCCTTGGCATTTATCTGTATCATTGTATTTCTAAATGTCTTTTAAAAACCTGGTCCAATAAAAAAAGAGGGGGTTAAATGATACCTCAAAATGAATGTTCAGAGGAGTTTATAATCCTGGCAGACATCCATTACATACAGTTCTCCATATCCCAGGCCACTATAACTAAACACAATCAGGTCTTCTGCTGCCTGACAAGAGTCTTCTGTCCTGAAAACCATCTCGAGTTGCCTGGGCCTCAGAGACTAATTGTGCTTGTGTTAGTTTGTCAGCTCCTTTTTTAAAAAATATAACCTTTTGACAATTATTTATGTTTCCCAGGAACATAAGAAGAATCTCATTTCCAACGAAAAAAAGAAAAACTCAAGACAAAATGGAGCTTTGTCACAAAGGGCTGTAAAGAACAGTGTCTTGCATCGATACAGAGAGAATTCTGCCACTCCACTCAAAAATCAGAAACTCTTCCCTAGCTCCAGTTACATGTAGTTCTTGTATGACAGCAGAGTGGAGCTCATTCCAGCAGGAGTGATTAAAGAGTTGATATAAAACAGAATCATGGGATCTCTTCAAATAAAAGTAATATATATTTGCCACTGCGTAGCTGTTTTCCTTATAGAAAGCATCTATTTTATCAACATAATTGTTAGATAATACTGGCCAGTGACCACATTTCATAGTTCATGGTACATGAACTGAACCTGATTATTCCATAATCTCAGGGGGGCACCTTATTCATCTTCTGCTTCTTGTGTGTTGGTCCATTTTGATGACTGATACACCTCATTCTTCAAAATTTTACAAAACTTTAAATTCCAGCCCCCTGCTTTCTCCCTGAAAAACTAGTACGTCATACACATCTTGCAAAACAAGACAACACACCTTTTAAATGCCACTGAGGATGGAGATTGTGTTTTGTACCATGAGACCTATATGATCACAGCTGGTCAAATCAAAATCTTATGGGTTGTCAGAGATGCTGACTGCAGAGAATGCAAGTACACAAGCAGCAGGTTACTCAGCTTGTGTGAAAATCACGCCAAATAACGGAAGTGCTCAAATACTTCTCCAAAAGTCTTACATCTCAACAGCTATAGTTTATTAACAGCTCCCACTGTACAAATATCTTACGTGGAAACAAGAACGTCGTTTTTCCAAGTGACCATCATGTAAAACCAGTTCACAGTCTACCAAGTCTGTTTCGCAGCAGAAGTGTCCTGGTCAGACTACATTAATTTAACTGCTAATGAAGGCAGCAGTCAGTGGATCAGCTTGTGCTGAAAGAGGAGAAGAAATGGAGAAAATAAATGAAAAACACTTGAAGAAGGAACTTGTTAAAGAGTGTATCTTCTTTAGAGTGCCTCCTTTTAATTATTCTTACAGAAAGCAATCACGTTTGGACTCATCTTTTGTACTCAACCTATATTAAGTCTTTCATTTTCCTCACTGACTTAAAGCAATGGTTCTTTATTCTCCCCACTTCAAATGAAATATCCACATCATTTGTTAATGCAGGTTGTTGGTTGTCAAAGCTTGTAAGGGTCCTTCAGTTTTGGGCAACTCACAGAGCCTTAGGCTTCAATCCATGAAATGTAATAAGGCAAACTGTAATATACAAGCCATGAACAGACATATCTATGGAAAAAAGGTTTCACTTTCTAATTCTCATATAGCTCAGGGTAAACTCAACTAAAATCCCGTCTGACTCTGACATAGCATGAAAGTAATTCTTATTCATTAGAAATTAGATGGTAGCAGGAAAAAAAAATCCTTATTTTATATAAATATAAGAATTTCCTCTAAAGTGGTTTTCATTTTTGTCCTGGGGGAAAGGAGGGAAAGGAGTTATAGAGAGATCTTGTTCCATGTTTTGTACTTTGTATGTTCATGTTCCTATTTTTTTTTTCTGTAATTTAGGGAGGGATTGTTCCATAACAGTTTAACTAACTTTACCACCCTGATCTCAAAGGATAAAATAAATGTTCATAGTTTACCACTCCTGCTTCTACTTTCATGTTACAAATCTAAAGAAAGAGATTTCATGAACACTGAATATTCCATTCAAACTATTCAGCCCTAAAATAGTTTCTATGTCATTATTTTTGTATGCTTTTCTACCTATTGTTCAAAAAGAGACTACACTTGTACCAGTCATCAGTGCTGATATGCAAATCCAACTCCATGTCATCTTAGCTAAATTGAAAAAAGGCAATTTCTCTCTGTTGTTTTTTTTTTCACAACAAATTATAACAAGAATTTGTCAGGAAAAAATATTGATCTTTCAACAGATACGTTGTAAAATCTTCCTACTATTCTTTATTTCTTATAACAGGTATTACAGTGTGCCCCTTAGGTGTTCCAAGCCCTCATGAGGGCTTCTCTAGCTGTTCAACAAGAAAAGGAATTTCCTTGAGAACAGGTTCCTCCCAGGTGTCTTGGCAGTATGATGCCACCCTATATTGCATCCAGCATGGACAAAAGACACTCCATCCCTTACATTATAGCAAATATGGTAAGAAATAGGTTTCTAAAATCAGAAAAAAATCATCATCTTCTGGCCAGCAAAGTGAACTCACAGTCAAGAAGTACATGGAGAAATATGTCTGTGCACTCAGAAAATGCTCCTCTGTAGTTAGGCACACACAAATCTGTGAAACACTGTGAATATTCCCCAAAATAGGGAGGTATAGCAGTGAGAGAGTGGGCTACACCCTGCTGAGTTCATTCACATGAATAATCCCAGGGCTTTCCATCAGACTGTTTGTGTCAATAAGACAAACAAGTTTGGGCCTGTCTTGAATATTGTTCATTACAGATTGCAACAGAGCAGATGTAATTATGTAAGTGAGAGAAAAGCAGCAGGAGCAATTCCTAAAGGCAGGACATCATTAAGATTTCACAACAGGCACATTTTCCCAAGGGATCTGGGGGAAACGAGACCCATGGATTTCCTAAGGCCAGATTCTGTGTTTGGCTTCATACATCCAAGTGCATTCTTAATTATGGCATTAACTTAAAAGGCAAAAAGTTCCTTCGGAAGTGGACAGGATTTGAAACAGGTTCTAAAAGAGTGTCTAGTGCCTCATCCTATACAATGTGGAACAGGTGCTGGAAAAGAAAATCCCAGAATGGTCAAATTTGGAGATTTACAATGTGCAGTTTTCTCTGGATAACAGACAAATAAACGTGTGCATTGCAAGGGGAAGCGGTTGCTGAGTG
Organism: Pampusana beccarii; assembly: GCA_013399365.1. NCBI lineage: Eukaryota > Metazoa > Chordata > Aves > Columbiformes > Columbidae > Pampusana > Pampusana beccarii. The sequence goes on from VWYH01006439.1 coordinate 547,510, forward strand.
TTTTCATGATTAGGGCATTCTCAACGAGAAGAACCAAGTCTGTAAGACAACTCTGCAACAAGTCAAGAGGCATCAAGAGTGAGAGCAATCAAAGGTGGCTGATGAGCATAGCACATCCAACAGGAATGGAAAGAGGTACTGTCTGGGCTTCAATTTGGATTCATTATAGGATGAAGAATCAAAAAAATACTTTGCCTTGCTTTAACATTACAGCAAAATTCTTTTTTAAAGGTTGGAAATGGTGCTCAAAGCTAGCTAGTCACACCATTGGGTGAGGAAATTCAACACATACGCTCAAGACAGGTTGGTTTGGGTTTTTTAATCTAGGGAAAACTGGACTAGGCATTAAGAAAACCACAGGTCAACTGGCTTTAATTAGAGGGGAATGCTTCAGAAATTACTCCTTGAAGCAGGAAATTTGCTGTTGGAAAAAAAATATCTTTTGAGAATTGCCTCGTTACCTGTTTATCTTGGGGTAACTAAACCAGTTCATACATCAGAACAATGTAACACCATCACACTGCCACCTGAGCTGCTTTGCAATAGGGAAAATCGATATTGTAGCTGTGTATGGAACTGTGCTATGTAGTTTTATAAACACACATGCACATATACCACACATATATGTAAGACAAATATGAACCTCACAGGAACTAGAACCAAATTCTGATCTAATACAGAGAGAGCATCTCTATTGGATTTAATGTGGGAGGATGCCTGTGTATGAATCTTGCTTAACTTTGTTAGGTGGCAGTACTATTTCTGAATTTTTCCACTTCACATCTTAATCAAATCCACTCCTTTGTGACTATAATACACGGCTTCATAATAATGAAGCTTAATGAACAGAATTAAAAGTTGATTAATTGTAAGCACAGTTAAACGCAGAAATGCTTTGCTTCCTTGCCATAAAATCTGTCTACTGTTAAAAACTTGTCACTTGCTGTCCTCTCTGTCTTTGGATTTTCAGACAGCTTTTACAGACTTTTCAGCTCCTGCCTGCAATTCAAATCCACTTTAATTTTTGTTGTCCTTGGCCCTTCATCCTTTTGCTCCTCTGCTTTCCTTTATCTAAAGGCAGAAAGCCACATAAAGTCTAGAAAATCTGTGATACGTATCTGACATTGCCGCAACCTTTTTAATATAGTTTAACAAAACTCACAGTGTAACGACACAGGACAGTATTATCCTGTATCTGCAGAGATTCATGTGGAGCCTCTATTCACTAGGTCATTAAAAGATCTTGTAAGAGTATGGTGCTGCCTTACGACTGATGAGATCTCAGTTCAGTCGTCAGCCTATTTCCAACCTCTTAACACAAGAAAATGAAAATAAGTTTTTCAACATCAGAGAGAGCAAAGACATAAATATTTGAGGGAGGTAAAATATTGAAGAGAGAAGATAAAGATTGACTTTGCCAGGAGAACAATTTTTTGAAAAAAAATCATGTTGGAAGCTTTATGCAACATTATGTACACGTTTTTGTCTTCCTTGAGTGGCCTTACCTGGATCATGTTCCTCTTGTAGTCTTATAAACACCAGTGCAGCCAAGGTTTCCTCAGAAGTGTGCTGAGCAGGCACGTCCTTCAAAAAGAGCTGCTGTGAGACATCCCAATGTACTTACATACCTATCAGCAGAAGAATTAAAGTCAGGCAAATACTAACTAAACCCTCTTAAACCCTCTGGAAATCCTCATCTGGGATATGCTACCTGTTGAACACTAACCAAATTTGACTGATTGTAAACGATATTTTAAGCTCCTAAGTCACTTGGACAACCAGGAAAAGGTCTATTCTTCCTTTATACACAGAAATCAGCAGCTATATGTTCTACTGTAATTTTTCCAGGAAGGAAACATGATATTTCAAATAATTTAAGCCTCCAGACATCTAAAGGAGTATTAGTTATAAGTAAATTATTTTAATTTTCTTCTTACGAGATCTTCATACATATACCAAAATTCAAAAATACCAAAAAAATTAATCAGAATATTGAAATATTTTAAAAGCTTAAAATTATATATGAAAAATATAGATTCCTGAGATATTGTTTATCTCATTTATGTATTTCTCAAAGCTCTAGAAAATAGGCAGATGATACGAAGTCTTAGAAAATATATAAATGCGGTGTGTCAAGTGAAAAATAACAGTGATTAGCTTAACAGCATCTTAGGCATGTATCTTCTAAGATACATGATGTATTGGGAGTGCGTTTTACTCAGGTTACAGAATTAAACCAGTAGGAGGTCAAATTTGAATTAATATACAGGTTCACTGGGAAATATTGATAGTTTTAAGTATGATTCCTTGTAATACGTTGCTTTATACAGCTACAGTTCGGTTGATAGGGAAAATGAGATGCATAGGCTAAAATTATACAGTATTGAAATCTTGAAACACATTTGAAAGCACTTTTGAAGAAAGCACAACACAAAAATTGCTTTCAGAAATATGGACCCCAGTTCATGTGATGCATGAAATTGCTGTGATTTTCCTTGCTGTGCACTGTATCTTTAAAAGTCTAAGAGGTGCCTGCCATTTTTCAAGACAGACTTAATAATGCTGTCTACCGCAGTACTGTCTACTCCAAATTTGCCTTGGTGTTGTTTTGTTGCTTTAACCTCTGATACACGTTATGCAGCACCCAGCAAGGACAAGCAGACCACACTGGTGGCAAAGCTAAGGATACCCAACAAGTGTCATGTAGCTCCCGTGCCAAGGCCACCATATGGATTTCTGGGTAACCCAAATTCTTCTGGGATGAAACAAACCTATAGGGTCCGTGAAGGCTGATACACCACTCGTTGACCCTCAGCCACCATGGAGGAGCCTGTTCAGCGTGGGAGTAGACCCCAGCCAAGTCATTGGTATCTCTTTCCTGAAACCCTTATCCAAACCTTCCTTTTGCCGATCTTCTCTGATATCTGTAACACACATTTGGCAACTATGAGCCTTCAGAGGATTTAGGTATGTGACTCTGAAGTTTGGTTACTTTGCCAGGACAGTGCTGAAACTCTTTCCATCCCAGGGATCACATTCCTTTCACAGGTTAAATACAGAGTATTAATACACACCCACTTCTTGGCACTGAATACCAACAGGGCTTAAAAATCAGACTTCTAAAGTGAGATGGCAACAGAAGTGGCCATTACCCTGTAAAACACTTTTAATCTTCTAACTGTTGGGAACAAAAGAACTTAAGAGATAGCGATGAGCTCTCGTTGGCCCCAGAGTGCCAGGGGTTTTAACCAAGTTATGGTCAGCCTGCAGCTATAGAGAAATACTGCAAATTTGCTCCAGCAAAATGTCCTGCTCAACATTAGACAGCCTGGCTGAGTGTTGCCTGGTAGTTCTTTGTGCTTGTGAGTGTCATTGTTCTTGGTGAAAAAAATGAAACCATGTTAAGTGCAAAAGTGAAACGACAAGCATCTTACTGTTCTCTAAAAACCCTCCCTGATTGCATGTCACTCACTTTAAATTCTGATTAAAAGAGGGCATTGAGAATCTCAGCTGGGAAGGCAAAAGTATAAATGGACTTATCATCAGATAAATTTTGCACAAACTACCAGGCTGGGTAGCATTGATTTCAGAGCAAGCTACTAGGAATAGCCACTACCCAGATGTTAGCATATAGTCTCACATTGCATCATTTACAATAAAGCACTGCATTAAAAAAAAAAAAAAAAAGGAAAAACACCTTTTATACAAATAGAAGTGCTCTATGTAAAACTAAGGGTAGTATTGACATAGAGCTTAAGGACAGCTTTATTTATAACCTTGGAGATGGGGAAATAACAATACACATGGGAAGCTGAGAAGTGTGGTCAGTACTGAGAGGCTAAAATCAGGAAGATACAGTGAGTCCTGTCTTGGCATGACTTTGAAAATACCTTGTTAGAGATTAGACTTAGAGGCTAAAGCAAAGTGGATGACCAGATGGGGACAAAACAGACTAAGGTAGGACATCGTCATGCTAATAATCAGTGTGATTGGACTATCTGCCCATTTTTCATTATCAGGCAGTTTTCATCAATTGTCTGAAGAGACAGAAGAGCAAGTCTCCCATGTGCTTAAAGCCAACATGGAAAGATTCATCAGCCAATATAAACTGGGACAAAAAAAAAAATAAGCCTGTTACTGAAGAAGTGTTGGCAATGACTGAGGTGCAGGACAAGTAAAGTAAATACTAAATACCTACACAGGGTCTTGAAAGTGAGAAGAAATGCAGATTGTCCTCTTAAATGTTCAGAACTTGCAACGAGGCTAAAGTGTTTTATTAGTCAAGGGTAGAATGAGGTTCTCCAGAATGCCGCTAAGTGTTTAGGATTCTCTGGAGCATGGGCTTCTGCATATTCACTTGATCTCAATCTCTTTCTATGCATTATGTTACTACACTAACACCCCAGCTGTATTTGACGTTCATTGTCATTTTCTAGGAGTGAGCTAATGACACTGCTATAAAACAACAAGCAGCTGGTGGCACAGTACAAATAACTATTATTCAACATGAATTATGAATGGCATGGAAGCACTAAAGAAAACTTTTCAGAATACATCTGACAATGCAGCCCAACTCTTCTCCCATTCCCAGCTGCTGACTCATCTCTGAACGTTGCCTGAATGAGGAAAGGGGCCAGCAAAGAGCTCTGTTTTGTCCGGATGCCTCACCACAGGTTGCGCACATGGCACTTGAATAGTTTGCTGAAGCACTAGCTTGACAATAAGGCGCACCAAAAGACTGATCTTTCTCATTCTAATTAGGCTGTGTGCCACTAGAGATTTTTGTTAGTATCACACCCACTTGTGGCTAGGAGTAGGTGTAAGCGGTGTGAGAGATCTAGACCTGAAACTGTGGAGTCCCTAGACTATTCTGCAGTAACCGATAAGGGAACCATTTGGGGTTACCTTACACAAACTAGCCTAGCAGGGAAACGCTGGTTGAATTTGAAGCCAATTTGGTTTTGAAGAAGGATGAAAAGACAAATCTAAACCTACCAGCACCATGGAACAGGCATGAGAGGCGACAGATAGGGTGCAGTATGGCAGCAGCCCATGTCCGAGACTGAGGTTTCAGCAGAGGTTTGGTTTGTACCTTAGGGTTCACTAGAATGCACTAAGCCTGACTTTCAACTGTGAAAATGGTGGTGTGAAAATGAGGAGAGGGCTGTCTGCTTTTGTGGTGGCAATTGCCACAGGGAGGAGAAAGGAAAACCTTGGCTCTATAAACTGTTAAAATAAGGAAGTATTTAATTTCTGTAGCTATCAATGGTATTTGGGGAAAGCGAAATATATAGGACTGCATCTACCTATTTGTAGCATTCCGTAAGTCCCACTGATGTCAATGCAATTGCTTTCATGGATAAAGTTATGTTCCATGTGTCTCAACTGATCACAGCCTGCACATGTGCACAAATACTGTGTCACAATATCATTTATATATACAAATGCTAAAGTGATTCTCTGTTCACACATTTAGATAGCCAACTCAGATGAGCAAATACTTGTTTCAAGAAAAGCTTAGTGTGAATGGGGTCTTTTACTAGTGCACATCTTCCAAAAATCAACTTATTTATAACTGAAGCTAAAACAAGGGCTGCTGTTTGATTTGGTAGCACATAAATGGTTTCCTAAGAGAAAAGAAGGTGGGTTGTTTTCCGATAACCAGCTATAAAATTACCTCCTATGACAGTTCTCTCCAACAGAGCTCCAGCAAGGAGCTGTAGAGGAAGAATACTGCTTTCATCTGTAGATGCAGGAGCTTTCTGAAGGCAGAACAGATTATGGGTGCCCTCCATTCCACAAGAGACATCAGTATGAGCCCAGAAACCTTCATAAAACAAAGCAGAGCTTGATTACCACATAGGTAGCACCAGGCTCTCACTAGCTCTAGTACAGTTTTATTATTATTATTGGACCACTGGGGTACCCAGAAGTCAGGGAATTTCAATACCCACACATTCTCATTGAATATTAATGCCAGAACCATAACAATAGTGGCTAATAATGCAGCTTTTTGCTGCCATGTGAATTACACATCAATATTAATGAAGCCTTTGTTAACATTCAGTGTTCTTTCCTTTCTGTGTCTCTGCCAGGATTTTGGAGTGGTTTATGCCAATAACACAGACTTGGATGTCAACCCTGAGCAGGTCCTAGACATTTCAGAAAGGGCTTGTTTCACAAATATACATTTAAACTAAGAACTATGGCATCTCAGTGTTGCTTTAAATTGACGGTTGTTCAGTTCTTCACCCCTACACAGGACAGCTGTGGCTTTCTGTGTTTGCATAACCTAAACAGAGGGCTGTCTTTTATTTCAAAATGTTATTACAACAGCCTTTGTATATAAACTCTAATGCAGTCATTCACAATTATATATGGTTCTCCTTCCCAGAATCAGACATATCAAGAAAAGGCAATGGTTCTGTGTTGAGAAATGGAGACAAGTAGTTTCTAGTTCTGTACAAAGCCCCTGGTACAGAACGCTCAGCAAGTTCACCCTGAATTCTGCTGTTCTAAACAGGAAATTGTTCCAGTGCTTTGAACCCTCATATGAAATTTAAATGTAATTGCCAGAAGCATTACCTTATTAATAAAAGTAGAAAAGCATCATTACTAATTATCATTAACTTCATTTGCATTTTCAAAACATTTACATTATCTAGTCTAACTATGTAACAGATGCTTGCATGATTTCCAACTCAGCTCTTTTCCAAAATGAATACCCAACAACAGTAAATAAAGTGTTGCTTCAGACTACTCCTGTCAAATGTAGTGTCTTACTCAAAAAGGAATTCGTCAGCCATGGAAGCAATACAGTTTTTAATGAATACCAAACCACTTCATTTTGGTACAGCTGATCAACCTTGTTGAATGCTGTATCAACCGATCCCATTTCAATAGTAGATCCTGCAAGATATCTGAAACAAATTACCTCTTTGAAAGAAAGATTCAATTGATTTGCACTAATCTAATTTAGAGGAGGCCAGAATAAAATCATACTGGGACTTAATCTCATCTGAATACAAACAGTACAAAAATGCTGCTGATAAGTAGCTGATGTAATGCTCTAACACACCAGGGGGCTGATGTACCAATCCTGCTCCCATTAAGGAGAGCACTCTGCAATTCCCAATGGTGTCTCTTGAATTAAGACTTGAAATTGCATGTTTAGCATAGAATATCTGGAACTTAATATCACAAGAAAAAAAAAAAAAAAAGAAAAAAGACAGGAGGCTATTCTTTGCAACAGTTGTCATGAAATGGAAATGACCAACTCCTAGCTAGATCTGCTATGCACAGCATCAGGTACCTGGTGAGATAACACTCAGAAAGGAATCAATGTTTTACTTCTCCCAGAAGCAAAGGAGCAACAGGGAGTGCAAGGAAGCCAACACAGACCCAAATCTGACCAAATCAAGGGGCAGTTCGGAGAAGGATTGTATTTTTTAAGCTTAAGGTGAGGTTAGTCTGATGTAGTTGCTAGTAATCATCAACAGCAAGTTAAATCACTGGTATCTCTTTTCCTTCCTTCAAAACAAACCCCCAGATTTTGGTGGACAGTCAGGCAGCTGATTTCCAGCAAAACCATTAGTTTGACCTGCTCCATCAGGTCCAATGCAGCAACGAATTGAACTGATTTCACAGCACATGACAAGATGCTCTGTAAGCCTGACCAAGAGTACCCGAACTTTGAGTCAACACTTCATTTATAGACATTTATTTGCCGATTTACTGTGTAGATTTAAGGTAATGCAGCCCTCCATCTTACTGTGTTTGTAGAATGGTGATAACAATCCCTGCTCCATGGGAAACGGGAGGTTAAACTTAGTAATGTTTACAAAACACTCTGAGGTGCTACAATTCAGGCAGTAATACGAATGTAAAATGTCACTGTGCTATAGTTACTATCTTCAAATTCATCAGCTTCACCTGGAAATGTGTTTTTTCTAAGAGGAAATAGAAGAATTCTTCCTTATTCTATACTACAGAAATAACTATGTGAATATGTAGGGAGTAATTTCAAATTAAAATTATTGTAACTTAAACTTGGAGAACTTAGAACTTGTAATATATTCTGATCGTCTGTGACAGGAAACAAAGTAAATGGATGAAAAGATAAACAGGTACAGAGAAGCACAGATGAATCACATTAAGGAAGTGGAAAGGATCTTTGGAGCACAACTTCCAACCTTACAAAACTGCTTTGTTTGCGACTGACTTTCTGGTGGTTCACAGTTCTGTTACCTTCACAGAATTATGCCAAGAACACAAAATTAAGTAGAAGGTTAACATTTGCAAGCCGTGGGACCGGATCTGTGAAAACATTACCCACTAAAATCCTGTTCAGTCTCTGAGCATCCTTATTCCTTCACACCTTTGCAAATAAATGTCTCAGCTGTCATAAGAGTATTTCCGTGTTTGGATTCCTTTGTCCCTAAACTAATGTCAACTTTCCTGGATTCTTTGAAAAGTTATGCTATTCTATTTTATTTTATCCTAATTCTATGCTACATCAAATCCCAGGAATTAAGCAAAAAGCTAGGTCAGCTTTCTATATAGCAAACAGTAAGCCTGGAAACAAAACCCCTCATTTCTATAGCTTAAAAATGAAAAGCTATAGCATTTGTTGTTAACTGTGGTGGCAATTTAGTGAGTTGCCCTGACTGTGAAGAGACCATGGTTTCTGACAACAGGCACTGTTTTGGCTTTAACAGCTGTACAAAACCACTTCCAGTTATAAGCTCTTTATAAATATCTGTCTTCTGGAGGTACTCACGTTTGAAATACGTATTTTAGCTTCAACTTGATTTCAGTATCTGCCTTGACGAATACGAACAGCAGACAGACTTCCTTTATTCTGTATTCACCTATTTAAAATACGCCACTGGCGAGAAAAGGGTGAATGAATTAAGGTATTTACCCTATTTGCATTTTCTGTTTTCATGGCCTCAATCAGAAAGCAGAATTTCATGATAAACAAACCCCAACACGGGCTAAAACAATTCCCATTTATTATTCACAGCAGAGGTAAAGCAGGATTTCAAAGGCTAGAAGATGCCCTCAATTTGCATCCTGCTTCATTTGTCAGTAAATCTGTTTGCTGTTGGGAAGGCGTTTGCCATTCTGTTCTATTAGTCATTCAGTTAAAGCAAGACTAGTAATTAACACTTGTGATAATTAGGCATTGGTTTGGTTTGGTTTGGAATCAACCTCTGTGTTTTAATTAAATCTCAGGAATTGACAAAAAGGGATATGGTGTTTTGTTTAGCCAAATGATTAAGTGGTATTTTTTTATCATATTTTTGTAGAAGCCATGCTATTTTCTACCCCAAGCAAGCAGGAATGTTTTATTGTGGATTTAAATGAACTGTTTACAAATAATTATTACTATTTCTCTATTTAATGTTAATAGGAAACTCATTCTAAAAACAAATCACTAACCTCACACAGAATGCTTCTCTCAATGGACACATTATCTTTATGACAACAATAGGTCAGCCAACAGCACCATATATTACACATGACTTGTTCTTTATTGGAAGATGGCAAAAAAATATCCTCTCACTGAGCTCAACATATCCCAGTAAACCTGTTACACAAACATTTTGTCCACCAGCAAACAGAGAAGCCAACCTGCCATGACAGATTCCAATTAAAAGAAAAATATATCTTAAACAAATGAAACCCTCGTGTACCTAATGGTGCAATACAATAATTACAAAGACGATTGGACCATCTGTGCATCAAATTTATGGCTTTATCATGTACAGTCAGACCTTCCTAAAGTAGCTTGTCAAAGAGGTAGAACTAAAAAGGAAAGAGCTGAATGAATGTTTGCCTACATCTTTAAGTTCCTTCCAAAAAAATGAAGACACAGTTTCTCCGGTGAGTTTTCAGAAGGTGAAAATTCCAGGTCAAAATTAATATGAAATTAAGATTCTGATAATGAAGCCATTTTTCAGGTTGGGAAATGCCTGGTGGTGAAAGATGAACAGCTGGGAGGAAAGGCTGCACAGGATGTTTCTTTAAGAATATCCTTCGGGACAGCATTGGGCTCTAAGCATTGCCTCTGCTGGGGGTGGGGATGCTCTGGGGAAACTGTCATCATGGAGGGGACTTGAAGGAGGTAGAGAAAGGAAGAAAATAGTTGATTTGGTGGCTGTGGTGTTGTCATTGAGGAGGTCAGAGGACCTGGAGTTTATGAAAAGCCCAAACACTCCCTGATCACTGAGGATTCAAGAGAGGAGCTGGCTATAGGTGACTCACAGTCAGGAATGAGCATAAAGGCCAACAAGAGGTGGCTTGAACAAAACAATTGCATGCTGTAGTGTATTGCCTGGGACCCAGTCTAGAGCTTCTTTCTCAGACAGAATGTTCTCGGGAGCTGCGCTGCCACCAGACAGAAATAAAACTCTTAAAATACATTTTTTAAAAATCACCATGCTTTTCATTTTAAACTTCAGAGGAGCCAGAATATTCAGTACTTTAAAACAAAAAACATTACAAAGGGATGTGCTGAAAAAAGTGATATACGGCAAGGTCCTTTCCTAGAGATACACCTTTCCCAAGGAGCAGTCAGTTCAGAATATGTATATTCTAAAACCAGCCATTGTCTCACAAAAGAAAGACAGAGTAGCAGAGCCAGTCAAGCTTTCACAGCAAGTTCACACTCCAAGGTTCATTACAGAGTCTTTTAAATGGCATTGCGCTGGAAATATGAAGCCCCGTAGAAAGTGAAGGAAAAAATGTTCATAATTCAGAGGAGGAGTCCATTTACTTCCCCAAAGAATAGAGATTAAATGGTATTGCTTCATACACACTCAAGTGTTTTCTGTCAAATAATTTCAACACAGAAATTATAACAATGGATTTAGGGACACACGGGAGGCAGCAAAACAATGACACAACAAGCTAATCTGTGCACAGAGAATTGAATAAAAAACATTTCAACACATTACTAAAAGATAAAGCAAGCATTGTCCCAGCCTCCACTGCAAGTAGTATGCAGACGCATAAAGAGTATAACTACTACACTGAAACAAGTTCTTCGAAAAACTTGTCTGAGTTTGATGTAAACTTTTTACTTCTCTCAGTACAGTTATCAATGAAATAGAGCTTTGAAAGAGAAGGAAAAAAGAAGAGACTGTGATAAAACTAGGGGCAGAGGAAAAGGGTAAAACTGAAAAATAAAATAAACGTAGGGAAAATACGGGAAAGTCAAAAGACTGAGAAAACGTACAGAAAAATAGATATAATAAATTGCAGATAAGAAGAATGAGAGAACAGAACTCAGAATCAGAGATAAAGCACTGAAGAGGGAGAAAAAGGAAGAAAATCTGGCTTGAATAAGATAGGAGAAGACACAGAGTGCAAAGCACTATATCAAGGCTGATGGCACTCTCAACATGAAAAATCAACATTAAAAATCTTGAAATCAGTGGAGAGAGAAAAAAAAAAAAGACAGCTAGCAAGTTTTAAAAAGGAACAGAAGTCAAGTTACAAGCAGCATGTCCAGAAAATACCATCTTTCTCCAGAATGCAAGTCTGATGCTAAGGAAAGTAAGAACATTATTTGTGGTGTTTTTCATTTGTAAACTGAGGCATTAAGCAGTTAGGAGACTTGCCAGTGTCTTTCAGTAGTGAGAAAAAGAGGACTTTTTTGCTAACAAGTCACGGTCCAACTGCCGCCAGCATGCCTTTGGCTGGGACTCACCAAGAGGATATCATTCCTACACAAACTCTTACCTGAAAGGGAGACGGACAACCAACAGTCACTCTGTGAAAATAATCCCACTTAAAGGTGGAAATGACTTACTGGTTTCTAGCTTCATGCTGGTTATGAGTTAAGCCTTAGTCCCACTAAAAATGAAAACTTGAATAAAGAAAAATATTAATACTGTGGAATCTAAGTCTGTTTTCTCACTTGCTCTTTCCAGCAAGGAAACTGAGTTCCAGGCATTTGACTTTGGGCACAGGTATTTCTCATTAATGATTGCTTCACTTAAGGGCTCAATGCTGAGGAGAGGTGGGTTTTTCCAGCTGCTCCTTACTGTCACAGAGCTAGTCTGGATTTCTGAGCTTCCGCCCCCCTGAATTAGACATCCATAGTCTTCTTCACGGATGAGGTCATTTTTATAATCATTTTTTTCTCCCTAAAGGACAAGCCTGTTTTATTATGTATGAGAAAATGAAGAAGCCTTCAAAAACTGCAGGAGGCTGACAAGAGTGGGTGGCTTTTATATTAGATAAAGTCCCACACACAAAATAAACCTGCCAGCATGTGCATCAGGAGCAGGATTTCAGCTGAGGTTCATCTCTGCTTTACCTTTTCTACCTCCCACTTTCTCCTTCTTACTTTCTGTTTGATACAGGCATGCTCAATTCATCTAAACCTCAAATGAATTCACGGCTCTAAAGCTGAGATGTGTACACAAAGAACCAAAAGAAAAAGACCTATACACATTAATGGAGTTGTATACATATTGTATAAGAACTTGTGCATGGTATCCCCAAGGTCCTGTCCAAAAGGCAATTAATTCAATAAGACTTTTTCTCTTATCTTTGAAACACTTTAAGGCCTTAGAAGAGCTGTAATGCTGTAAGGTCTGCATGCTCAGTGTAGCTACAGCACAAGACCCTAACTTTTCAGTCTCTTGAGTGTGTCTTAGGCTTGATAAAATGAGGAGGGGAAGCAATTGTGATCATAAAATCAGAGCATGGCACAGAGTGCCTCACGTGCCACATTCGGGTCTTGGCAAAGAGAAGCATGTGAAGATGGATGGTGGCTGAAATCCTCTCCCTGCATTTAACATTTTCAGCTTTTGCGCAAAGCAATATGTTTTACGGCATGAGGTTTAGTCTTAGAATTAATGTTGCACAATTTACCCATTTTATCTTAATGATTACAATATTTTGGGGGTCTTTGCTTCTCATAATCACATTCCTAACCTGTGTTTCAGTAAGAATGCAAAATGCTTTAAACAACTTCTTCACACTCTCAACTGGAAAGAAACTTTAAGGAAACATGCGCTAACCACGCCACGCATTTCCAGAAAGCAAGAACACTCTTGAAATTACTGTTTTAATAGCTCCTTTGTTTCAAGGCAGCTGCAAGATTCTTTGTGGTTTTAATACTAAGTAATACTACAGAGGAATAAAAGGCCTTTTCACCATTTTCTTCTTAGAGGTTCCAGGCCAGAGCTTGTCACCACACAGGCTGCTTCCTCGCCTTTGGCGACTGCTGGGACAGAAGGACAGTTGGTATAAGAAACAAGCAGAGCCTTGGCTCCAGTCACGGACTGGAAGGAGAACAGAGTGTTTGGGGGAAACTCCTGCCTCCCAGGGACCAAGGAGGAAAGAGTGGTGGAACCAAGTCAGAGACATTGGCCTCAGCATCTCTCTGCCTGCTGCAGGACCAGAGCTGATACTGCTTTTGCTCTGCGTTCTGTCATGATCAAGCCCTCTGTGTTTGTGCTAATCCCTTCTGACTGAATTTTTCCTGTGTAGCCGCCAGACCTTCTGTAATATCTTCTTCTAACCTTAGTCACTTGAACCTAACAGAACAAGCCCATAGTTCATGGTGCTTTGTTATTTGAAGACAGAGTGGAAGACAGTACCACATCCTGGCTATGATCAAAGTGACATCCACCACCTCACCTGTCAGAAACAAGCTGAAGTTTCTGGATGGACATGTGGCTAAAGAGAAGCAGGATGGTGGAAGGACAATTTTCCCACCCTGGGGAAAAGATTTACACAAAAAAGAATCATAAAGCAGAGCAAAAAGTTGAAATTTCAGATAAAAAATATTGAAGTATGTCCAAGGATTTGGTCTTTGGATCATCTTCTAATTGCCTTTTTCTCTGGGTTGCTACACGTACTTCAGACCAACTGGGCAGATTGGCTGTTTTCTTCAGCTATGTAAGTTAGTCTAACAAAAGGCATTAACTCTTTTTATGTATTTTGTTTCACCACAATGATCAGATAATTATTTCTTTTAGCTTTTTTAAAACTTATGCAATATTTTGACTTAATTTCTTTTAAATATTACGTTTTATTTATATATCAAAGCAAAATGTTATTTTGAAGTAAAATGATAAATGTTTTCTTTTCAAAAAGTGTCATACTAGAGTAATTTTAATAAATACTTAAATTAAATACGTATAAAATAGGATGCTTTCTAGAGCCACTGCTTTTCAATAAGCAATGGACTGACATTAAAACAATCAAATATGTATTTAAAAAAATAAAAAGCACTACGTCAACAAAGGGATTTTTGCCAAAATGAAAAAGTCAGTAAAGAATAATGGAAATAAATCCTGCATCATCTTAGGAAGCAGCAAAAAGAAAAGAAGGAAAAGAGAGAGGAGAAATCTCAAAAACTTGTACAAGTAATGGATTCCAAGGGAAAAGTCAGTACAGCATGTTAATGAATAACCAGGTGTTTCCAAAGCCAGGAAATCTCCCCTTCAATTCAGCCGATTTCAGCCTAGAGTGAACTCCCCTTCTCGCTCCCAGTTCATTGGTACACACTGAATTCTCAGTTAAATGCTTTCTGTGTGCCTCCTGCAACACTTATTAAAACCAAGGAAAGTCTTTGCACCACTTGTGTTTGGATCCATCTCCAAGCACAGCTATGCTGTGGTTAATGCAACACTTCAGTTTGCTCCGAGACGTGACACCACATTTTCCATTACAATAAGCTTTCCTTTCTTGTGGCCATTTTAATTATGCACAGAATAAACTGTTCTTCAAGCTATTGAGCCAAGGTTCTAAAAGATTTAAAACAGAATCCGGTATTTATTCTGTCCATTATTTTTCCAATTTCATGTCTGAGGTTTAATGAAATGATCACCCTATCATTTTGGTTTCGCTTAACTATCAACTTCAGTGAGCCTATTAAGTGTATCCCTACGTGTTTTCAGATCAGAGTCTCCATTTACAGTGAGGCACCAGCCCAAGGAATTAGCATTTCCTCATCTTCTTCTAGTGTTCAGCAGACAAGATGGGTCTGTAGTATAACATGTCAGAGAACTACAAAGTCCCTTTGGACAAGCTTCTGTGAGAATTAGATCCTTAGGATCATTTGACAAGTGTTGTTCCTTTTTCTTTTGTTCCTCCTGTTGTCTTCTATGGCAGGTAGAAAATGAGCAATTAGAAGGATCTTATGTCTTCCTGTATTCAATAGAAAGAGATGTGTAAGAGGCTGTCATCGTGTCAACCCATTTCTTCATCACTGCCTTGAAGACATGCTTTCTCATCTCCCACCCAGCCATTAAAGGGGCAGAAAATAATTTCCTCTACAATTTCTTTGACCAGGCCTAAGCGGCTTAAAGAGCAGTCCTGAGAATGTGCTCAGAAAGAAGTTCCACAGTTTCTGCCTGGAAAGGAGTTCAAATAAATTAGAGCTCGTTGAGCATTATTACAGCTTGTTGCCTATGGTATTTCCTCCCCCGAGGGTAAGGGAAATAATCTTGATTAATGACACCCAAAAAAATCATTTTTCTCTTTAATTCACTAATTGGTTAATCTTTTATGACATCAAATAAGGCTGCAGCATTTGCAAAAAAAATGGTCAATGAAAAAGCCAGATTTCCTGTGCATTTTCCATGTGTGCTTTGTTTCCTGATGTAATTTCTAACTGAAAAGGAATGAAAAATTGAAATCTCCAGTTTACATGGGGAATGGCAGTTTTGAGCTCCCTATCAGACACCTCATTTTCTCTACATTAGTCACAATCAGACAGACAAGGCTCTGTCTTGTTGAGCTACATTTAGCAGTCTGTCTGAACTGCAAATTTAGATGACATCCAAATTACACAGACTCAGCCAGTAGGTTACACTAATGCAAACTAGGAGAAAAAGAATCAAGACTATTGATTTTTTTGGTCCTTTCTCTGTCATATTCCCTTAAAGGCATTTACCAAGGCTTTTAAGATCTTCAGCATTTTCACAAAGGAACAAATTACGTGCAAATAAGGCTGCCTTAATCTATTCTTCCCTGCTTAGATTGTTCCTTCTGTATAGTCATTATGTGTTTTTTACACTGCTGCTGCTGCTGCTGCAGTTTACTTGATCCACTTTCATGCACCATGTGGTCAATATGTATGTTGAAGAGTAACTGTGGAAAAGCACATCTCTTGCACCTGCCTATGATAATCAAAACCTTGTTTGTTAATTCTCCGCAATCCAAACACATCACACATCTCTCTGCTCTTTCTTGCAGCTGTTTCAGCAATTTGATGTCATATTCTGCGGAAAGCTCTTCTGCTCACATTTCCATTTTCAGACAACTTGATTTTTGAAATGAGTATTTACAGGGGATTCACAACAATGTCACTAATGTGAAAAGCAAAGACCACAGATTCTAATGACAAACAGAGCTGATTTCTAAAGGACTGAACCTTCACAACTCTGTCAAAGCCTGACATCCCTGCCCCTTCTGACACATGCTGACATGACTCCACTGAAGCCACAAGTCGCTCTACTGAACTAATGCAATGAGATAATTGGCTGGTGTGAATTTTGAAACCCATCTGAAGGCAATAAATGTATGTATTTTTTGCCTAGAAGTCTCTGCAGTGGGCCTACAGCCAATATCCAGCCCAATAGTATGTTACTAACAAAGAAACTCTCAGAAAACACACTCTTTGGAGCAGTCTATCAGTTCGGTGCAGGTACAACACCTAGCACAACGGACCAAAGACTCAAGTTTCTAGATGCTATGGCAAGTGAGAAAAATAATAAGAGCTTAGAGATTTTAAGTGCTTCCTTCTTTGAACCGGTTACCCACCAAGAGAATTAGGAAGAGCTTTTTCTAGCTGATCTCACTAAGCAGCTGTATAAGCTTTTTTAGGCATAGTTAGCAAACTACAAACTCATTAACCACTACATATGGTACTGTCACTTTCCATGAAAACTGAAACCCACATACTTTTCTTTTAGGCTGTGCACATGCTTCCTGTCAGAGCCTAACGTATGTGCCATCAGGTGGCAATACGGCCCTTATGCATTACCATTTGTGTTTGTTTGATTTTATTTTTCATAGGCTCATAGGCTTCTGACATTTCAACCTTCAAATTTAGATGCCTGGGGTTTTTTGTGTACCTACGAAGAGGAATCCATTCATTTGCACCCCCGTCCTTTTTTTTTTTTACATGTCCACAAGGACTCCATCATCCATTTTCTGTTCCATCTTGCATGTTGTTAACTCGGACAGAAACTGAGGTTCATGCTGGCTTTTGGCATTTTTTCCCCCTGCCAATTGCAGGGTTTGGGGTGAATTTCTCACAGGCAGGTAAAGCTGGCCAAATGTCTTCTTTGTCCATTTTTCCTCCAGGAAAGAAGTTCTCATTTATCATTCCAAGCAAGGTTAGCATGCTTCTCTCCCCCTTGTAAAGCATAGATATATTTCCACTCTTCAGACTTACATTTTACCTACCATTGATTTCTTTTTTCTGACCTTTCTGTGCTATAATTTCACTTATCGCCTATCCCTTTGCTGACCCTGATGGAACAGAACTGAAGCAAAGCCTCAAAATTACTTGAAGTTTATTTCTTTTCCTTCCTTCTTTTGCTTCTGTCTCTGAAAATCTTTTAACAATTTGCCATTCCCATTGATTTTTTTCTTCTAGAGCTCATTCAAATCACAGAAATAACCTGTTTAAGGTATCTACAAATTGTGCTGGTTTCCTATGTTCCTTTTTAATAAATACTTCAAGTTTATACCATGCTATGTGCTCGTGTCATCTCAGAGTCAGTGCAAGATAATACACAGATTGAGTTGAATTTGAATGAGCTGTAAAGATTAATTTAAATTACAGAAGCATGCATGGTTGTCCTCTGAACATTTCTATTTCCCAATTTAGTCTGTGTATTTCTGTTAAAAGAGAATTCGTGTAGCTGGAGAAGACAGATGAAGAGAACAGAGATATTATGGTGCCTAGAAATAGACTAAAATGTGGTACCTCCAGCAGATTTCACTGGGGAAAAATATTTTTAAAAAATAATATTTTTTTTAAAAAATATTATAGCCTTCAGTACTATTTAAAATATTATAGCCTTCAATACTTAAAATGTAAGTATGCAGAGCATTACAGTAAGGCAAATAGTTTAAGATCTCTTTGAGTTAAAACATAACGTGTAGTGCTACTACGGCTTGCTACCACCACACTGGTAATTAAGAAAGAGAATAGGAAACAACACAGCCACAGTGACAAGCAAATCAGCTGGCAGCAGGACAGCCTAGTGGCAGCGCAGCATTTTGGAGATGCAGTTTGACACCCTACGGAGAGATTAGAAGTAAACCTGTCTTGGCTTAGTTGCAGACAAGGTGATCTCCCACCACTTGCCATGGAGAGAGCAAGTATCATAAATGGAAAAAGGAGACGTTTAATGAGCTGCTGTTAACGATAATTGTATTTTCTAGTGCATCATTTTGGGAGAGAGGATTAGCCTCTTAAAGGATGGTCAGCAAACCCATTTCACTTCCAGCTTAACACACTGCAAGCCGTGACTGGTGCAGAATGCTGTTGAATGGGACTTTGATTGTACCCGTATCAGTTTAGCACCAAAGTCGGTGATAAACCTTTTCTTCAAGGCCACAGTTTAACTCCTGTTCAATGATGAAAAAATACCTCAGTTCTTCATTATTTTATAATAACTCTTCAGCACTCACAAAATATCCTATTTCATACTTTCAAAACCCGTTGGGAAAAATAAATGTGTACTGATATGCATGTTCTCTAGAGACAATTAAATGTTATCATCACCTTTTTACCAGCACAGACAGCAAGACATAGAAAGCCAAAATGATTCTGTATAAGTCAGAAGTTTCAAAGAGAAAATCACAGCTTCCTGAAAATCACAGGTTCCTGGAAACCTACTTTAACCGTGTATAACACACCTCCTGCCACAAAAAATGCAGTCTTTCTGAATTTTGCAGTGGGATTTCAGGAAAAGAGTTGGTCAGAAGCAATACTTCGCAAATTACTCCTGGAAAATTTTGGAGATTGAATGTAAAACTTGGTGCTGGAGCACACAGCACAAGTCTTAGCTACCATTCTCCATATGTAAAGGGGGTAGTCCTGCCATGTAAGAATAGGAGCAAGGAGTACAATGGAGATCCATTAATGGTTTATTATATTTTAGATGCCCAAATGTTAATACTAACTCCTCTGATGTCACTAATTGATTAGCCACAGATCTGTAAAAGAGACTCCTGTTTCATGGATGACACAGACTCTGATCGGAATCAGTGAGCCAAATTAGAGGCCAGGTTGAAAAAAAATTATATGACTAATACTATAGGTACTGTGGTATTTTCTATGCTTCTCAAAAATAATAGTTATTTGTGTTAACTTTGGGGGGTAAACACGTCATTTTGTTTTTCTAAAGTAAAATAAAATCTGTTGCTAAGTAAACATTCACATTTACACTTGGTGGATGATCTTTAGTATTAAGAAGAGGTCACCTGAATCAGATCATCCATATTTGAATGGTTACATAGAACTTATTTTACACAGAGGTCCCTAGGGTAATTATTTCATATCAGAGCTAGCAAAGTTTAGTGTCTGTATGCAATATGTATTTACGCTTCATGCCAATGCATTAAATAAAATTCTATCACATTCTGCCTTTGTCTTTGTATTTTCTCCTTTTCAAAGATATACAGTACATGATCAGATTGCCAATTCCCTGATGGGCTGAAAGGCTCTCTCCTGCTATTCTTTGAGAAGCTAATAAAGTTTTGGCAAAAACTGGAAGTCAATGAAGAAGTTGAAATCCCTTTAGAAGAGTGTACAACATCTTCAACAACCACTTTGTCATAAATGAGAAGCCAAAAAAAGCAAAGGAAATGCATTATTATACCATTAAAGGACACACATACTTTCATGCACATGAAAAACAAAAGAACATAAAACTTTAATTAAAAAGTTAGTTAGAGAAACAGTGGAGAACTGTTTAGTTAAAGGCGAAGTTCAAAACCCTTGGAAACCAGTGGACATTCTTCAAAATAACTTAAGCAATGCTCCGAGTTGTACTCAGCATAAAAAGAGGAGGATACACTAATTGAATAGACTGAAACACAAGATTTTAAAGTCCTGGTAAAGGGATTTAAATTCAATAATTAGAGCCCAGACCCAAAAGACCTAAGAATGACCTTGCATCTGGAGTGTTTGAAATCTAAATCTGGATGCCCCTGACTTCTGTGGCCAATGTGTACTCAGACTTGTTGCTTGAGCTAGTTGAAGCTCAACACAATTTATAAGGAGGTTTACACAAGTGTCTTTTCAAATTCTTGATGCCTGAAAATCCTGAAGCCACATAGTAAACTGTTCTGAACACAAGTACAGCTGGCTAAAATATGAGAATCTCTTTCTATGAGAAATGTATACATAAATATACCATTTTCACGTTTTCCAAATACTTTCTACATTTCTTCCAGGCAGGAAATAAAACAGTGGTTAGGGGGTTATATCTCCCTTCTCTCTGCTCCACTTTTCTCACCAGTTTTTAGAAGTGTCTATATGGAACTAACTTTTTGAAAGAGCAAGATTATTTTTTCAGAGGTTTTAGCTCCTGTTTCCAAAGGAAATCAAAGAGGAAATAGGAAAGGGTAAAAAAAAAAAAAAAAAACAAAACCAACCAAAAAAAAAACAACGACAACAAAAAAAAAAAACAAACCACAACCACAACTCTGTTCCAAACAACATACTTTTCCTGTTCATAAAAAGCCACAGAGCTTTGCATGGTTGCCATGCATTTACACAAATCAGCTTCAGTCCCTTCTAAACTTGGCTAGTGTTCAGCAATTGGGTCTCAGCTGTTAACCAAGCCAGTCTGGAGGGAAAGGGGTGACAAGACTAGACGCCCTGCGGGTCCCTAAGCGGCCGAGCTGTTCAGAGGGGCAGGGAACAGGCTGCAGCATCCTGCCTGTCCCTCCTTGTACAGCAGAGCACACCCTGCCCTAATGGAGGTGTGGAGGTGGGGGAAATGCAAACACTCCTTTGATTAAAAAACCCAAACATGTCTCCTTTCTTATGACAGTAGAGGTGGGCTCCATATCCCACTCCTACTTTCAGTCCCTTCCAGAATAACAACACAGGCAGGACTCCTCAGCTCTCAACTCAGCTTCATACTGCGGCAAAATCGAGGTATTAACACGCTAAACACACATAGTCCTTGTAAAATACAATTCACCTGAAGAAAGGCCATACCCTAAACTCCAGCTATTTCCACTGGACAGTAGCAGAAGTAAAGAACCCCAGGCTTTGGAGGCCAAAGGTCCTTTCCAACTTCATTCACACTGCTGTGTACTTTAGAAAAACAGTAGCACAGGGCTGACAGGATCTGTTCCAGAATGATGGGAAATGGAAATAGAAAAGGTGCTGCAGGTCAGTACAGAGATACGTTTGCATTGTTGGTGTTTGCATGGTGCTTGCCAGCACTGTGGCTGTTTTAAGCCAATACCATTAATCAGTTGCTAAAGTCACTTAAAAAAAAAAAAAAAGAACCACACAAAAATAATTAAACAGTGCCAAGGCTTTGTATTTTTATACCACAAGCTTTGACCTTCATGTGTATATTAAATTCAGACCATGCCTGCCTGAATAAAGTTTTGTAGCAGACAGAACATCTGTTAAGTCTGTTTTATATTCATGTTTAAGATGGGATTAGTCTCTAGGCTTTGTCAAATAATGAAGAAAAACAAAAGAGGAGAAAGAAATTAAAATCTTAATTCCCCTTTGATTTTATGAAACAATTTGAATCTAAGATAATTAGTACAAACGCTTATAGGAAATTCTGTAGGATCTTTCTCTGAAACATTCCAGCCTTTCAGAGATCAACATCGCACCTATAGCATAAAGCCCTTTGGAAATGTAGCATGTGTATGACTCTGAAGAATTACAAGAAAAGTTACTTTTAAGCCCAAGTGCTTATGTGGTGTTAACTGCTACAGCTACGTTGGAGATAACCTTGTTAGACCCGTTTTACAACATACTAGGAGCTGTCACTGCCTAAACTGCTTTCTGTGTTTCCTCTGGTGTGCAGAAAGCCTTATTTTCCAAAATCACTGCGGTCAGCAGTGATGCCAGGCTAGAGTCCTCCTCATTTTAAAGTGATAGCGTCTCCCCTGTCATCACTTCAAAATGCTGCTCAGTGACAGATCATCCCCCTTTGAAGGGTTCACGTGACCGGAGGCTTTTAGCAGAAGAGCATGCAATCTCTCAGAGGGTGTTTCTGGCCAGCGAACACTTCAAAGCTAGTTGCAGGAAAACCGAGTGACAGCTGAGTCACTGAGCATCACTCGGAGCCCATCCACAGCTGATCGAAGCTTAGGTCTGCAGCTGAGGAGCTTTGGACCTGGGTGAACTGCACAGGCATCACGGAGTATATGTTTGCAGCAGGACTGGGAGGGAGGGCAGTATGCGTTGGCAATGATGGTTGAAAAAGTAGCCCAAGTGAATACTGACATGTTGCCAGGAAAGGTACAAAATATCAAAAGCGTGAGACTAGAAAAAAAGGCCTAAGAGAGATGTAGGTAAGAAAGAGGTGCCAGAAAGCAGCTCCATGGAGGAGGATCTGGGGATTCTGATCGACAGCAAGTTGAACGTGAGCCAACAGTGTGCCCTGGCAGCCAAGAGGGCCAACCGTGTCCTGGGGTTCATCAAGCACAGCACGGCCAGCCGGGTGAGGGAGGTGATTGTCCCACTCTGCTCTGCACTGGTGCGGCCTCACCTGGAGCACTGTGTGCGGTTCTGGGCATCACAGGATAAAAAAGATANTCTACAGCTTCCTCACAAGGGGAGGAGGAGGAGAAGGCACCGAACTCTTCTCTTTAGAGACCAATGACAGAACCCCAGGGAATGGCAGGAAGATGTGCCAGGGGAGGTTTGGGTTGGACATTAGGAAAAGGTTCTTCACCCAGAGGGTGGTGGACACTGGAACAGGCTCCCCAGGGAGGTGTTGCGACCCCAAGCCTGACAGCATCCAAGAAGAGACTGGACAATGCCCTCAGACACACGGTATGAACTGTGGAGTTGTCACATGCAGGGACAGGAGTTGGACTAGATCCTTGTGGGTCCCTTCCAACTCAGGACATTCTATGATTCTATGATAAGATGGCACCCAGCTGAGTGGGAAGCTTGTCAAGGGGAAAGAGCTCGAAGTCAGCCCAGAGAGCTAGAAGAGCAGGAGGAGTAAGCTGTTCACAAGCCACAGATGAATGAAAGGATGAAGTATGTCTTGAGTAGTGGTTACCCATCGTTCCCGGTGTGAGTCCTTTTCCCATCCAACTGGGAACCATCTGTATTTCAGCTCTACAGGCTAAGCAGGGTTGCTGTGCGATGTTCCTAGCTTGCTAAGCTATGGGATATCACGAGTGCCAAGCAGGAATTAAAAGAAAGCTACTGAACAATAGCCACAAGCACAGGCAAACAATACCAGTGTCTGCTGCACTACACTCAGAGAAGCAGTGCTAGTTCCTGGACAAGAACAGATCTATGAATCAGAACATATTTTCAGTCACATAATCTTTAGCATGGCCGGAGTTACCTCTTATGCTGCACATGGGCCACCTGAGTCAAGATCTTTTCCAAGATCTCCTCTCCCCACTGAAAACCAGACTGGATATTGCCCAGTAATGGCTTTTACAGCAAGCATATGACAGCCAATTTGGAGGGGTCACCTCAGTAGTGGGGAAACAGATGGGAGCGAGCAATTATGAATGTAGAAATACTGCGCGTAGATAAATATCAACTGATAGCATGACACTAGCAGAGCTCTCGTAAGAGTTAATTGTGCCCCTTCTCCTTCTAGAATGTGTTGCAAAGGTTCATAAAATAGTGGGTAAAGGGAATGTGGTGGTTGTAAATTATTTGCAATTTCAAAGGGCTTTTGACAGTCACTCACTGGAGATTATCAGAGGGAACAAATAACCACAGGATGAAGAGCAATGTCATGTTAAGGATTAAATCCCAGTTAAACAATAGGAAACAAAGAGTTATAACTAATGTTTTTTTCTGAGAATAAAGAGAAGTTAATAACAGGACACCCCACAAAGCATTACAAAAACTATTATGGTTCAGTATAGTTATTAATAAAGAGGGAGCAGGATGGTGGGGTCTCAGCACATGCCTGAGACAAAAATAGCTTAGGACGAAGTCAGCTGCCTTTTTTTTATCCTCCCAAAGCCCGCTGTGAAATCAATGGGAAAGCATGATCATGGTTCACAAAAACCACCTCCCACTCCTAGACCTCTGCAAATAGCTAGTCATACTGGGAAAGGCTGTAAATCAGTAAAAGGAGCTCCTGAACGCTGCTGCTCTAATAGCTTACAGCTTATCTGTATTTCAAAATATCTCTGGCCTAGATAGTGATAAATGGGGTGTCATGGTTGTTTGGGAAAGCATAGCTGAGATGTTATGAAACACAGTGTGAACTTTACGTCAACACACGATGCAATAATTGAATGCAACTAAATTTGATCAATGATTAAACTTAACATAAGAAAAGTTAGAGCTTGAGGGGTTTGTGTCTTTGCTTTTCAATGCATGAGGAATTGATGATTTAAATAGCAAATAATTGTTTGTTTCTCTTTTCTGATGCCACTGACAACAGCAAGACAGCACTCTGCAGGGCTTTGGTAACCAGATACTTCACAGTGATTCTTGTCTATCACTTCAGGCGATTGACTTTTTACTTTCCTTTCACATACCTAAAGTTCTTTTGAAGGCACCAGGCTCCCTTATTCCCTCCTCCTGCTGTTCCCAACCTTCTGCCCTAGAGAGACAGAAAAGCTAGAACAGCTGCTTGCCATAAATAAGTTTTCATGTACACTAATTTTAGTGTAAGAGAGAGCAAAGTAACTGGGTAAGACAAGCTAGGCATGACCTCAGTTGTCACAGGCCCTGGAAAGAATAACACCAAAGAGATGTTGCTTCTGCACATCAACCCCTACACATTCAACTACAGACAGAAGAGCATCAAGATGAATAATTCAACTCACAGTCTGAAAACTTATCTAAATTAGAAGAAGGGACATATATTTGTATATAACCAAGAGAAAAACCAGAAGCTGGTCATAGCCCTCTGATTTCATCGTCAAAAGGAAACGAAAGAATTTTAACAGGAGGATTCCCAGAAGCATTTACTGGTTCCTAATTCCTGTTTACATCGGTGATAAAAACATCAGCTCCCACCAACCATTTCTAATATCTTGCCCTTGGGATATCATTTATAATGTCCTTGTTATTTAGAAACAACACTTCCTAGAGAAAATACAGCCCACTTAAACCCACAAGTCTAGGTCAACAGTCAGTGTAAATCATTGTTGCCTCACTACAGTTCTAATGCACAGTGTCTGAAAATGGTGAAAAAATCGTGGTTTTGAAGCATTTTCTGTGCCTTTCTCTGAAAGCGGGGATAATTCTAGTCTAGTTAAAACAAGAAAAGTAGGTTTTTAAAGTTTAACCACATGATTCAGAATAATAGCGAAACCAATATATTCCTTTACAGGCTTGTCTTGGCTATGGCACATTTTTTGAGTCAGATTACACTATTTTTGATAGTTGTTAATTTTGAATAAAGGAAAGATGGCTTAGCTTGGAGTGCCTAGAAATAACTGCTTATAGTTTTCTGTTGAGCTTTTTGTGGTTGTTTTTTTTTTTTTTTTTAATTTTAACATCTACAGGAAAAAAAAAAAAAANGAATTATAATAGTTTGAATTCTGGAATGCTACTCAAGAATTATATTTTTAGCTGTGCAAATAGGCTTATGATACTTAAACAGTATCATTACAAAAAGAAAAATGTTGTTCTCTTTGCAAAAGTTTTTAATGTACACCACCGAAGGTAAAGTTAACTTTAATTGACTCTCTTATCTTAGATCTTACTTTTCAATTAACTGCTGGAAATAAGTTAGATTGAAAACCAAAATGTATTCTCGGAATCATGTGATCAGATTTTTTTTTAACCTTTCAGCAGAAAGTTGTAACAGAAAAGCTTTCCTTTCCATGTCATGCTATATGTCGCTGCGGCAAGCCTTGGTCCAATTACAACGTTGTACTAAATAAGAATCTGGCCTTCACATTAATAATTTATTCACATCGCTTCACTAACCAAGCAACCATTACATATACACAAATCAGTGGAAGGGTCATGCAGAATTAAGAAATGTTTTCTATTGATCAAAACAAAGCAAGTCAAGGTAATTCCAGAATAAATTACCAAGAATGTGCTGCATTCTCTCTAAGCACTGATCTTCACCTCTATTCGGAAAAGTTGAAAGGTTCAGTCCTTCAGTTTACTTGAAATATTTTAAACATGAAAGACTTTGTAAGATGTTAGCAAAGAACAGCTCCTTTCTGGGGAGGCAGGGGGGAGGTGGATTTAAGTAACTACTGTTTCACAAGCAGTTACACTGAAATGGGGAGCTTAACCTGTCTAAAGAAGTAGCTGCAGTGGCCCAGGAATATAAAACTGCAATAGCTATTGGAAAGACAAAAAATTTAGGAACTGGAGTTGGAGACATTAAAAATTCATAGGCTTCAGCACTTTAACTGTGATGCATTTGAAGCACTGAAACAGTTAAGGTATTTCACCGAGGTACAAAATAATCTCATTATCATTTCTAATACAGATCAATACTCAACACTGCCCTTTGAAAAACACAGTGCTTGCTGGTCCATGCATTTATTGTGATCCTTGCATTAGCTCACTAACATTAAAGCTTTCACATAAACCCTTTGCTAGCTTCTAAAACATGTCTTTCCCCCTCTATTTGATCAGCATATTCCTGTACAAAATTGTAAAGAAAAAAAAATATTGCAATATCCAACTTATCGATTTAGGTTTTTTTCCTTTTTTTCCTTGTAACGTTTTGTCAGGTGGGTTTCTCTGCTCCTTGGGGCTGCCTGGTGGCATTAGGGGGCTGCTCCAGTCAAGACTAATGGCACAGGCTCCGTCCCAGGTGGATGCCGGGTATTGTTTGAATTAACTGATTGGTGTGAGAGCCCTCTAGCTCCCTCTCCTCAGCATGTGGTCCAAAGCCCAACATATGCTTCCTGCTTGCTAGATTTGTCTCCAATAATAAAAACAGGATTTCTTTTCAATTTTAGTCTTGTGCCCAATTTATCAAGCAAAATAACATCAAGGCTTCAAAAGGCTTGGTTGGTAATCTGGTTCTGCATTGGATTAGTGGGAAGAGGTGTAACACAGGGAATAGAGAATTACCAAGATAATATCTTTTGCTGTACCATGAAAGAAAAAAAAAAAGTGTACATGTATGTGGGGTGGGTGTGCATGTGAATTCTGACCCATTATTAGGGCTTCTCCTGCACAGAGCTGGGAATTACAACCTGCAGCTCTCTAAAATGAGTTTAAACAAATAATAATATAGGGGGAGGAGAACTGAAGCCACAATAATACTGAGATTCTGATATTTGTTCTTTTCATTGTAAATGCTGATAAAATATGTTAGCTCCCTGGGGACTAGGGGAATGCGATTGTTTGGTGATGTTTCATTCATGCTGCTATAGGTCTTTAAATGGAACAGGAAGGAAAAGAGGCCCAGCTTTTTCACTGGTTTTTGTTTGTTGTTTTGTTGTTTGGGTTTTTTTTTTCTTTAGAAGATTGAACCATGAGAATAAAACTCCACTCTCTCAATTAACACAATAGCATAATTTAAAGAATCTTGCCATTGTTTACTAAAAAGGTAATGAACAGTGCTACAGATAAATTTAGTGTTCCTCCTGACAGAACATGATAATAAATAGGATAAAGCAATAATGGAAACAGTCGACTTAATCATATTATAATATAGCATGTAAAATATTTAACTAAGATTTTCTTGTGAAAAACAGATTAAACGTATTAAAAGCCATTGTTTGTTATAAGCAGTTAAGATTTGCATAAATAACACAAGATTTATTATCTCTCAACAAAGATTTTGATTTGTCTAGAAATCTCTCTAAATGCTTTGTATTTAGATCAGGGAAAAAAAATGCTTTATTGATAGAATAAATCTGGGACCAATTAGACTTCTTTTTCTTCTAGTATAGCATGCAATTAAATGTATTGCTTTAGGGGAAGTTTTAATGCCAGTTGCACATTAGGTGAGGTAATGCCAAGCCGAACACTTTACAAGCTGCTCTAAGAATAGGCTGACTTCACAGCCACTCGGCTGCGAGAATATTCCCATGCAGCCACTTTCGACTGACTGAAACCTGGAACCAGCCCTAGACATTCAGTAAGATCAATTTTAGCGTGCGAAGATACCAGACATAACTCCTGCAGAGTATCAGGGTACTCAGCAATTTATGCTGTCTTTCACCGTATGATCTGTCTCTGTTTGAATGTCTAATTTACTCTGTATCAATCATCCCGCACGATAAAACTTTGCCTCCCCTATTGTTCTTACAATGAGAACTGATCCATGCATGCCCATGCAGAACGCACTTTTAAAATGGTTCCATTTAAATGGAGATTTGGACTTTCTGCACAAAAGGACTTGGAAAGTCTTTGCTCAGAAATACTAATACAGGATTATGTTCTACTTCATCTTTTTCTCTCACAGATGAGAGGTTTTCCTTGTTTTTCTTAAGGATTTTCTCAACTGCATCTGATGAAGAAATGACTGCCAGGTAAGCGGGGAAAGTCTTAACTTTGAGCCCACCCATTTTCTCCAAAATGAACACAAATATCTGAAAGCTCCAGGATTAACGTTCCTCCCAAGAAACACTTCATCTTATTGTAAGACTGAAGATAAACACAAGGCTGTTAGAGAAACTATGGTGATGCTATTGCTGAGTTTCAGAAAAAGTACAAAGTCTGGGTGCCTTGGAGCATCAGTTTCTTCCCAATTTAGCAGCAGGGTATTTCAAAACAGGAGCTTCTCCTAAACACAGCACTGCACAAAGCAACTTACAGCTGCTGTTTTGGCTCACTGTAAGGGTAGATAGTAGAGCTTCCAGGGGAGGATTCAGCTTATAATGAGAAACTATTAATGGTCCAGTCTGTCATGGGGTAATACAGAGATACAGGTGGATATAAATGGGGTTGCAATTACAAAAAGCTCAATACCATGTAGCCCCATATGCGTCTTGCAAAGTGAAACAACGTGATTACATTTCTGTACCATATATAAATAGCTGCAGTTCACCCCAATGTATTTTCTGGGAAAGGCAGTCGAAAAGTACAACTTTGCAGATGCACAATCAGATGAGAATACTATACACTCAATACAAATATTCTGCTTTGTCTGCTCTGTTTACATTTAAAAAAAAATCACAGAGTAAACATTACAGTGGCTGGGTTTTGATCACACCATGTGATCTATGTACGAGTTATACTCAGGGAAAGAATGTTTATCACGTTCATCTCAAATGCAATAGAGCAATATCCAACAACACATTTCAGTCCAAAGCAAAAGCAATGCTCTTGGCTTTTATGTCTCCTCAATTCATACATGCATCATGCAGAATCATGCATCAGAGACAGGGTCAGGGAGGAATTTTATGGGGCCAACATGATTTATTTGTTCATTTACCATGAAATCTAGAGTGCTATGTTAAAACCTATGGGATACAAAAACTCCACTGGAAACAATTATTGCTGCATGATAGGTGATATGCATTATATTTAGTTAATATAATTATTTGTTCCTGAGCATCACCAAGGAGAAACAGAATGACCCGTGCATGAAGGAATTTATGGTACAACAGCTACTTGCTATGATTCTTGGCCACATAAAGTTCCCACTGAGGCCTATGTCTGATAACGCTCTGTATAGTTAGGATGCACTTAGGGATTCAACATGGTTTTATTACAGGCCGTAATTCCAGGAATAAGAGTTCGTTTGTGAAGTCTTACAGGCACTACGAGTTTATATTACTGATTATTCAGAATAGTCCTGTGATAAATGGGGAAGAGTCTATTTACTCTGTAGCTTCTTAAAAGCATGTTTCAATCACAAGAAAAACATACTAATTGGTCTGTTTGCATGTCCGCACCTTCTTCTTTGTACCATGGAAGCTGTAGAAATGAGATGACTCAGTTTGTAGAACGAAAAGTGTCAATAAAGTGAAAAAAAAAATAAATAAATAAAATCTGTGGACTGAAAGAGCTAGGAAGGAATGGGTGCTGTTCCAAGTTTGGTCTGGTCACTCTTTCATAGTACTTGACACTGTGGTGATTCACAACAGTCAATTATCTTTTGTAATGATTAGGCCATCCTGAAGAAAAATAAAGACCTATACATACTACGTGATAAGAGAGGATGTAATTTTTGCTATTCCACTTTTTCAGGCAGGTGTGTTTACTTGTACACTGGATGATGAATCTTGCCTTAGAACAGTTAATCCAGTTAATCTGTCAATGAATGTCATTCTATAAATGAAGGTTAATAGAGATAATCCAGGTACTCCTCCCCCCCCCACCAAATCCATGGACATTTGAAAATATTTCTTTAGAATAAAAGAAAAAAAAATCCTCTCCAAGTATCAAGACTGCATTCTCTCTCCCCACCTCCCAATTTTTTTTTTAAACATAAGGAAATATGTGATTTCACGACACATACAAATCTTCAGATACATCACAGAATTCATTAAGCACTAAGAAGAAAAAAATATTCTTTCCACTATTTCAAATACTAATAAGCTTTCTTTAATTTCTCTGAGATAATATTAGTCAAAAAAATGGAATATAAATGTTAATAAGACAACTGGTGTCTCCAAAGCTTTGTTAAACACAATAACTCGGGAAATCATAATTTATTTTAGATTCGATGAATCTGGTGAACACAATCACACAAGGGAGAAGTTGCAGTCTTTAACTTGCAAACCACATGGCAATATTTTGAGTCTGCCTCATGCTTTAAAGGCACAGATGCATGTCCTTCTTTATGTGCACTGAAAATATTTCCCCAAAGCTTTGCTAATCGCAAGAAACATTGAAATTACTGATTTAAATGGTCTAAAGAAAGGCTGTCATTGTGTGAGGGAGACAGCTCAGCAAGTCTTCCTCCATCACTGCATCTGCCCTGTTACTTCTTCAGGATTAGGCTGTATGACTCCAGCCAGGGGGTCAGGAGTGGGCTTGGGGCCATCCCAGAAAATAAAATGAGAACAAGGAGTGTCCTCCTCATCCCTGAGAAGGGAAATACATCTCAGAGGCAGTTTTTTCACCTATTCTTAATTTGGAAGGATATTTTGCTGAAACAGACAAAAATATTACTTCTTGCCAACCACAAAAGCAGAATCTGAAATCATTGATTCAAAGCATCAGTTTTCTGTAGCTTCTCAGATATGTTCTCTAAGATACCTGTAATGCTTTAGAAGGCTATCAGCAAGAAGAGTGGATTTACTAACAGGGAAAAAAACAAAGCAAAACAAAACGAAACACACACAATCCCAAACCAGGCCCCTTTAATAAGTGGTTACTCTTCCAGCTCTGGCTGCGGTACAGCAAGGTTCTTCCCTTTCCTGCAGTGGGCAAACTGCAGCTGGGACTGGTTTGAAAACAGGAATTATAACCAAGTTCAGCTCTATAACAGATGCCACCTGTTTCCACCTCCAAGGGAGTCAAAAGATACGGTGTTAGGACTCCATCTGCATTCAATATCTTGGGGGTTTTGGATGCTTGGTACAACAATATCATGCCAAAGTATCCTGGCACCACTATCTTGCCTTCTTCAAAATCCATGCACCATAACAATCTGTATGAAATTATGAAATGAATGTGGAAATCAGTTATCCTCATCATACAGAAAACTGCTGTTTCTCTGCACTGTAGCATGGAGAAGTAGGGTATAGCATGAGATTTAGGCCACCAGAAGTCCCCTAAACCTTGGACTTAAGTGTAAATTAAGAAGCAATGTCTCTGGCTGTGCTTATCTGAACACAGGTGTTTTCATGTAGTGGGAAAGAAAACTAGATCTAAGCAGTTAGATTCTTTAGTTTAGGCTAATAAGCATCACAATTCAGAGATCAGTTAGGCAGATGAGTAGATAAGCCCTTGGAAGGTCCTGATCCATTGGGCATGCTTCAATCAAACCTAGCAAACATTGGCAGTGCAGTATTCAACACAAAGCACTACATCTCAACATCTATTACGTTTTCATTTTTTTTTTCATGACACTCCGTACGTTCAAAATGTGTCAGTAGGCTCAGGTGCTGTAGCTGGAAAATACATCTGCTTTCTCTGAACCCTCTCACCAAAATGCCCTCAAAAACTGCCTACAGAAACCAGCTCTCTTGCTTCCTATCACACTTGAACTCTTTTCTGCACGGCTTCAAAAGGATGGGCAGAAGTTGGCCACGTCGCAGCCAGGTGTATAAAGTGGTAAATGGAGTCCTTCTTGTGAAGGCAAGGCCCCATGCTGGCGAGCAAACTACATGAAGCCTCCACTTCTGAGTAACTGCATTAAACACCAGGCTGCCTGCAAATGCTGTTTCTCTTTACTGACAGTGCAAGGAGCACCAAATGTAAAACTAGCTCCAAAATTTTCTTCCTAGGGAAAGGGAGATCAGAGAGGAGTCTGTCTGTCTGGTAATTTTCCACTGAGATAGTCATGGTGACTGTCCCTTGAACATCACAATTTGATTTCTGCAAGTGGACATGATACAGGCTGGTCTAAAGCCCAAAGAAATGTGGCTGGCACTAGTCAATTCACCATCCTTTAATCAGATCTGATTTGTTTCTCCAAAAAGGAGCATTTATTTTAAGTGAGGATGCATGGATGCATCTGCATCCACAAAGGTGTGTAGTCAAGACAAAGCCAGAGTTAGCTAATCTACCTCACAGGAGCTGCAGTAAACCTGTCAGTCATATAAGATGCAGCAGCTGTAGCTACTAGGGATAACAAATGCGAATTAACAGCCTAATGCTTCAGATCATTGGAATGGTGCCAAAGTATGATCCACAGCTAATTCCACAGGTTTTTCAAAGTTAATATATGGGGGAAAGGTTGTGGACTGGGACATGCAGAGTTTTGAAAGAGATTGAGAGACCCATATGGAATTTCGCTGAGTCCTGATCAGAGAGGCAGTGCCAACACTTTATGTCAAAATTATAGAGGACAAAATAGATTTAAGGCTAAGCTGAGGAACATGATTGATGAGCACAAATATGAGAAGCCAGAATAACACAGTGGGGTCACTGGAAGTCTTTGGAATGACTCCAGTGAGGCCTGGATCACTTAGCAACTATAAAGTTGTGTCCACCACATAGCTAATCAACAGTTACTTATTTTTATCTACATCTAAAGCCTCAACTATTGAAACAAATGCAAATTTAAAACTACTCCAAAAAATAGAGAGAAGCCAAAGGAACTAAAAAAATACAATGCAGGTAAATATGCCAAATTAATTCCAGGTGAAGGTGATGCCTTCTTTGATACATGACAAGAAAAGTAATCATTATTAGGCAGAGAAAAATAGAAGAATAGATGCTGAAGACCCTGGGATCTTCTCAGAATGAAGCACAATCAAAGAAAGGAACACACAGGAGCAGAAATCAGAATGAAGCTGTGTGAAATTATTAATAGCATAGTCATACCTATAACATTATTGTCTGTGAACCCTCACCACAAACAGAGCTCTGCCTTTTCAGAAGTGTACAAAGACCATGATCCTTTCCCAGTGGTTTGCCATCCAGTTAGACAAAACAAAAGGAGAAAGTAAATAAGATTTTATCTTCATTTTGAAAATGAGAACTCTAGAATTTCTTTGGTTTTTCCATAGATTATATCAGAAGCCTACAAAGAAGGTGGAATTTAACCAGTTTTACATTCCTCACTTTCTCACAGACCATTCGTCCTTCTCAGTTACATGTTCGGAATCAGAGTTCTTGTGGAAACCGAGAATTATAGGAATGGAAGGGACCACGTAAGGATCACAGAATAGTTTTGTCGGATGTACATACTCCACATAAGCTTATTACAATACTCATAGTATTACTGTTCAAAAGGTGTTTCTAATGTGCAGCCTGAATTTTCCTTACTTCCTTACTTCAGTTCAAGAGCATGAGTTCTTGTTTGTTGCTATCAGACAAGGAGAAAAGACAATTTCCTTCCTCCCTCCAGCAGAAGTTTTTTTTATGTATTTGAAGACTATTAGCCTATTCCCACTAGACTTATCTTCTGTAGACTAAACAATCCCTATTCATTCAATTTTTCATCATACCATCCAGATTGCTAATTGCTGGTCTCTGGACTTCTTCCAGCTTATCCTCTTCTTGCTTGTAGCACAGAGCACAAAACTGAACAAATACTCAAGCTAAGGCCAGCCGAGCGTATCTCCAGGCAACAAACAAAAACACTAAATTCCCTTTCAGAGCAGAAGCAGCTGCACCATGTTCTTACTTTTGAAGAAAGCTAGGAAACATGCTAGTGTTTTAAGGTTAGCTTTTCTTGCTCAGCTTGCCTACCTTTGGCACAAGTCAAAGAGCAACTTGCAACAAGCTATGTTGAAAGCCAGACCAAACCTCTTCAGTAAGAGGTAAAGATTTGTATATTGAAGAGCCATCCACACAGCCACGTTCCTCCCACCACCCTGAAATAGCTCCATGGTAGCCCGCTGTTCTGTGTAAAGGTGACAGCATTTTGGAGTTGGTCTGAGACAAGGGAGCAGTTACGTTTATACAGCCCTAAAATTACATTCAGCCCTTTGAAGTCGACTGCAAGGCTGATGTGGCCCCCAGTGAAAATGAGTTTGACAGCCCTGGTCTCAGAGCTCTGCACTACGCTTCTGTTTATGAGCTCTGGTAACTCAAAACTGATACACAACTGGTGGAGAGAGAGGAAAGTGAACGAGAGGCAAAACCTTATGCTGGGTTCAGGGAGAAGCTACAACATTCAAGCATATGGCTTTAATGTCACTGGTAACTTCCAAGCTTCGTTAGTCATATATTAAATAATGCTCATTTTCGAGAAACAAAACAACTTCTATGGGCCAGTGGAACTTCAAAGCTTGTAGTCAGAATCTATTAGCACATGTTCCTGTCTCCCTAAGAATGCATACATGGAAAACATGAGCATGTCTTTTTTCACCGAAATTTTATTACATTTTAAAATTGTTGAGCAATGGAGTGTCTGAGTATTTAAAACGTCTGTCCATAATTACTGCAGGGCCCAATCTTGCCGCCTTTTATTCACCCCAGAATCACAGACTAATTTGACAAGGGACTTTTGGAGGTTTTCGGACCGAATCAGGGCAGGGCCAACTTGTATCTGGTTGCTCACGGGATCATCCAGTCAATTTTTTTAGTATCTCCTATGACTGGGATTCCACAACCCCACTTGCTTATTAAAAAATTATTTCTGCTGGTTTCAAAGGGTATTACTGGCTAAAATATTACTCAATACCCACAGCAGAATTTGAACACAACCACAATATATTACAGACAGTGTCCTGGTCTGCAGATGTGTCTCTCTGTGAATAGCACAAGTTTACCTTTATATTTAAGGGCCAGATGATTAATTCTCTGCCCCCACAATAGAGATTTCAATGCAGTCAGTGGATCTCTTCTGGTGAGCATCTGGCTGTTAACAGCAGCAGAACAGTCACACTTTGGCTCCCAGTGGTTAAAGGAAAAAATACGTGTGATGTGTCGTATGGAAAAACTGAAAGATTAACAAAACAGTCCCTTTCATTGTCATTTTAGAGATAGTGAAAAGATTGCAATAAAAGTATCAAAGAAAAGCCGGCTGAAACATACCCAGGCCGCAATTAATAACAGTAATCTTGGAGAAATAGAATAATTCATAGTTCAAGTAATTTCAGAAATCGTACCAACTTTATTAGAGCTCTTTTTCCAATTTCCTCTATATTTGGTGCTAACAATCCTCATTTTTATCCCATTCCATACAGCAATTTTCATCAGCAGAGCCCAAAACATATTATAAAAGTGCTGACTAAGATGGGAGTTCTTCATTCAGAATCCACCAAGATCAGTGAAAAGTACCTCTACTGACACCTCCCAGCTTGTTTCAGTTCTGCTAACCAGCAATGGACCTATTCTATCTGGCATCTGGAGAGTGTTAAGTAGTCACTGATTGGCCAAGCACTAGAAAACTTACAGTTTGCAATATAATCTGTCTGTTGATGGAGCACTATGGAACAGCTCAGTGAATGCCAAAATGAGACCAAGTGTATTGACAGCACAAGAACATTAATATTAAGGTCAATAGATACCTCTATTTTTCACTATTTGTTGTCATTTTAATGGTATACAAGTCTATTCAGTATCTTCAAGACTGGGTCTGAAAGATAAGGCCAGGTCCATTATTTAATAGTTTGGCCAACTGAACTGGATCGTACTTCCAAAGCATTCATTAACTGAACAGCCCTGCTTTGACTCAGGAAAAAACTGTGCTGTTCACTAAATTTGACAGAAAGGGTCAATAGTCTCTGTAATGCAGAGGAGACATCCCAATTATCAGAGGTCTCTAGTATCACCTGGCATGTTTACTAGTGTCAGAGCTTACCACCAGGCTCAGCTGTGTACAGCTGAGCTTTTCCACAACTTTCATCTTCTAAACATTGTTCTTCACTCTGCAGCAAACTGTATGGGCAATAAATGGCCAAGTTTTCCATTACCTGAGATTTGGTTCAATATTTAGAGATTTACCCAGAAACTCAGAAATATGAAGGAAACTGTCAGGGCAGGGGAGGGGGGAAAACACGCAAGCAGATCAGTTCGTGAAACCAGTCTCAGCCAGTCTCCAGGCAGAGTTCTAGCAGATAAGTTATTTTTCTTAATCAATGGTCATCTCTTCCTGATCTCAGTTAAAAATGCTTTCTAATGTTCACACACTGAGCATAAAGCAAATAACTGCATGGATAACTCAGGTAAACAGAAATCATTGTTTTTTGTGTATCACTAACTGCTTTGGTTGATTAGCACACAATTTAGTTTGCACTAATCAGTCTGAGGAGAGAGGTGCATGAAAAGAAACTGACACACTAATTTCGGTTTGTGGTGCAGCTTATTTTTCCGTTTTTTCCCCTTCTAGATGAAAACAGATACCTTAACATCCCAAGTATTGTCAGCATTTTCACACATTCTGCGTGAATATAAAGCTCAGAAATGGAAAATTTCTAAAAGATGAGTCTGCACAAGACTATTATGTTCAACGTTACTATGTTAAATAGTTGGCCTCGATATAGATGCTAACAAATACATCTATTAAATGAACTTTTTGTTGGAAGACAAAATATGTCACTTTTGAAACAAAAAGATAGGCTAAATTAATAAATTGGAAAATTAATCTAGAGTTGAAATTCTCTTTTACCACAGTAGTATATAAATGTGAAAAATTTCCATTTTCCCAGGTTTGGGATTTTTCTTCACCAAGCGTTCCAAAGCTAAAGCAATACTTTTGTCCTTCTCTGCTGTAAATCTCTGCATATAACGAAGTAGTGGTTCACAGTACCAATATATGGCCTCAAAGCCTTCATGGCTCTTGTGGGCTTAAATAGATTTTATGGATAGCTCAGGCCTCTGTATGAAGCAGCGGGTAACAAAGGCAATGATGGAAGAAAACGAAACAGTGAAAACTGTTTTCCTGGAAGGAAAATGCAGTGAAAACCTTCTATATCTTCTTCCTTGCCTGAACATGAATTCCCTCCCACTCCGTTTACTCTGTTTGTTTGTGTTTACAAACATTACAGCCACTGCATTTTACAAACTCACGAAAACCAAGCTGACTGCACGCCATCGTGCATCAGCTCAGTGCTGACTGTGAATGGAACAAGGTAATGCAACATGCAATGCTATTTGTAGAAACCTGTTTTCAGTTTGCACATGCAAGTATCCACACTGGTTGTGACATTGTCCAGTCCAACAAAGGCAACAACACTATGTGATCTATGTGACAATTCATCTCTCTAATGAAACAGAAATACCAAATCTGTCCTACCAACAAAACCAGATCTGTTTGATGCTGCTCTGACATCGCATCTGTAATGATTTTCTATCATCAGCCTAAGCGAATATGTTCAAATACTGAGCACTGTTCAAGGAAATTGCTTTCTTCATTTTGATATTTTTGAGGCAGAAAAGTGAGCGTAGATCTATTCAACTGATTATTCATCCCTAGTGCATTATTTGTAGTACCTGAGTTTCTACCTTTTGTCTGATTAAATAGGTAAAATCTCGACTTGTCTGTGGTCTTCTGGCACCTAGCTAGTCATCATAATTTGCTTCTTCTATAAAGGTAACTATTTTTAACATCTATATTATTTTTCTTACAGCATATTTTAAAAATACACCTGTTTCTATTTCTTCAGAGGCAGAGGAATAACTCAAGAGTTTTCTTCAGGCAGATTGCAAGAACATCTCCTCCAGCTCTCCTGAGCCCCATGTTCATCAAAGTCTTAATCAAGTAGACTCAAACAATAGTCTGATCACTGGATGGAAACTGCCTTTTGTCTATTGCACTAAACAGGGATCTTCACAAGATACACCATCCTGGAATTCATTCTCATCGCAGACAGTTCCGAGGATTTAATTCTTATTTACACCTCGGTGAGATCAGGGCCAGGCCTTTTCTCCAAGATATTTTTATATTTAAGTAAAGGTTGATTCAGGGATAATTTTTTAAAAAATATATATCTATCAGTACACAGGAGTGAAAGGAATTCCCTGAGCACATACTCACTTTTGAATAGCAGTGCGTGTTTCTTAAGGGGGGAGGTCTGTATGTATCTGTGCCATCCATGGAGATACTGCATTTTGAATCAACTCCCATTTTCGCCTTAATTGTTCTGTCAACCTGTTTGGGATCTCATCTACCTTCCTCATTATGGCCTTCAGAGGGAGGGCTCCCACCACACTGAGAGTCAAGAGCAGATCATGTCCCTCATTTAGACTCAACACATCTTTCCACAGCTCACTAATTGCATGGCAGCTCAGGCTCATTTGTCTTCCTGGATCGTTAAAATTCATCACCATGCTCTGTGAGCTCTCATTCCTGCCCTTGGATGGGCAGCTGTAGATTATTTAGCCAGACCAATCCCTAATGTTTTTAACTAGGAACTGACCCCAGCACCTGAGCACCTGCTGGGCTCTTAGTCTCTGTCATGTTAAAAGAGTGCACAGAAGGACCCAAGCCATCAAAAGCATCCTGCTGCATTACATTAAATATTGATAAAAAATATGCAAATTGTTTATTGATCTTCTCCAGGAAGGGCTGAGATAATGAGAGAGGGACTGTTTGAGATGATGCTTGGGTTTTTTACCTTTTTTTTTTTTTTTTTTTTTTTNACATTAGGCTGTTGTTGATAGCTGAAGTTAATGAGGTCTTTCGGTTCACTCAGTATTTCAGACCTTACCACTGGTTTGAAGATAAAAGAGATCAATGCACCTTTATTGTGCATCACTGCCAGCAAGTGCCCTGAAAAGGGCAGGAGTATTTGTACAGGTGCAGTGCCAGCACTCCTTACTAACTTTACCTGGACTGCCCTGGTTAATATTATACTTCTCTAAATTGTCCTATCCTTCATTGTATTTGTTTTCCAAGGCTAGAAGCTGATGTTCACACTGTCTTCAACTTCTTAGGAGCTCAGTATATAATTAATGCCCAGAGACCAGTTGTTTTTCCTTTCCCTGTCGCTCAGAGCATTAACTGCATTACATATGCTTCCTACCCTTTACATGATTGACACGTGACATCTTTTAGCTGTCTTCTATGCCTTCGTCCTCATGGTGGAAATTTCTTCACTTGTTGGTTTTTTTTTTTCTTCTTTCTTTCTCTTCCTCAATTTTTTGGGTGCTCTCTGATGCCTCAGGGAAGTAAGCAAGAAGAAATCCAAAGCAGCTGTACCAGAGAACAGCTGCCTCCACACAGACCATCCATTTGAAACCCGAAATCTGCCACACCTGGTTTACCTGCAGGATGTTCCTTCCATGCCTCCATCAAGCCTAATTCCAGACAGAAATATTGTGGATGTGGCTGCAAGAAGTGGCCCTCCACAATCAGGTCCCCGTTAAACGAATTCCTGAAGCATTTGCATCTTGTTTAGGAAAGAGCAAGAGGCAGGTCAGGAGGGTTTGACAAAGCAGAGCCCAGGCTGCAACGACTGTCATACCAGACTAGCACTGATTTGAAACAGAGCCTCCTTTCCCAAAGCAGTTACAAAATCTCACCATAATTGTTTAAATTTTCTTAGGATTTGGATGAGCCCATCTAGGTGGAGACCGGGACTGTGTTAGGAGCTGCACAAAACCATGTTAAGCTGCAGTCTTTGCCCCCAAAAACTTACCGTTCTTACATGAACCCAAGCAGATACAGATGTGATTTGAATGTGAGAGAGTGATTGATTGGTAGCAAGGAAAGATCTCAGTTTCTCCTTTGCCAAATGGCCCAACCGCGTACCACCCTGGGCAGTGCCCACGAGACAGAGAGGAACAAGGCTACAACTTCTTTGGGTTTTTTTTTCTTCCCCCTTAATAACCCGTGACTGGCAACACGGAAACAGAATGAGAAAGCAAGCA
Source organism: Pampusana beccarii (assembly GCA_013399365.1). Classification (NCBI taxonomy): domain Eukaryota; kingdom Metazoa; phylum Chordata; class Aves; order Columbiformes; family Columbidae; genus Pampusana; species Pampusana beccarii. The sequence continues at coordinate 588,002 of VWYH01006439.1, forward strand.
AATGGGTGGAGAAGTGGGAAGACTTGCTGCAGATCACAACTGATTAGTGATAAGACTACAAGCACAGCGCAAATCTCATGGGTTCCAGTGTGCTGTTGTGGTCCATGGATCACCAGTGTCCCCGTGGGCAGTTATGCACATGCCTGCAATAGGCGATTGCATCCTGACCTGTACTTCTGAAAGCAACAGCCTCTTTTCTTAATGATACAAATTGGTTTTGTCACAAAATGGTATTGCCTAGGAAAGGTATTCCCAAAACAAGCAGAGAGCAATGAATGTACATGGACAAATACTGTCAGAAAAATATCAGAAAAGTGACGACACCTGGGGACGATGCACCTAAATGGGATGGCCAAACGAAATCTGGGATCTGTAATGCCCAAATTCAGGTCCCTAGAGTGTCAGTTTAAGAGTAACCTGGAATTAAAAACTTGGCTGTACCTTGGTCCAGGGGCCTAATCCTGAATCTACTTGTGTACTCAGTACTCCTGCCATGTGCAAACACAACCTTATAAACACAACCAGCTCTCCTGCGAATATGCAATGTGAAAGCACATACTTCAACACCATCATATTTGTTTAAAATCTTCTACAGATTTGGATCTAGAAAATCTTAACTATAAAATTTCAAGTATGTTACATCCTAGCACTGTCGAGAAAAAGTCTAGGAGCAATTACTAAAGATATTCTAATTAATAAACTGGATATATTCTGAGATTTTTTTTGTATCATTCTACATCAACTAAGACTACGGGAGAAAATATTTTACTTGGGCTCTGCTTTCTCAAGGGAAAATACTCTGCTGAGAGCTTGAAGAAGTTGTTTTTTCCAGAGCAAATCAGAAAAATAGAAATTTTTGATTGATGGACTATACTTACCTGTGTACAATTTCAAGATTGATGCCATACTATTGTGTATGTCAGTGTACAACAGACCTGAATTATTAATTGCTCTATGATTCCCATTCTCTGAATGATACACTCCCTCAGCGCTTCTCTGAATGTGTATTCTGTACATGTAAAACAAGAGCAAAAGCATTACTGCATTCCCAGATAAACAGAAGCATTTTTAGGATTGACAGTCTTTCTCTGCCCCCACCAAGAGAAAGAACCAACCAATTCAAAATCGCTAAGCAGCAGGGAAAATATTTTTTCCCCATGTCTTTCACACCAGAGTATTTAATTATGAATTTATGCAAACAAAAATTTCAGAGCTCTCAGTGCTCCAACAGACTCTTGCCCGAGGTGCTTTCAAGCCCACAACTGCAGAACAGAGGGGGCGGAGTAGAGCCCCAGCATTTCAGACAATCAGCTTTGAAAGCATGTTACAGCCTGTTTAGTTGCAGGGCCCTATTCATTTTCTGTGTTTCAAACAACAGTCATCTGCTTGAACACTGCTTTCTATTTTTTTTTTAAGTCCCTTTACTCAAAGAAATGAAAACATATGAAAACAAGAACAAAAGCTAAGTGCAAGTGGAAGACAATAAAAGGAAGCTGTTAAATGTGACCAAGGAAATCATATTTTTTTCTTTATTTGCTGTATTGGAACTGAAAACACAGACAAAGGAGCTCCTAGTTACACTATGGTAGACTGAGAATAAAGCCACTGAAGCCATGGTATCTTCATCAGTCAACGAACCCCAGGTATCTTTGTGTTACTTTACCATACGAAATACATTTGCATTTCAAAACCCTGATTCCCATTTAAGAAAAGGCCACTGTAAACATTTCGGGTGATGTAAACAGACCCCAAGGTAGGAGCAAACTATATTTACATCTACTGAATGAGTACTTCGAACAGTCAGAGTGGCATGAAGCAGCCTTCGTGTCAATAGAAATCAGATCTTCATTTCCAAAAGAACAATGCAATGACCACACTAATAGTTAGTAATGACCAATTTGTAAAACCAGATGGTTTTAAATAAAATTTTCCACATAATCTTCCAGTTAGTAGTTTATCTTTACAGGAGGTTTATGTTTTTCAGGTGATGGTTATACACCATGCAACAGGCTCTACAGGAATTAAGGAGCACACCGACTTCACTTCTATATGTTCAGGCAGAGATGACTCAATTGCAAAGGGGATTACATCCCAGTTTGGAACAAAACCTTCAGACCTTCTAGAAAATAGACAAGCTCCAAATGTGTAATCCAAGCCAGGCAGTCCCACCAGCTGCCCAAGTACCACCCACTCCAGCAGTGGTGGGAACACTTCTCTGGCTATGGCAGAGCTGCAGACCTGATGGACCCCAGACTGTCTGCATGTTTGTGAGGCACACGCTGGGAGCCTCACACCAGTGGTCCTGCAACCATTGGGAACCTCTACTCTGAGATTGGTCTCTCAGGGAAGTTATTTCAACATGAGGAGCTGCATGAATCCTACGAAACGCAACTGACAGCAGTCTGTCCAAAAAGCTGATAAGATCAATGAATTTAGGAGATTCACAGAATCACACAGAATCACAGAGTGGTTGGGGCTGGAAGGGACCTCTGGAGATCATCTAGTCCAACCCACCTGCTAAAGGAGGTCCACCCAGAGCAGACCACACACAAATACATCCAGACAGGTCTTGAATGTCTCCAGAGAAGGAGATTCCACAACCTCTCTGGGCAGCCTGTTCCAGTGCTCAACCAGAGCTTTAGTGATTTCTAAGCTAAGAACAAGACAGCCAGAAAACAGGTTGGAAGCCCAGCTGCACCATGGGCTACAGGGTCAGTAGCTGGCGGTCTGGGCTTTCAGACTCCCAAATCTTTTAGGAACCTCTCCCTGAGACAGACATGATCTGCTATCGGTTACCTGAGGGAGCTACGGACCTGGCTGACATGGTCTCCTCAACAGCTGCTGGGCAGGCAAGCTAGCAGGAAAAGAGAAGTCATCAAAATTATTCCTCTGCTCTTCTGTCTCCATAGATTATATTGGATCTGACAAACAGCAGTTTTCTGGGAAGAAAGGGTTCTCTCAGAAAACACCCAATTGAGCCCAAATTGCACTCGCCTCAACACATGCAGCTATCTCCAGCAAACACAGTGTCATATACACCTGAAAACAGGAATATACAATACTGAAAATGAACTTTTTTTTTTCTACAGGATTCCCACACTGCCAGAGAATTAGTGAGAAAACAAACCGTATCTGACAGATATTAATCACATCACTTAATACACAAGCACCAGGTGTGCTGGAGATGAAATGGCAGAAGAATTGGTACAGAATAAAATTAATTGTTTCCAACTGTTTTTCACAGAAGAAAACCCTCTAGCATGTCTCCCTAATTTTTTTAGTAATTATTAGTCATTCTTTCATCAATGAATTGTAGGTTAATATTCTGAAGTCAGTCATTTGGAAAGGAAAAAATATAGGTATGTTCAGGAATGACAAAATGCTGTTCAAAGAAGAGCAGTACTGCCACACCTGCAATCTACTTTGAAAAATTACCTGAAGCCCACAATTAAAGCTCTTGAGAAGAGAGCAGAACATAGTTAGCATCACCTTTAATAGCACTCTCATATCAAACACTGTCTCATCTCACCCTAACAGCCAAAAAGGAGAATTATCAGTGTTGACCCATATCTGCAGGCTGTCTTGGGGTTACCAACAAGGATGTCAGAAGCCACAGCACAGCATCTGAGATGTCATGCATTAGTCCCCCAAAAGCAGAAGATGCTTAAGATACTTCACCATTGGTTTTCCAGCACCCCAATTAGAACAATCTAGCACAAATGTTTAAAAAAAAAAAAAAAAAAATTACTGTGTGAATATTTCTCCCTCCAAAGAGAAATTTCTTGACTCCCTGGCTGAGAACCAGGCATCTGTTTGTTTTTGTATTTGCAGGTAAGCATGGCAACAGCCAGAGTGAGGTCACTGAAGAAATGTTTAGGTTAATGTAACCATTTTATCCCTTTGAAATATAGCATGTCTTCCCAGCAAAGCCACACACCAGAGAAGCAAGATCTTTGTTTAAGAGCAACTGACCTTGCTCTTCTCTTCATTTCTGCTTGTTTTGCACTAATGTGGTTCAGCTGCTTTCTCTGGCATTGTTTAAGGAAATTTTTAGATACAGACAGGAGACAAGTGATGTCAAGACCCAATAAAATCTGCACCATCGTTACTGACGGTTGAAGAAGTGTCCATCCAGGAGAAAGAAGGCTCTATCAGCTTCTCTAATCACCACTGCCAAGAGGAAGGTGCATCTAGTTGATCCAATCCTTGACCTCCAACAGCTCCAGATCAGCATCAATTGTATGGTCACAAACATAGGGCTGGCCCTTCCTGCCTTGGTCTCCAGCACCTGTGCTGCACTGGAAGACACCACCGCAGCACTGTCAGACCAAGCTTTAGGTCTCTGCAGTGCTGGGGAGCACCTCCTGCTCTTGGGACACCTCCTGCCCACAGGCACTGTGCCACCCCAGTGCCAGCAGGACCAGCCGCATGGGGAGATAGAGGAGATCTTTGTAGGACAGAGGAACTGCTTCAGGTGGGACCTCCTAGGAGCAGCAAGGCATAGGATCCCAAGGCTCTCTGAGCTGACTGTGGTTTCTTATAGACATATACAACTCTTATCGACACCAGCAGAAGAAAGACTCAGGGACTCAGTAGGAAAACGAGGGATCCTACTATTCTTACCTGGATTTCTGCTGTGCCCTTCATCAGAGAGAAGTGCAGAGACACTTGTATCACAGCGCTAGTGGGTTCTTTCAACACTCACAACAAGGAAAGTAACGTACACAGTCTTCATTGTACTGTCCAGAAGAAACATACGTTACTTATTGACTGGAAACTGGAAAACTGAAGCATACCAGCCTTCTTAATACTGCAAGGAACTGATTCGATATCCACTGAAGTTCTTTTCATTGTCTTTAATAAGCTTTAATAATACAGGTTCACACAGTGGGGATGTTGATAGAGCCTTCTTTCTCCTGGATGCACGCTTCTTTTGATACTACTTTTTTATTGAATCAATGACAGAGCTACAAGCTAGCTTGCAGCAGGACTGGTCATACCATTTACTCAGGATACACACCTACTGCTAAGCACTTTCTTTTTCTCTCTTCCTCCTCTTCTGTTATTTTTATATTTGTTTTCAATAGATCTTTTTTGTGCCTGTAACTCTGGAATTCAACAAGTGAAAACACCAATTAGAATCAGATACTGAGATTTTAATGATAAGAATATTTCCTATTTAATAAAAAGCAGATGAGACTTAATTTGAAAATATATATATAGATATATATATAAATCACATTAAAGGTCAACAGACGCAAATACCCCCTTCATTACAGTCACTGATAAAACCACCTGTGATTTTCAGTGGCATCCAGATTTAGGTCTGCTGATCAAGCTGATAACTGCACAAGAGAGGAAAATCAGGATCTGTACTGGAAATTCAAGCTGACATTCTGACCTTAACTCATGCTGTGGTTCTTTTTGAAAGGGAGGCAAAGGAGCAGCTTTCTTCTCAACAGCATGAGTTCAGACTGAAGTGTCATCCCACATTTTCCTGACCCTCCTTACATAGTTTCATTAAACAGTGCTTAAATATGTTCCAAGATGATTAAATATTTAAAAAGGGACAATTCCTTGCATTAGGCAGAGTGCAGTCAAAAGGCAAAGTGCAATCAAAATTAGCCCATTTCAGAGGGACAATTTTTTTATCAATACGAAGTCTACAAAGACAAAAAAGAGTCAGTTTGTATTGCCTGTTGTTTTCTCCAGTGATCCTTACAATAATATAAAACATCTTTTTTTAAATGCTCGATTTCCACCAGAAACTAAGCTTGCCAATATGGAAAACAAAACATCACCTCCTAATCTTCCAAGATCTGGAGATCTTGAGTATATATGTTTTATTTCGATATTTCCATGAGTTTCTTAAATGCATAATGCTGATGAGATTGTTTGTCTGATTTTGATGCAGGTGATGTACTCTGAGCTCAGTGATCCAAGAGAAAATTTCCCAGCAGGCCACACTTGACAAGCAGGTGTCACTCAATCATGCACGTTTTCACCTCCCTGAGAGGACAGATGGTCCCAGCCTATTTAGCAATTCCACCCTCTGTTGGCAGCCCCCTCTCCAATGCAGTGCCGTAATAAAGATGCTCTGAGATTTGTGTTAATCTGTGGTCTTTGGGGTAAACTGTAAACAAAGGGTGTAGAGTTATCGTTTCTCATTATGAGCTGGACCTCTTATCTTCTCCTCTGCCTATAGCATACAGATATCTTTAATAGCCTATACCCCTGGACTCAGCTTTCATGGAGATTAGTTCCTATCATTTTAAGCACCACAGAATTACTTCGTCTGCAGAGACTTGACCTAATCTGTTTGAGGCTTTTACTATAAAGACAGGAAGACAGCCTTTTTTTCCTCCAAATTAGGAGAACAATGGTTTAAATTGGCAATAGCTCCTGTTGCTGAATTTTATGCATATGCATCTATTATACTTGCTGATTTTCTGCTCGGAGGTAGTATTATTCTTCTCGTCATCGTTCAGAAAGAAGAACAGCAAGGATTGGGAGGGGAGGGAATAAAAAAACCTTACATCTGAACACCATGTTGAGGGGGGGTTATTTGTCGATTCTTTTTTCACTTCTGTGATACATTTCCACTGCATCCAATTTCCCGTGTGTAAAATGAAGATTATCTTCTCCTCACAATCTGACAAGTTCAGTAGGGAAAAAAGGCAGAGGGAGAGAGGAGGTGCCTGTGAGATTTCCCAGAGTCAAGTCTGGTGCCTTCTGTAATGTGTGCCATTAGGGAATTTTCCAGGAGTTTCTACATGCAGAGACGAAAAAGAAGGTCAAAGGTTCAGAGTCCTCACAACACTACTCAAAACAAAGCCAGAGCTGCTTCCAGCACCAGTGTGTGCCACGGAATGAGACTGGAAGGATATCACATCATCAAAATGAATTATCCAAATTCATGCCTCTATCACAATTTTGAGTCTCTTAATCTCATCTTTCAGGTGTAACAGAGATTGCATGAAAACCAAGGAGCATCATACTTTGGTTCTGGTTTGTGGCAGCCTCCTTAAGGTGGTCTATGAAAGATTCATGGTGATGCTAGTGGGCTGTGCATCCAGAGTGGCTGGAGGGACAGAGGATAGCTGATGGAAAAGGGAATATTGTCCAAAGTTTATCTCTGAGAAGGTGGAGGAAAATTTTCACCTGTTGAAGCTAGTGGAAAGAATTTACCAAGATTTATATGTGTGTCGTTTCAGAAGTTCTTGGTTTTCCCGTTCTTAGTCACAAATCTTGGAATGCTTACCAAGTCCTGGAAAATACTTTTACATGATTTTGTCAAAAGCAAAAATAAACACTAAATAAGAGCTCAGAAGAATCAGCTGGCCTGTAGTGAAGCTGATTAGACGGCAGTGGAGACATAATGTCCCCACAGGTCTCCAGGAAACATATTTTTTTGCTTGGTTACTACCTATAAAATCGCTATATTCCTCACAGGGTAACAAACTGTTGCAGACCTTGTGCTGGAAACAGCCATGAGGTAACAACTGAGGATCCCCATCAATGACTCCAAGCCCTTAAAAGACTAAAAAGTAAGATAAGGGTGGATATAGAAGGCAGTAAAGAAAAAAAAAATATCAGATTAGAAGTCCTGCATTAAGATTTGACTTAGTCCTGTGGTCGCTGTACACTCTGCTGCCTGTCTTAGGAAGTGGAAACCTGTGAAAGGCCTTTCCAGCATAGTGTAATACTTTCACATAAACACAGTGACTGAGCCAATGGATCCTTCTCTGTGTGAACAAATTCCCCAGTTGATATCTGTGGTACAATAGTGCCCAGGGGCTTTAGCAGAGGTTGGGGATTCAAGAGCCTCAGTGACACCCCGAGCATCACACTGGGCTGAGGACACAGTGACACAGGTACATGCAGCAGTTTCAGCCCAGATCTGGCTGAGTAGTAGGGCATAGCCCAGACAAGGTCCCTAAGCTATGCAAGAACTTTGATTCCCATGGTGAAATATCCCACTTTCCCAGACTTGCCCATTAGTCTGGGCTCAGTAATAGCTGCAGGGCTGAACAATCAGATCTAGCTCACCCTCAGCTAGTGGGAGGAGAGAAGAAAGGGCAACACACTTTACCTTTCCATGGCTGACTGTGGAGATGTGCCCCAAGACTGAAGACATCGACATTTCTGATTTCACTACTTGTCTTCTGGGTCACTCATCAGACTATTGGCAAGCCATTTTGCCTCTTCCCACAAAGGCAGCTGTGATGGGCACTTCCTGTGGACAAATAACATTCCCTACGCTGGGATGTTTGTCAAAGGTAAAGAAGGATAAGAAGTAGCACCAGAGTAGTGAGATATCAAGCATGCTGAGTATCCAGTCTCTTGTCTTTCAGCTCAGTACCCTGTAGAGTATCTGCTAGAGTAGTTCCCATGTGAACACCTGCAGAGCTGGTGTGCCTGGTCCCTCCAGGGCCCATTCGCTTTGCCCACAGCTCAGCGGTCTCCAGCTCTCAGGAGCTACAACAATATTTCCACAGACTGCTTGGGCATACGTTGCTTTTTTGTTTTTCCTTCCTAGAAATGGAGCCTTGCTCTCTTACTCCTTTAAACACCCAAGTTCACAAAACATCCCTGTACTTTGTGAACTCAAGCCATTTGAGCAGCCTGTGAGTATATTTTGGATAAACCACTTGAGTTTTCTTCTTCCCATCACAAGGAGAGCTCATAGGAAATGAGAAGTGAGCAGCTAACAAGCTAAACCACTTTACGTTATTGCCAAATACGTCTTTCACTGAATAGAGGAAAATACTATAAAATTGTTTCCTGTAAATTCAAACCACTGTCGAATGAAATATGAACACATGAGCGGCTACACTGGGTCACACCAAAGGTATGGCTAGACATACTATGTTTGCAGCAGTAGCCATAAGCAGATGCCCAAGTAAGAATAAGAGCAAGACATGTGGATGGGACAATCCTTCCTAAGCATCTCCCACCTTCAGTTGTTTCAGCTCAGGGACTTCCAAAACTGGAAGAAAACAGAGAACATGCAAACTGAAGCAAAACATAGATTCTAAAACTAACAGACTCATTCTAATAAGATGAGGTAGTAAAATTTAATTTCAGATATATTTGAAAGTATATTCAGAGCTTAAAACAAGCAAACAAGCTAGCATCCACTTAGTTTGTTTGGGCCACTATTTTGTCTATTTTATTTTGTATTATTCAGTATTAGCAGTAAAATCTGGTGACTTTTAAAAAGTATTGTAAGGGGAATATAGCTGTATTTGAGAGGAAAGGAGCATTTCTTTCTTCTGTATCTAGCAGTGCTCACAACTATAGAGAACCGCAAGCAAAAAAGAACAATGCAGTTTCAAAAGAAACATGAATGAAGTACATCAGCAATATCCTATATGCAGCACTATACCTTCAGTAATAGGTATGCACCCTCTGGCTCTGACTTAGAAGCTGTATGCATATGCCTGTGTATTAACATGCTCCCACATGTGTGTTTTCCTAGTGCAAAACCATTTCCACCACTGAAAGAAGAAGGGCAAATATACCAATTATCTATTTTGCAGAGCAGCATTTGTTTTCCGTCCATACACCCAAGCAATAGGGTACATCCCAGAGTAGTTATTTCACAAGCCTCTATCAGCCCTTTTTCCCATTCTGACCAGCGATTGATTCACTGAAGCATCTACTGACAGTAAAACCCAACTGTCTATGATCTTACTTTGGCAGAAACAGAAGGAAGGAAGCAATGCACACAGTAATATGTTACTCAGCTGCACATGCTTTTTGTAGCTTGCACACAACCCTGCTCCTCTCTCCAAACCTCTCCTCAGGTCGCACCATGGCAGTGGGGATCTGGGCTGCCATCTAACACAGCTGGATTCAGTGACCACTGTGGAAGTGAAAAACGTGTCTTCTCGAACTTACAACCTCCCTCTGCTTACTGGGAAAGAAACAGCTAAATTCCTTAATGTGTTGGTGTTAAATACCCCCTTACACCTCTGGAAGGTGTCACCTGAGGACCATAATCGTGCCTATAAAAAAAGCACAACGAAACTGATTGATTTAGAAGAAATAAGAATCCTACAAGATGTTATTGTCCTTAGGACTGGAATAGGACAATGCAAGCAAGTAAGGGAAACATGTACCCTGCTTCTCAAGGACTGGAAGGGAAAAGAAAAGATAGATTAGAAAAGCATTAAACAGTCAAGCAGAACTGCGTGTACACTGCTAAAGCTCCTGGGGACAAGTTGACCAGTTACTCTTAGTAGGAAGGATCAAGGTGAATAAGGGAGGCTTTAAGACACAAACTGAATAGCTGACACAGAAATCTGCTAGACAAGAAGGAGATAAGAGATTCAGCTGTTGAATTTATTTGTGAAAAAACATAGACATCTGAAATGATGTATCCACAAAAGCAGAAGGGAACGCACCATATGTTAAAGTCTCAATCTTAAGGGAGAGTCCAGCAAGGACCAGCCTCTGGCTGTTAGAAACACTCGTGGGCTCTCCAAACCCATACAGCATTGGAGGGATGAATCTGTAACTCAGACATACCAAAACAGCCCCAAATCCAAGTTCTGTCCCTTATGAAGTAAGAAAACAATTACGGAAAATTTCTTACTAGAATGAATGCAATACTATGTGTTACAGAGCTAGGTTTTGTTGACTTTGCATTTCTGTCAAAGTAGCAGAAAAAACACAATACCGCTGGTTAGTGAAAGAAGCATGCAATCCCCTGCTTCTCTTTTAAAACAAAAATTACATTACCTGTGGAAATCCATGATTACTCACAAATACTGGGAGTCCCTGAGCCTTATCATAGCTACATCCTTCATGAGGTGGCAGAAGAGTGTGTTTGTGAAGCAAACCTGCCTGCAAGAGGAAGGATCCTTCATGCAGGTGATTCCAGTGGCAGCTTCTTCCTTGGAGACCTCAGTCATCCTCACTGCCCCGACCAAGGATAGTACAATACTCTCATCTCAGTTGGTGCCAGCCCTATTACCCAAATTCCTCTAAGAAGATGTGAACAATTGTTGCATATAGTACAACTGACTGATGCTTTTCTTTTCCTTATTCTTTTAATGCAAATTGACTTCTCATCCAGTGGCTTGGTTTGGGTTTTTTGGGGTCTTCAGTTTTGTTTTTCAGAGAGAAAGTATGTTATTTGCATAATTTCTTTTTGCAACTCTTTTTTCCATACTATTTCATTTAGTTTTTACTAATGGAAATCACATTGCCCATTCTCTCTTTATATTTTCTCCTACTCTTTTTTTTCCCCTCAGTATAGATGGTTTTCCTTTGTGAGCATATTATCAAAAATTCCTAACAAAAAATAAGGCTTTTTTTTTTCAAAATTACAATAGAATATAACTGCTAAAATGAGAAAAAGCATTGAAATTATTGATAAAACTAATTTAAAACATTTTCCTTCAGCTAGCCCTGAGAACTTGTGAAGTTGTCTCAGATTTAAGATCATTTGAGATTCAGTTAAACACAGTAATTGGTTGTAATCCAGCCCATCTATGCTAACAGCATTGCTAGAAACTCCTCATGTATTTGAAAGGAAGAGCTGAAAGTCAGAGAAAGAATAATTTAGCATATAGCTCAGAGGTATCATTAGTAGCAACAGCGTGATGTTCAGAACAGGGAAATTTAGGTTGAACAGCAGGAGAGGAGGCTGAGCGCAGTCACCGGCGCAATGAGGGGCGAGAGCCACTCTTCCATCACAAGACCCCAGGCACATCACTCCCAGAAAGCTCTCCCCACGCCCAGCTCTTCATCCCCTTTTTCTCCAAGGATAAAGCCCTAACAGTGTTAAATTACAGGTCAGGCCCCAAAATAATTTTTAAAATTAGATTGCTCAGAAGATGAGAAGTTGTCCTTCTATTAATACGCTGAAAAAACATAGACTTAACAAGAGACAGTAAGATGTAACTTTTCTCTGGCTGCTGCCCCTCCACCACGACCCCACATCCACATTGAATGTCTTTGTGGATATCGCATCTGTCTCCTGCCTCTAACTGAAGGATCTCAGGGTTTTTCAGGTTCTCCTGCCAACCCTTACACCTTTTTCCATCACAGACAAATTTGGAACCCTTCTAACTGCATTAGATTCATGTATCTTAAGACGTCACTTTAAGACCAGATGTCAAGCAGGACAGGAAGAGTGGCAGAATTATCTTTTCTACTTTAAAGTTTTTGTGCTTTTTTAACAGGCAAAATAATATTTCACTCTTGGGTCTTTTTGGGAAAGAAGACAAAAAAAACCCAAACACATCAACCTTATATCCACAAAACCTGCTCCAAGAAGAGCAAGATTTAAGCACTGTATAATCTTTCCCAGAGACTTTTTCAAACAAAGATGCTGTGGTTTTATTTGGTTTCTATTTAACTCTCCTGAGATGTCTCTCTTTAAGTCCAGGCATGAAAAATACATTCTCAGTCCAGACACAGAGATTTTTAGAAAAGAGAAATGCAGTGAGACAGCATTTCATTTGCAAGTCTTTTACATTTTAACAGTGTATACTACTTTCCGCTCTGCAAACATTACTGGAACTGCTGCTCCCTACAAAATAAAATAATCTTTAAAATTGTAATATTTCAAATAGTGTACGTATAGCATACCTGCAGTATAAAAAGCTTTAGCACATCTGCAAATGTGGGCACAAGAGATGCATGTATTTGTGCTTGTGCACAGTATGTATAAGCAGATGATACACAACACATACTGCATATTCATGTGTGTGCAATGTTACTCTCTAAAACTAATATACCTAATTTCAGAAATAACAATGTTTAGAAAATAAGCAGCCAAATCCAGCCAGCAAACACTACTTAATAGATACGTGGAAAAAGTAGAAAAAGAAAAAAGGTTAAGAAAAAAAAAAACAAGCTTAGAGCTGACTTGTCGTACATGAGGAAAAGAGACAGATTTTAGTCATCATAAAAAAAATTTCAAGTTTTTCTAGTGTTTAGTCATATTATTCAGGTTCTAAGAAAGGAAATTGAATTGAAATGACTAGGATTTGTTTGCATACTTTGGTGAGCTTTTCCGTAATATAAATGTAGCCCAGACCCTTTTAAGCCAAGTAATTGTGTCTGGGAGCTCTGTTTTAAATATGCTCTGGGGCATCTCATTGTTCCCACTGAGTGTAAAGTAGATTGTTTCTGTGCTTAAAGAACTACAGTGTGTGGGATTAAATAATACACTTAATCAAGAGGCTAAAATGACTTGATTCTTGCTACTTCAAATGGATTCCAGGAAAGAAAACCACCCAGGATCAGTGAAAACAGACTTTTACCATCTCATATTTTATTAATACATGATCTGTAGTGCACCCTACTTAAAACTGCACTTAAAGAGTATCTAGCTATGATATTACACCACCACTGACTTCCTCAGTATAAATCTCAACATCTCATCTTTCAACTTATTTATCCTTCCAACACACCCAGGACCAGTTCTGGCCAGATGAGCACTGGAGTATGGAGAGGTTGACTCTGTGAAAGAGAAGGAAAGTGCATCCATGTCTCCAAATCCTAGACTATTAACCTAATAGCTTGAGTAGAGCTGCTGAAGTGACAGACTGAGACTAGATCATGGTTTTTTAGCATAGCAAACAAAATTCAGACCTTTCCAAAATCCTCGACATGTGATGTCTCCTGCTGTCCCATGGATGAGCATCTTCTGGAAGGGAAAGTTGCCACCAATATCCTTTGCACAACAGATGTACATGGAACAGCCCCCATGTCTGAACGTTGGAGGCAGCCTAGAACACCCGCACCTGACCAGTGCTTCTCCCAAGCACGAGGGAACTGAAGTGAAAACTATTTGACCAGCACTCCGCTGCCATGCTGTGTCACGAACACACTGGTTTGTGAGGGTGTAGCAGCACATTAGTGGATTCCTGTAAGTCATTTAGGAGATCCTGTTAACCTGCACTAATAGATTAACTGATGCTGAGGTAGCAGTCAAGTGATGGCCGAGCTTGGACTATGAAACCCTAAAGGGCCTAGCTCCTGACAACTCCAACGCATTGTCCCATCTGAGCTTTGCTGTCACTTTGCTTTTGACATCTCATGTCAAAAGGGAATTAACCGCTATGCTATATCTATTTCAGACACATTCCCACTTTTACTTACCATCATCTTCCAATGACCCTCTAACAATGACCCTCTAACCTATTTTCCTATATTCCTGCATAATGTTAGCTTAGAACTCCTCTCTTTGCAGTTCATAAAGTACCAATTCCATTTTAAACCAAGGGAATGAGAGTTCCTTCCCTGCCACACTTGACTCCAGCCAGAGAAGGACCTGGATACTCAGCTGTAACACCTGGAGAATGAAGGATTTGCCCTAGGTTAGGCATATGCTTCTCAGTGATATTTACTCTTGGAAAATCTGAGAGGATAAACCCCCTCTTGAGACTCTTCTTGTCACTTCATGGCATGCAGCACTGTTTGCTCAAGCTTTTTGTAACTGGGCATGTGCCACATGCTTTGCATACCCTCTGTGCATGCCCCCACTGGTGTTTGCCATGTTTCACAGATGGATCAGCAGTGGCACACATACAGACCCATGTTTGGAACACAGGTGCTTAATGCTGCATTTGCTATCAAGCTAGCCAGAACTGTTAATTTTTCTTCTGGTTTTTTTTTTTTTTTGAGGATAGGGGTAGCTATGAGAATAGAGAAGCTGCCAAAATACTCTACTGCTAATATTGGCACTCCTTTTCCTTGCTAAAGCACACAAGGTCTCAAGCCAAAGCCATTTAGCCTTTCTGCCCATCTCTGACTTTCACCCTCTATTGGGTCATATAGACACAGTGTTCAAAAACAGCTCTAATTATCTCAATTGTAAAGTTTAATGTCTTTTGGAATTTAATCCAAAATGCAGACATCTGATCTTTATGTCCTTCTCAGAATGTACACAGAAGTAAAAGTTTTGTTCATGAAATTCCACTTCCAAAGCATTTGTGTGTAAAAAATATTCAAGCTCCCTCTCCATCATTTGCAAATAGTCTCTGTAATTTGTCTCTGATGACCAAAGCTATTGCAATTAGCAAACTCAGACAACAGGATGGAGCCAAGAAAAATGAAACATTATCTTCTGCTGCCAATGCTTGCATCATCCTACTGAGATCATCTTATAAACTACCTAAAAGGTGAGCCAGTTACTGGGAATCATAAATTGTGCATTTCTCTCCCATACCAGCTACCAAAGTGCACTGTGGATGTTGCCCTGCCTCGGTTACTGCAGCTCTTACTCATTCTTTGTCTTTTATTTTTTCCATTTTCCCAGGGGGCAGCCATGGAGTTCTTGTTCTCCTGCTGCTGCATCACATCCTCTGTTCTGTGCACAGTCGCCAGTGAATAGTCAGTGGCAATGGAAGTAAAAGACTTTGGAAAAAAAAAAGAAAGTTTTCTGCCACATGCCAATGTGCTGCAAGGAGAGCTCAGACCAGAAGAAAAAGGGAAGTTGAGGGTCAAGAAAAGGTTCATACCATCCTGCCTCGGTGCTCACATCTGAGACCGATGCTGCAGAATTTTGCATGAAACTTCATATTCACAGGGAAGCTATAACTTCATGCAAGTCTACCTAGACTTGAAACACACACAAATGAAAACCAACACACCTGCACTTGAAACTCAGCAGACTGGTGAGTGCATGATGCTATATCTGTCGCTCTCTTGCTTCCAGATCACCCTTCCCTGTAGAGCCTATTGCAAGATGTGACAGCTGGGCAAAGAGCTGGCTCAAATGGCTCTACACCAAGAGCCACCTTCTTTAGAGGAATTCATTGGTAGTTCCTTGCAGCTAGATGCTAGACTCCTTGTGCTTCCTGAGCCAAACAAAGAAATAAAATCACTCATGCTCACAGGAAGCCACTGAGAGGGTCATCCTTGAAACTAGCAGCAGCACTATTTTCATTTGGTTTTTTTAAGTTTAAATACAATAATTAGGGGCATTATAATATAATTTAATAATCTCCATTATAAACAAATATATTCACCCTCCAAAGGACTTACGGATACTGACAGGTTTAACAGTGGACCTTCATGAACCACTTTACCATTAAACTGAGACATTCAGTGAAAGAAAACTTCAGCCTTAATAGCTTCAGAAAGCATCTGTAGCTGCAACACATCATCACACTGGCTGAACTTCGTCTGCTCTGATCACAACACTGTCTGTCACTCTAAAGCTAGTATGGAGGTATTGCACCAGCTTATCTGTTCCCTTAAAGCCTGGGGATTTATGGACTGCAAAGTCTATTTGTAAAACCTACAGTAGTCTGAGTGTGAATTCTTCACAATAAATTTTTCTTTCAACATCCTAGGATCTTCCTGCTACTGATTTGTCACATCTTGGACACCTTCGGTGAAATTGAGTCCCATAATACCTCTCCAGAAATGGGAAGATGACAAATATGCAATACCTGACTAGCGAAATGCATAACATCTCACAACTCCTCTCTAAAGATTATCGCCTAGTCTAGGAAGATGCTGGATTCTCCCAACCATGGATCTTACCAGGAGAAAAACTCTGTACAACTAGAATAACATCGACTGCACAAAAAGAGAAATAGGCAACTTAACTGACAGGATTCTCAGTTTCTGGCACCTGATATCTCTGTGTTTACTCAGACAGGCCATCTTTATTTACAAGTCTAGCAATGCTTTCCTCTGTGTGGGACAACTGTGCCCATTTTTCTCTTAAACGCCCTCAATAAAAGAGCATCATTGTAGTGACTTCAGGACTTGTTTTAACTGGCAGGGCTGGTGGGTATTGTGGTGTCTATGTAGAAAATGAAGATGCAGAGGAGGACCTGGTGAGGACGTAAAGCAGAGCGTATTAGGAAGCAGGTGTTGTCTAAGGGTGACAGCAAAGCACTAGAGGAAAGAAACAGAAGCCAAGTCTCTCTAGAAGTATTTCTTATATAGTTATTCCAACAAATGGGTGTTCGACCTCTTTCATCAATATTTGAACTGAAACTCCTGAAGGTGCTTACAAGGTAAGTACTTCAGCTAGAAAATAGGTTTGAACACAGATTTTTTATTCAGAATACCTAATCGGCTCTTTCTGCACATGGGGGAGAGAGATTACCAGAGCACTGTGGTCAGTAACACACAGGGATACCATCCACCCCTACAAACTGCAGTTTTGCCTCTGGAAAAAACAAACAAACAAAAAATTCTCTTGACCTCTACCTGAAAAAACTACTCCATTGTTTCTCAACTCCATTCATTCCTTTCAACCTGTACTGTCAGAGCTGCACCTCCTACTGCAGGGCTTTTCAATAAGAGATCACGGAACCAAATGATAAGCCACGGGCATGTAGTAGCAATGGAAGATATATCTCTCTTCCTGAAGTGATGAAACGAGAGATTAATTAATTGGATGCAGGTTTGGTTGAAAGGAGCACTGCTTCAGGTGCATCTGTTTGTGACTCCTCTCCTCGCCCTGCCTCATCAGCATGACATTAATGCCACTTTCCACAGCTCTTCTCCCCAGTCCTAACCCTGAAACAGAGCTGCGCAAGAGAGAATGATGTGGCATAATAACACAAGGGGGAGGGGGAGAGAGAGGTTTCATCAGCCAAGTTGCCAGCTTTGAACTATAGCCTTATAACAAGGCAAACTCCAGTCTTGGCCATCTTCTGTCATTACCTCAGAGTAGGACCCACACAGGTCTCTGCATGTGTTCATATGTATATCTCAGGGCAGCTTGGGAAGCCTTCAATAACGAAGTTCAAGTACATTCCTGTTTATTCCTGAATATGATGTTTAAACAAGTTTATTTTTGTGAAACTGCTGAACCCCCACCCGTGCCTTTGGCTGCCCTAACTCCATGGCAGGCCCCAGAGCCTACAGGATTACTTCTCCCCTTGCCAAGCCCACTGGCTTTCCCCAGCTCTCCTGCCACCTCCTCCTCCTCCTCTGCAGCAGATTTCTGCCTTCACTGAGCTATGGCAGGTCTCTCTTCTACCCATTTTAAGTCATTTCAGTCACAACTGCTGCCAGTGCATGTTATTATTAATGCATTATTAAATTTTATCTCACATTTAGAGCCCTGTCGATGGTGCTCGCTTATAGACACTGTGGTGATAAGCACTATAGGAATGGCTATAAATAATGAATATTACCCCTGTCATGTCTCTCCCAGTCTCCCAACCCCATAGGTATTCACTGCAAGGCAAATGCAGATCAACTCCATTTTATTTTTACTTATTAAAAGTATCACCAGGGTGGGTAGTTGCCACAAGGTAGGGAAAAGACTGCAGTTACTGTGGGAGACAGCCCAAGATATTTGAGCAGCTTCTGTTCCCACCAGGATACATTTCTCTAACAGAAAAGCAATAACTCTAATTTGCCTGTTACTTCCCTGCTCCTTGCAGGGCTACAGAAATTGAGAGAGGGTGGAAAGATAGAGGGTCCAAATTCTCCTGATGTTTGCTTTTTAAAGATCAATTGCACGATGCAATTTTTAATTGGGGAATGCATCATCTCCACCATTTGCCTGCCATCCAACAAAGTTCAGACACCCACTGTCACGGAGACACCCCAAAGTCAGTTTTAGGCAGACAACAAGTTCCAAAACAGACTTTATTCTAGCCGGGAAAGTGTAGCCAGGGAACCAATTAGAAACATGATTTATACAACTATTTAGCACTCCAACGACATAAAATACAGGTTTGGATATCAGTTGAGGAGATTATTGGGGTACGACAACTTAAGAATAACGAGAATCCACAATGTGCACGCATACACTCACAAGAAACAAAACCAGAGGTCTCTCGCTCCAGGATACCCACAAGAAATAATCACTCACCTGGGTTAGGCAAGGGCTCACATTGCCTGAACTTATTCAAGGGCATATCGAGTAAATAACCACTCACCACAGAAGGAGGTGAGGTGTTCTCAATTGCCGGAAGGCTCCTTAGACGGCGTCTCAGCCTAAGGTGAGGACTCCAGTTCACAGACCTGCTGCTCCAAGAAAACCACTCAAAGGAGGTCTTCAGCGGGGACCCCGTTTTATAGCCTGGTCAGATCTGGTTGTGGGCATTACAATGTAGACTAGAAGCTTCTCACCTTCTCTGGACACCTCCTTTGTTGAGGACCCTGTCAATTGACTGAGGGTCCCACCCCTCTTGCCCCCCCAGCTGGGTGGAGGTGAAGTCACCCTGTCCCGGGATGGGGTAGGATGTGACTGTCAGCACTTCAGCATCACCCAAGGTGTGTATGGGGGGACAGGCACAACGTGGCACAAAAGGTGCTAAGGAGCCATCAACTGCCCCATTGAAGGCTCCAGATCTCAGAGGGATGTGCGACTGCCACACCCACTCATTCCAAACCAGACCCCAAAAGAGCAGAGCACCAGTACCGTTAACTGCAGCCTGTCCTACCTCATTAATGTTTGCTATTCATTTTTAATTTCTTCCCTTCCTCTGTAGCTCCTGCAAATTAAGTCTTTGAATGTTGTTAACACTCCTGTGCATCTAAAGTTCTTGATCACTTAGCCACTGAAAGATGTAGGGTATGTTTGCTATTACCTGAGTATCTATAGGAGCTTAAAGAGAAAAATTTGGAAAAGGAAAAGGCTTCATGAGAATCCTCAGAGGTTTTAAAAGAGGTGATGCAAACCCTTTAGCTTTGGTCTCAGAGATGCCCAAACAAAAATCTAGATTAACGCTCTGGAGCAAGATACCTTAATCTCTTCGTAACTTTAGTGGACGTAAGTTCACCACATGGTTCAGATCTCAAAGGAAAATCTGGAATCAGGATACCAAAATCAGGTTGCACTCTAACTATCATTAAAGCATGGGACTGTTAGGAGTTACTGATTTAATTTGGCTTATCAAGCACATTTTCAACTAGAGGTTGCCAGACCTAAAGGTGAAATTGGCAGAAAATGGCTTTTAAAATTGTATAAATATCTGAGACACCGTATCTTTTGTTCAAACGATTTTAAAATGTCAAAAGCAAAACCATTTTCATAAGTAAATGTCCAGATGAAAAAAAACCAAACAAACAAACAAAAAAAAACAACCAACACAAATAAAAACAGTCTGGGTCACCTTCAGCATTTTCTTCTATTGATATTGTAATGTTTAATTTTTATTTTGACCTATTTTTCAGTTGTGTATAATTAGCTTACATACACAAATACAATTTCCTTTGAGCAAGGAAAATTTTTTTATTTGTTTGTTTGTTTATTTAATACTGGAAATGTCCCAACGTTTTCTCAAATGAACAAATATACTTGGTAAAGAAACTTTTGCTAGTTAAAAGAAAGTACCATTTTAGTACATCCTTGGCTTCTGTGCATGAGAAACACAATTCTATGAAGAAATTATCATCTGCTCCATCTCAGATACAAGCCCGGAAAGCAAATCATCTACCCTGATATTCAGACTAAAGTTACCCCTGACTTCATCAGGGCAGGACTAGACCTTATCACAGGCTCTTATAATCTTACCACATGAATTCTGAAGTAAACCAAAATTACCAAGGAAAAAACTTCTCAGGTTCCCTGTGCTTGACACCTCGTGACTTCACTCCAACTTAGACTCATGTTTGCCAAGCATTTGACCCAGATTTCCAAAAGTTTTTTCACTTAATGCCTTTGCTTGAGCTGCTTCAGAACTTGATGTGGGCTTTCTTAAAGCTCAGGTTCCCCATTGCTGTGCTCTTTTCTGAAAGATCAGCTGAATTTTATAACATTACCATAATGAATGGATCTATCTCAGCAACCATCCTTTGTACTACATGATTGTCTCAAAACACAAAAAGAAAATGTCCCAAACTGATAGGTTTAATTGCCAGGGCACATTATGTCACCACTACGGGTGTATCCTTCTGTAAAGCTGGGTTTAGATGTAACGTGGTTACACAACTTTTGGCCAGCTTAAATTAGAAGAAAAATTAGTTTCTGCCTGCCTGCAGAAAACTCCTTACATGCACCCTCAGGAATATATCATGAAAACCATAGAGAAATTTGATAATGAACTGAAGTATTCAAGCTTATTTAGCACATATATTCACCCTGGTGTCATTTATATCTTATGTAATTTCTTAAGTGCCATAGAGACTTATTAATAAAAGTTCGTGCTTGAGGTTGCCTACATCTGTGGACTCTAACCTCAAACCTTCAGCACCAAGCCTGACTATCAGGGGCACTAAGTACCCACATTCCCCATTAGTTTCTGTTTTGCCAGGTTCTCCCAGAAATACATGGAGCTTTGAGAGTGAAAAAAAAAAAATCCCCAAGCAGATGGGGAATAATTATCACTCAACACTCCCAAGCTCTTATTCAGGGTTACTATCAACTGCCCTAGAGTTCCTCCAAAACCACAAAATACTAACTCATCAGACAGAAGCAAAAAACGATAGTAGCAGCTGGGCTGCATGAAGCAGCACTGTCAAGACCCCTCTCCTGAAGTGGAGATGGCAATCAGTCCACTCCAATATTTACTTTGTGATCTACCCATCACAACAAGCAATAATTAGATTATCATGGGTCAGGTCTTTTTCTAGAGAGGTCACGCAGCCGTATAAGGTGCTGTCTTGACAAGACAATCCCAGCATTTTCCTTTCAGATTAGAAGCATTTTCCACTGTAGCTTTACCCAAAGTTTCACGATCTATAATTACACCATAATTATGCAACATATAAACCATAACATACAACACACAGACATAAATTACAAGCAAAAAAGGCGTAAAATATCAAGTCTTACACACTTAACTTGGTGCATAAAGGAGAAATAGCAAATGTATTTTTTAACCCGAAACAGGAAGAGCAAACTACTCAAATGGTCAAATAACCCTCTCCAGCCACCTCTTGTTTGTCAGAGCTTTCCCTACACCTACACGGTGTTTCTCAGGATTAAAGAGGATTGAGTAACTCCTACCATACAGGTTTTCACCAGCTCACACATGTCAGGAGGCCTCAGAAATCATATCATAAGCTGTAAGTGCTGATGCTCCCAGTGCTGTACTTTCAGGAGGCAAGCTTTCCTGAGATAAATGTTGCTTGGAACACAAGCTGTTTCTCCTCTTATCAAGGAAAAATTTTGTATCCTGAGGATTCCCCCATAAATTAGCCAAGCCCCACTGCTACACCCACTGCTTCCCTACAGCAACACAAAGAATATGGTAACACTCATTAGAGCGCACCACCAGGGAAAACTCTAATTGCTGGATTTACATTTTGTAGGCAACATGTATTTATTCTAATAATTCTATTTTGTGCTGCTTTACTAGTCGAGAAGGAAAGAGCATATTGTATTAAGCACCAGCCCCCAAGCACTAAAATAACACTAACAGATCTAGAGAGACAGGCTTTCTTATAATTGGCATCTACCCACAGAATGCAGTTGATGATGAAGCATATTTCCAGCAGTTCACAAGAAGGGCATATGATTCCCTGAGGATTTTCAACCTTTAATATTCGCCTATCTTTGGGAGCATCTACTCATCTCATCATTACGGCAGTGCTAGTCACTTCACTGATTGAAGTGGGACTGGAAAAATCAGCACTTTAGCCTTGCCCATTTGGATCTTAAGCGTTATTGCCCTCAGTGGTCATCTCTAGGCTCCCACAGATCATCAAGAAAAAAAGGTCCTATCCACAGTTTACTGAGAAAATAACTTTAAGAAGGAACAAGAAGCTGCAAAATTAGTCATCCAATGAGAAACGGTACCAGAACTTGACACAACCAAATATTTGTTTTAAAGAGCACTATACATTTTTTTGTTTGTTTCACACCATCCTCAGTTCTTGGAGGACGCAAAATATAAGCCTTCTTCTTTAAAGTATTCCAGTGTCTCTGCTTCCAGCTTCAGTTGAAGTGAGGAAGTGCTAAGATTTTAGGAAACCTGACTTTTTTTTTTTTTTTTCCATGTAATGAGTTCTTCAAAACATTTTGCAGCCTGCAAAAGTGCTCAGATTTGATTCAAGATTCGTGCGGGCTTTTATTTTATCTGAATAAATTCAACCAGTCTTAATATTTTCTTTTTCTTTAATGCTATAAAAGTGGGAGTTGTAGACCCATCAAACTGATGAAGGATAAGACAAAGCTTAAAGCCAGTATGAACTTTTCTAAAGATCAAAGTTGTCAGATACAGGGGTTTGGCTTGGGACTGCCTTGACAACTGCTAATAAAAAAAGTTAAAAGCAAAGAAATAAATATTTGTCTTACTCATAATAGCTTTGTATAAACTTAAATATATATATAACTTAATTAAAGGCTTCTTCTAAAAGGAGCTGGAAGCCATAGTGTTGTGTCTCCCTTCATGCTTTTTTTATCTGGCTGAACAATCTCAGAAAAGCTACTTTAGACATCTTTCTAAGACATGGTTGCTTCACATTATCTCACGTAGCTATTTTACCAGAGCATTGCACATCCTGCTTCTGGCCTCTTTCCCTGGAAACACATTCCCACAAATTAATACTGTGCTATTAATACTTTTCTGTTTGATGTTCTCCTCACCTTCATTTTATGTAGCATTGCCAAATATAAAGCATCTATTTGCGTGGTTCTAACTGCAAATTGACCCGTTCCGTTTTCAAACTCACTCAGCTTCTGTGTGGGAGAACTTGTAAATGAAAATAGGCGGCGAGATTTCCATGCACTGCGTAGTGACACAGTGTGGAATGACAGGTAGTCTGGTGTGCTGGAGACTCCTTGGACCTCTCATGAGCTGGACATCAAACTTAACTCCTCTTCCAACTTTCCTGAGCTGCCCAGCCATAAGCCTTTTGAAAGCAGGCTTTTTCATGAAAAAGAAAAAAAAAAAAAAGGATGCAGTTGCAGATACCACATCGAGCCATGGATGTGCGATGGCATGACTGCCAGTGAAATAGGTATGCACACCAGAGAGGTTAAGGAAAAAAGGTTACATGAATTGCAGGCAGCATCGGAGGAAAAGTCTACTGCTGAGCAAATGCTGTTTGCTGTCAGACACTGCATGACCTTTTCACTAGATACAAGATGGGGAGACTGTGGAGCATGTACTGATTAGATGTATGGGTCCAAAAATACCACTTGGAAATAGAAAATGCTTCATTATAATGTAATAGAAAATATGCTGGAACATAAGAAATCCAAGAATAACTCAGTTTCTAAACCTCCTAATCTTTCCTTTTTTATTCCTCATTTAAATTTACTCTTTAAAGCAGTCACTCTCTTGTAAAGAAAAGAAAGGGTGAGCAAAAAAGTTCAGTCTTTTTTTCCAGCTTCTGCAGGAGTGATGACTGCTAACAGCATCTCCCCTGGTGTGTGTGTAGCACACACACGGCCATCAGAGGCAACAACACACCGTAAAACAAGCCCAGCAGGCAAAGCAGACACCGTGGATATTTCTGCTGATACTGTTTGGGATGGGCTGGGGTGGAGGGGCTGAAGTTTTCCACTGTTGATTTTGAGGCAGACAACCCTACGCAGACTTAATTATTTCCTCATTTGTAAAATAACTTATTAACCAGAAACTATCCAATGTTAGTTATTTCAGGCACCCTGCATCTAACAGGGATTACTGTTTGATGTTTTAGAGGAAGAAAATGTAAGTAGTTTGTTGTAGGCTGTACATAGCAGCAGAAGGCTGGTGACATCCTCGCTCGACCTCCTGAAGTGTGCACAAGGCCAGCACACAATCATTAGCCTATATCAACCCTTCATCCAACCCCACCAGTCCCACACACCAAGCCCAAAACAAGGGCCATCTTCAGGGCACTGGAATGACCTCAGCCCTAGGAAGGCAGAGACTACTATGCTGAATTAAATTCTTTGTGAGTGTAGGACTCCTGAGAGTGCCCCATATCCAAGGAGGTCTCGTTCCACAGTAACGGGCTCATACTGTGGATATGATCCCAGACAAAAAAAAAAACACGGCTGTAATGTAACCCACCCCCTTACTTGTTTTCCTGACGTGATGAGTGGATGTCTTATGCATTAAGACAACAGTAGGCTGAGAGGTCTGCCCAAGTCCTGGGCTTGCTACTGATGCCAGGCTTCAGGAATGGGACAGACCTGACTTAGTCAGTGGCTGACATACGTCTCAAAGAAGTGATTGCTCTTATCAGTCAAGCAGCATCTTATAAAGCATATGCAGCTGCAAATCCTTGGCCTGTTCCCCTGACTGGACACTGACTTAAGAAGGAAGGCAGGCTATTACTCTCAGTGTGAGCTGACGCTAAAGGGACCCTAATGGGGCTACACACCATTTTCCATATTTCAAAACTTAAATGAATTATTTTTGTTAATGAGAATAAATTTCATCAGACTGAAGGAAGTAAAAACACAAATCCTTTTCAAGTTTCCTGACCATCATCTCTTATTCTGTTAAAAATAATTGAGACTGGGTGCTCATCAGTGAAAAAACCTCATTTGTGTTTGTCCAGAAGGAGCTCTGAATAGCTAGTCAGTATAAATACAGCATAAAAAATTAAAAGTAACAAAGGGAGGGTTTTTTTCTTCATTTGTTATTTTTGGGGAGAAAAGCCAACCATCTGTGTTCCAAATGTGTTGCTCTTTAATGATCCACAAGCTGTTTCTATGGTTTTAAATTATTTGACTTTGCTCTTCTTTTAAACGGTTGCCTTCACTGTATTAAAATACAGTGCCTCATCCTGCTGAGTGCTGTGTTATTTCTCTGGCTGCTCTGCTAGATAAGCATTGCAGAAGTCTGGAAATGATAACCTATGGAAGAGGGCAGTTTAGTTGCCAATGCAATAGCACAGGAAGGAAGAAACTAAGGAAAAGTTCACATTGTTTTGGTGATGATTTTACCTGAAGAGCAATTTTATATATTTTTGGTGACAGGGAAATGGTTTTAGTTCCTATCTGCAGCCATCATGAACACAGTTTCTCACTTTCCCTGAGCTAGCTCTAAAATGCCTAGAAACTAGGCATTTAAGTGCTTAAAATGGAAAATAAAAATATGCATGTATAAAAAACAAGTCTTCTGCATGTACTAAAAAAATCTTCCATATACATTGCTTGTGTAGAAAGCATTTTATTTTGATTGAGAGCAGATTGTTCACCCCTATTCCCAGTTTGAGACTGGGCAGATCACACTATGTCCCCGTTTTCACAAACTGTGATCTTTATGTACACACAGATGTACATACAAAGACATACACATGGCATTTTTGTAAATGTAGTACTTTTAATTGTTTTGATATTCAGATCTATACTTCCTAGCTAGCCCAGCACAATTTTATTATTAAGAACATTGTGGATTCAGCAGTTACTTATTAAAGGTAGAGATGTAAATGAAAAAATATTTACATGAATATCTGCAAACACTACACATCATTCCCTTTGTCTTCAGGAACATAAGCCACATGCCAAGTCCTTTGTATACTAAATGACCAAACACACACTTAAATCAAATAGCTGTTCCATTCAGTTTATGCTTTCCACAAGTCGTTAGACATGCTATGTTGAAAGGAGTGACTTCACGCACACTCAGCTTTTTCAAAGAAACATATGTGATTTAATGACCAGATCTAAGCCATACAGAAGTCTGAACTCTGGGAAACTTGCAGCTTGTCTGCCATCCACCCAGGAAACTCCCGCTATAAAGGAGTCTATAAAGATGCCATTCACAGAGTCAGTCACCGGGGCCCTGGTGCGCAACAAACCTAGAAACTTTAACTGAGGTCTGTCCTAGAGAAACTTGAACTGTTCCAAGTATGGCAGTCACCAAGACTGCTAAAAACACAAAGAAGCGCTTCCTCTGAGACAGGCATCTCTTAATGAGAGCAAACATTCCCCTTTCTGAAGAAGGCAGCGGGAGACGGATGTGTGCAAGGACCAAGCTCCGTCTGTCTATTGTACTTCCACAGTTCTCATTACCGCAGCATTTTAGAGCCTTGCAGTTTAAATGCATTTCTGTCCAAGATGCCCCGATGAGGGGCAGAATTGCTATCACCATTTGGGACAATAATACTCTCCACAACAGGCAACTCAGCATAAAATAATCAGTCATTCAGGTGAGACCGGGAAAATATAGATGATGCTTCTGCTTTTCAAAGCTCTGCTTTTCAAAGCTCTGCTTTTACGTTTCTCGTTAACACCTCAAATTTACATTGAATATATGCCAATGTTTAAGAACGTTCTAATTCAATTCCAGAAACATAAGCAAAACAGACATCACATACAGATCCTGAAGTATTAAAAGATAAGCCCAAAATGTTTTATTCTTCTCCACACACCACACTCTCTTCTTCCAAAGCCCTTCTTCCCACTCCAAGTTATTTTTGTTTCTTACTCGCAAAGACAAAAAGGGCTCAGATGTACTTAAGTCAGAAGTGCTGAAAACAGTAAGAGTTTTACAGAATCTTATCAAAACTAGCTGAATCTGTAAAATTGGACAGGAAATCTCACCAAAGCAGGCATACATCCTTTTTCTCTTTGTGGCACATCAGATATTCCTACAGTATTTTAGCTCAAGGATGGAAATCAGAGAAACTGTGCTTCATGGCCTGCAGAGACTTACACACATGCCTAGCTTAAGATCCCCAGGGGAGTGGGGGTATTCCGATAGACCCCTCATTCAGGTGCACCGGCTGGCCCTCTCCAGACATACCTTTTCTCCTGGAGACTATACTGATATCTCTGCACACAAACCTTTTTTCCCCACTTGCCGTACCAGCTGCCTCTTGCCCCTCAGTTGCTCTCTGGGTTGTGCCAGCTCAGCTTCCTACATGGTAACAGTGTGAACTGCATCAGGAACTGATCCAGTGGAAATATAACCGATTCTTTCACCAGTTTTCCTTTTATTTTCTGCAGAGTGATCTTTCAACTGAATCAGTGCCCTGATGCATTTCACTGCACAGCCACGCAAACGCTGTGCTGGCACTAGGGAGTGGAGAGGCACTGGGCAGAGACTGCTAAAACCAGCTTACACAGCACTGCTGTCTAATATTTAACCACCATCATAAGCTCCTAACTCTGCTCCTCTGAACTGCAACCAAATTAGATACAGGAAGCAATGCAAACAACACAATCTCCTGCATCTCACCCCAGGGGTTTCATGGTCAGTCACCAAAATCAGTCGGAAATATTTCAAGGGTTTCATGGTTTGTTCATGTTCATCGTTCCATTTGTGCAAGTTAGAAATGTTGAGAAAAAGTGTCAATAACAACAACAACAACAACAAAAAAAAGCCTTGCAGAAAAGTTTGACTATCTCTACCTGAGCTGCTGCCTAAAGCCTGAAAGATTATCAAAACAGAGATACGTGTCAAAAACAGGTTTAATCCACTGAAGTCAGTTGCAAAGCTTTCATTAATCTGTGTACAGTCACACAAGTATTTATTTCCAAATACATACAAGCAGATAAACATTTGCCTTGAGTTACAGAGATGAGAATCCTATCATCTCTGATTTGTAGTTAGCAGAAATGTGACTCCAGAAGGATGTGTTGTAACCTGTCACCTCAGTAGTCTCCTAAATGTATGTTCCAACAAGAATTAAGTAATTTCTTGATGAGATCTTCAAGGTTTAAATCCTTCAGAAAGAGGCCTCAAATTTGTTTTCTTACCTTTACTTAACAGTTTCGCGAAAGATTTATCATCACAGTGAATATTTGTGTTATAATGATAAATACTATTTCCGTTGTTCTGGTATATGCTTTGGCAAACGGTCTTGGCTCTTGGCCTGTAGTTTGCACAATGCTTGTAGCAGTGACAGAAATTGCCTCAAATACTGTAATAATAGCATGGACCACTTCAAGCTCATCCTAAGGTTGATAATGCATTAAAAAACCCACTGAGCTGCTATGCAAAAACGCAATTTTCAATTCCCAAGCAGCATACAACAAAATAACAAAGCAAAAACTATCTTTGTAAATGGGAGTGATTCTGTTTTTCAGGCTCAGTCCAGGACAGGTGACTATTTCTGTCTTGAGCTCCCAGGAAGTCTCTGTAACTGTAGTCTCTCCTGGCTCTCCAGTCCATTCATCCCTTCTGCACAGAAGGAAGCCTAAAATACTGGAATTATGTTATTTCCTGTGTCAAATCTTATGCACGTCCCATTTTTTCCTCAGCTGATCTGTAGTGCTTTTATGGCTCTTAGCTGCCACTGCAAAACAGTGTGAAAAATCAGTATTGGCTTCTGCACTGAAATATGGTCCACCGTCTGAAGTAAAGATTATGGTTTCTAGCAGATTACATACTAAGGGCAAGTAATGTTGTTCCTTCAAACGACTGAGTGGGATAAGTGACCAGGACAGGCCAGTCCTTTGGATCTGTCTTTCACTAGAAGAGCTCCAGGGAAATGGAGTCACTGAGTAAAAACTTCAGTGACTGTGAAGAGCAAACTCAAAACAAGCAGTTGTTCTGCTTGTGAATAAGCAGAAAGAGAGGTTTGCCAGTTCGCTCTCCTTCGGGCTCCTCTGTACAGCCATAAATGACGGTATCCACTGCTTTCTCTAGGAGATCTGGTGCTCCTGCCAACTTAGCCATCCAAGATATAAAAAAAATGGTCTCAGAGATACACTTAAGGTCGTAAAACCTATTCTCACTTTCAGTTCATTGCTAATTCTTCAGCAAGCCGTTGGTAGCAAACCACAGCTGATCTCTTTCTCACTAAGTCTTACTTTTATTGGATGATCTCAGCAGGCAGCAAATCCCTTTTATGAAATCAAAAGAACTTTAATGGTGAATGATCATTCAAGAACTAATAATGCCACCCTGGATTTTCTTTCTCTCTGATCAGGAAAGGAATCTTCAGAGTTCAATGAATCCCTAAGAAGTTACAGCACTAATTTTAAAGCAACAGCTGTACCTACGTTTTAAAAGCCGGCAGATGCCTTTGTCCTTCAGTGGTCCTCAGTGATGAGACATCACTTGTGTTGCCAAATTTAAAAAAAAGAAAAAAAAAAATGGTTGGTGCAGGAAACCTAAGCATTATTCATTTTACTGTTATTTGCAAAAGGAAAACGAATTTTTCTTTCCCTGTACTGAATGGCAAAGCATAGCCCTTGATTTCAGTGTTGTTGCTCCCTGAAATGGGATTCAGCTATGTACAACAGGGGAGCTGGTTTGAGGCAGAAAGTGCTTGTTCAAACATAAAATTCCTTCAAGAATTGGCAGAAATTACAAGCAAAATATAGCAGAAACAGAAGTCACATGTTTGTTTCTTTGCTGTAATCTGGGAATGCTCCTTTCATATAATTTCTGTCTTTGTTAGTTGATGCATTATTCATTTTTTCATTGTAACAAATGTTTCAGAAATCAATTTATTCCCCAGAAAGGACCCTCAATCAGAATAAAAGCAAACGCAAAGATTGTTTCTTTAAAATGCAGAGTTCCTTAACCTGCCAAGTTCAACGTGGAAGAATTTGACTGGGATAGCAAGCAGTGTCCATTCTCTTTAGTTGGGCAGGAGCTACTCCATTTTAGCAACTGTCAAGATGTGAAAGCTTAGGGCTTCACCATAAAATGCGCAAATCACACTGAATCTTCAAAAACCAGCTATGGCTCATGCTGCCTTGCTATCCAAATCTCACCTCCTACCACTCCTCATTGCCTGTTACACCTGGTTTCACCAGGAGGGTATTTCTTAGAAGACGGTGGGAGGTAAGAAAACTTAAACACTTCCCTTGTCTCTGTCCACTTACTATAGCACAACTGCCTGGGATTTCTGGACATCTGACTGCCTCCATCTCCACCCAGGATCTCTTTGGGCAGCGGCATGCACCCACTCTTCCCCATAGAAAAAGCCCTTGCAGCCACCACTCACTCTCCTGGTGCAAATGGAGAAGGCTGAGAGGGGATCTCATCAACACTTACAAGTATCTCAAGGGTGGGTGTTAAGAGGATGGAACCAGACTCCTTTCAGTGGTGCCCAATGACAGGATGAGGGGCAATGGGCACAGACTGAAGCACAGGAGGCTCCATCTGAATATGAGGAGAAACTTCTTTACTTTGAGGGTGCCAGAGCCCTGGAACAGGCTGCCCAGAGAGGTTGTGGAGTCTCCTTCTCTGGAGACATTCAGAACCCACCTGGACACCTTCCTGTGTGATCTGCTCTGGTGAACCTGCTTTAGCAGGTGAGCCAGACTAGATGATCTCCAAAGGTCCCTTCCAACCACAGCCATTCTGTGATTCAGTGTGAAGTCTTTAACACGAGCAAAAACAGCACATTTTGCACAGTAACAGCTCCACAAAGTTGAACATATTTTTGCTTTAGCTTTTCCTTCTCTCAAAAATCAGATGCCAACATGGCTGACTCCCTGAGCTTGGAGTTTGTCAAAGCAGCCGTATAGACCAGCCTGCACAGACAGCTGTCGAACACCAGTTTCTCAGGCCATAGAAAAAGCAATGTATACCAGAAACCTGTTAAATCATTAAAGTAAAAAACAGTGATGTGTACAGACAATCCAAAGAAAATTTTACTGTTTAACTCATCATAAAACTGCAGTAGGGCCAAACTCATGAAATAGAAATTTCCCAGATTCCATATGCACTCAGGATAATTTAAAAAGCCCTGCTACTCAGGGCATCCAGCTCAGCACAGGAGAGGATTTTTGTTTAAAGCAGCTAAGACAGGGAATAAAGATGGGTCAGTAGGAACTGTGAGAAAGAATGCCAGCCCTGCAAAGAGAAGGCTCTTAGTAGTCTTTCCTGCCTAGGATTGATGGTGACATAGAGTAAATAACAGCTACTGCATGTTCAAAGCTTCTGGGTCAAAATCTCAGCCAACATAAATCACCAACGCTTTTTCTTTGTGCCTCTGATTTTATGAGGGAAGCTCTTTTTATTACATATTCTATGAACTGCAGTGATGCCATCATCCCAGAGGGAGCTGGTCAGAGAAATGTGTGTTAGACTACGTAACACCAGCAAAAATGAAATACTGGAGTTTTACTTTGAAAGGACAGGAAAGGATTGCTACCCAGATAAACACACAATGTATTGGAAAAACATATTTAAAGTTTTCATGTCATTGCTTATGGAAGGATGCATTAGCTACTATTATTTACACTATAAAAGTTATGCATCTTTATATACAGTGAAAATGAAATGAAGTATAACCCCTGTGAAAGGAAAGTTATCTACCCAAATCAGACAGGAGCGTTTTTTTCTGGAAAATGTTAGTTAATTTTGTTTTTTAGTCTCCACTACAATTAATCACAAAAGCAGATTTTACTGTTTTGAAGTCCATTATAAAGTGAGTTCCCTTTTTGCAGTTATCTGTGGTCATGACAGTTCTTTTAACGAGAGAGAGGTAATTCAAGGTTTAGGAGTATATTCTCCAATTGCAAGGTCCATCAGTCAACAGGAATCTTCTTACTGTTTGTACTGGATGCTCAACATAACAGAGTCCTCAAACTACTGCCAAGAAACCACAGGAATCGCTATCTAAATACACAAGAATAGAAGTTTTCACCTTCTTTGTTTTCAAAAATAGGTTTTATAGCTTCTTCCATCCCTTCAACCCTCCACCTATCCCACATTTTCTTTTTTCTCTCTACTTCAACACCTTCATGGCTTTTTCTCTCTCCAGTTCTACTTCAGCAACATCATAAATCACATCGTTTCCCCCACAGCTTTGACTTTTCTGACCATATATTTGCTGACTATTCCTACATCTTTCTTTCCTCACAGGATTGTTCCTCGGAGTGCAATTTCTTACTCCAAAAGGAGATGAATGTTTTCAAAAAGCCTGTTTTATCCCCAAGAGTGAAAAGGAACTGGTGCTGGGAGAGATATTTGTGAAGAACTGTCAGTGCTTCTAAACTGAGAAACTCCAAAACTATCCAGGAAGGAAAAAACAAAAAAACCAAAACATTCCTTGGAGGAGTAAAAGGGACAACTATCATGAGTTCAGGATAAGATACAGAGGGATGCTGTAAATCTATTAAACCTTAATTTCCTGTGAGATGACAGAATCTGTTCCTAAAAGATGAGCTTGCATGGACTGATAAATTTTCAATGACCCCTCAAGATTTGACCACAATTCCTGAGACCTCAGTGAAACTTGTGTGACCACATCCCCATCCATCCAGAATGCACACACTGCTCCATAGTTCTGGATGCCTCTGATTTGCTTCAGGTGTAAACGGAGCAGTGCGCATTCTGGATGGACAGGGATGTGGTCGCACCATGAGGTGTCATTAAAATGCAAAGGAACCCTTATCAGTAACAACTGTTACCTGACCATCACCATGTATGTTATTGACTCCAGCTTGTTCCTGACTCCTGTACAATACACCATCCACAGCCATGAAGTGAGGTGGGTCCTGCTCCAAGGAGCTCAGAGCCAGCAGACAGACAGAAGCAGAGGACAGATGTACTCTGACTGCTGTTCTGCCTGTGAGATGTAAGGTATAGAGAGATTAAAGGTGCGATTTTCAAAGGAGTCCACACAAACTCCTTCCTTCACTAGCTGCCTTTGAAAATCAAAGACTAAATGCCCAGCTCAAAGTTACACAGAAGTTACACAGCAAGGCTAGATACTAATTCCAGTTTTTATGAATCCTTCCTCCTCATAGGAAATAATCGAGACTCAAGTCTGCAGCAGTTTCCCCAGAAAAAAAAACAGACTTCCCAGTGTGTCTGTTCTACTCTTACTGGATTTTTCATTAGAAAATCCAAACCCACCAGGATTGTCCTTTTCTGGCATCACAGCCTAGATCACAGATTAAATACATTTCACGAGATTTTACTTACGTAGCTTTTCAAGGCTCCTGCAGATGTCTGCTCTCTGTATCAGCAGTAAGTATATGCTGAACAGAGAGCTTTAAAACTGTTTTACTTCCATGCCTAGATCTCAATAAAATTTTCCAAATACTTCTGGGATACTCCCATCCATGCTGCCCAGCCCCAGGTCCCATGAGTTGAGCCCAGCCTGCCTGGGATCATTTCCCCTGATATTGAAGTAACCTTGCTATCCTGCTTGCTTCACCACTTTCTCTGAAGGCCTATAACAAACATATCATAACAGTTTTATATCTTCTACTTAACCTTTAGAGCTGTTTAAGTTTCTCTGAGATGGAGACTCTCTGATTTATACTCTAATGCCTTCCACTCTAAACTAGCATAATTCTTTCTAAAATGCCCAAGTTTAAATTATGGATCACGGTGTCCAGAGTGCTGCTGCAAAATCTCTCACTAAGCTGGGCTCAAACTTACTGAAAGCTTTTTCCCGTGTTGCACTCACTAAATTGCCTTCATTTTTGTGTCCATCTTTACATTCTGTTTGTGACATTTAAATGTCCTTATAACTTCCATTTTCTTGACAAATTTGATCTGCAGGACAAGAAAGCCTCTAGGCATGCCCTCTTGCCTCAAATGCTTTGCCAAGCAAATTTGCTTGTTCCAAGACACTGCTGAAAAGTTTCAAGGTAAACGAGTGTTGTCGTACCTGAATATTTTTTTAAGTCAGATTCTGTGTTCATAGAAGTAACAGTCTTGACAAATGCAAAAGCTTGCATCCTGGCTTAGCTTAGGCACACTATTAAAAACCCCAGAAAAAGAAAATGGACATTCCCTAGATCAATACCTCTCCTAGGACCTATCGTGGTGTGAGAAGTATGGTCCTCATTAAAGCTATGATGGTAATACACAGTCCTTTGGCTTCTGTACTGCAGTTATCATTCCAGAGGTTATCGGAATCCATTGGCAATGGACATTTTCACAAGAACTGAGACCAATAGATCAATTTAAAGAAACCACAAAAGAGTCACCAAACAGTGGTAATAGCTTTCAAATTCTCCACACCCCGGATTCAAAGAGAAGGTCTAGATGTAAATGGCTAAAAGTCTCATTACACTGCAAATCTATCACCAGGCACTATCCAGTTTCCCGTGATAGCTTGTACTCAAACCTCCATTTCATTGCCATTTTAAAACATCTTTTAATCCACTGCAAAAAGTCTGTGAAGTATCTGTCAGAGCAGCTGCATCATACAGATGCCTGAGATTTGAGATTAGATAATTTCAGATAAAGTTAGTCAGAAAGCCCTATTGAACTTTTCACAATTTAAAGAAAGCCCTATTGAAAGGTTCAGTTGTGTTACATACCTAAAATTATTGAAGGTGTCCAATTCTGTGTCAAGCTGAATGAAACACAGGCATATAATCCTACAGAGAAGGCTATAAAAAGATTCTTGCTCCAGCTCTAAGCTGAGGAGTTAATACCCACGGCCCATTTCTGCAGTGTGCTCGAGGTAAGTAGCCAACCCCTCTGACCTCAGTAGGCACAGCAGGCTGCACACCTGGAGTTGATTGCAGAACCAAGGCCCACTGTATGACACCACATCAGGAGAAAAGCATTGTATCAAGCAAAAAGCAGATTTAAAGAAAAAAAAAAAATTCAAAAGACAAGGAAATGAAAATTTACTAGCCAAAATCAGAATGTATTTTGCCCCCATACATTTTGTGGTTTTAGCACAAGCTAAAAATTTGATGGAGGAAGAAAAAGTGGAGACCCATCACGGTAAAATTAATTAGTTGTGTAGAGTTTTTCCCCTATAAAAGATTCAAATAAATTGGTTCTGTTACCCCATATACAGACCCCGGATGTAATTAGTGTGATAATCAATATATCAGTAGGAAACAGCTATTTAAGTGCACCCGGTGCAGTTATAGATTTAGGACAAGTGAAAGGGGCGTATTCAACAACAGCAGGGAAGAGTATAAATGCAAATGAAGCTCATAAAAAGGAATGAGTGGTTCTGGTTGTGCAAGCTGCTCAAAATTCATCTAGGTTGTTGTTGGTTTTTTGGTTTGGTGTCTTGGGTTTTTTTTGTTTTTTTTTTAAAAAGAAAAGAAAAGGCTGCTGTGAACTACCCTTACTTGGCTAACAAATGTCAATATGTGCCATAGACCTTAATTCGTTTTCCCACTTGAAGACTTGTTAAAAAGTGCTGCTAGCTTTCTTCTCTCCACTAATGCACCATAAAAAAAAAAAAGTTCTAATAAACTGTGCACCTGTCACACTCATATTTTTGGTGTTAAAAATACTCCCTGTTGTGTGCGAAATACCAGCTGTGCCAGCGGCTTCGGTGCATGACTGACACGCTCAGAGGCATCGATGGCCAAAGGTAGCTTGCCTCAGATGTGGCTCCAATATTCTCTGCTAACAATGGGACTTCAAAAACTGCAAGCACAACACCAACTTCATGGAAGACCTCACAAGGAATAACATCTCAAAGCAGTGTTTTCTTTTTCCTCTCCTTTGAATATTTAAATGTTTCAATACAAAGGAGAGAGGTGGAATTTCTTCTAGATAACTAGAAACGGGTTTCCAAAATAAGCCTACATAACAGTTGTTTTACTGCTTTCCCTCAGAGGAAAGAAATAAATCGGGAACACCTAATGAAGGAAACAAGTGCAGGTTTTGTAGAGTTTGGATCCTGGGTGTTTCTTTTCAGCAAGTGAATTGTGGGACACTATTTGACAATGTATTCGAGAAGTCACAGCAAACTTCACCCCACCATCCTCTAAACACAGGAATAGTATTAACATAATGAACTGAAAACATCATTATGTGTTCTGTATTATTCTTTAGGCCATGATACTCCTCTAAGGACAGAGGCATCTGACTCCTGAGACTTTCCCCACCACCAAATGCAAGGAGAAGGTGGACTCAGGGCATGAGGAGGAGATGGTGGAAATAAATATGGCTGTGGTAGAGATTCATGTTCATTGCCCTGCTTGTAACTCATGATCCTCTGAGCTATGTACAAAGAAAAAACAGGGAAAGATATGGCTGAAGCAGAGAATAACTGATTGGGATCAAATTATCCATTTCTCTCTGAGGAAGCCCAAAGGTCCATATTTTATTTAACTCATGGCATTAAATATTTTCTACAGGCTTGGTCCTTAGTCAGATGTAGAGGAATCTTACACAAAATACCCATCTCCATGCTCTGATCAACAACACTCGTCAGACTTTGAGTCAGGGATGTGCTTCACGCAAACCTGCAGATAGCCAAAAAAAGCAGGAAAAGGCCTTAATAGTTTAATTTCATCCTCTAAAAGTCCAGAAGCTTCTTAGATTTCAATATCCCACAATTCTTCATCTAAAAATGAAGTTCTGTATTTCCTCTGTGTGGCATTATTTTCAGTTCTGTTTTTCTCTTGGATGATGGATTTGTATCACTTTGGTTTCAATCCCACCTCGGTGGGAATTTCAACATTCATCTTTCACAGCAGTCACTATCACTAAGACAGTTTGAAGTGGACAATTTGGTGTCAGAACCCACAGGGAGTTTTAAAGGAACGCCTCCACAGCGCCACAAGTGAGGATCTGCCTTAACAAACATTTAAGCGTATACCTAATCTTTATCTATGGCCAAACTCTACAAATAAAACGAAACTAATAGAACTAAGCTACCAGGTTCATCCATATGTTGTGGCATAATGAAATGAGGATCAGAGGTTAGCTCAAGCTACCTGCAACCAAAGAGATGATACCAGGCTACAAGATGCTCAAGGCACCAACCCCAAAATGCCTCGGACACCCTCTCTTCTATCAATGCGTTATTCATAGCAACACAGAAGGGAAAGTCAGAGATGAAAAGCAGAGCTGCCATTGTTTAGGGCATTCTACCTATGAATTTCCATATTTTCTAAAGTTTAAGAAGGGATTTCCGTAAGAATCCAGGATTTTTCATACACAGCTTTTTCGAAGGGAATGCATATGTTCTTTTAAATATTCTTTGCCCTGTGGTAACTGATAAAGCTTTATCACCTCATGCAAAGCTGAATTATGTTTTTGCCTGGGAATATATACATCCACTGGAGAGAAACAGACGGTGTGTATTCATATATTTCGAAACAGAGGATTTAACCTCTGAAAAGAGATATCAAAGTGGCACTGAAGCATGGACCTGCATTCAACGCTTTCACATTTGGTTCACAAATACCCAATTAGGTTTCTATCTGAACCACAGTACCTCAAATTTATAATTAATCATCTGTCAAAGTTCCAAAGGCAACAGAGCTCCTTATTATTTTGAACAGTGATAAAAAAAAA
This sequence comes from Pampusana beccarii, assembly GCA_013399365.1. Classification (NCBI taxonomy): domain Eukaryota; kingdom Metazoa; phylum Chordata; class Aves; order Columbiformes; family Columbidae; genus Pampusana; species Pampusana beccarii. The sequence goes on from VWYH01006439.1 coordinate 625,978, forward strand.
AGATGTTGAGGTCTTATGAGAGAATTTCTTAGCTCTGAGAAGCAATATCAGGCTCTTCTTCAGTGAAGAGTTAATAAAGACTAATACAATATCTCCATAGCTAACTCAGCAGTGTGTTTTACCTCAAAATAAGACAGAAAGGACACACAATATTTAAAGTCAAAATGGATTTCTGTAAATGATAACTAATTTTATAAAAAGTAAATGGTTAGGAATCAATCCACATTTCTTGTCCAATTCCAATGTATTAAGATTGATCCTTTAAAAGCTCAAATGACTCTTGAAAAAATATCTTTTCCCCTTTGTTAATTGCAGGTGGCTAATGGCCTCTCTTTGTTTGGGAATGTGAGAGCCTGTAGTAAAGTTTAGCAACGTTAATTAACACCTCCATATAAAGGAACAAATGTTTATAACTGCTAAGGATGCAGAAACCCACCAAACTAAACTAAACCTCTTTTGTCTTAATTGGGGATATAATTGGAATGATTCCCCTAGGAATTTTGCTGTTCCTTGTACATAAAGCCCTATTACTGGTTGATCCCAGAACAAAGATACGTTCCAGAGATCCCCATAACCCTAATCCATACAGTTCTGTCCCTAGCGGGTACACAGGTGCTCATAAAAAGTGAAGGTTGCCGTCTTTTTAAAGAAGCTTTAATTGATAAGACCCAGACAGACTGCAGACAAACACAGCAACATAGTAGGAAAATGGCCTGTTTCCCACTTTTCCAGTGGGAAAACGCTAGAGGTTATTTGGCTCAAAGAGCAGCTGTAAGGTTAATTTCAGAAAATGGGATTTGTCTGAAGGCTGAAATGATACTCTCGGTATCAGCAGCCACAAACTGCTATAATTTGCGGCCATATCCTGCTCACTGTGTATTCTCTTAAACAGATCCACTGTACACAAGGATGGTTGCCAGGATTTATTCCCTGATGTTATCTGCCTGTCCTATTTCCAGTAACTCTAGAAATGCAGCCACCTTCTTCCTTACAGCGTTGGGCAAGTCTAACACAGAGCTCAGTTTTACACTGCGCTTACACAGGAGCAAGTCCGTTGAAAGAAACAGAGGCACAGCAAGGAGAGAGAAAAGCCTTTAACGGGAAAGAGAACAGAATCCAGCCCTGAGAATCAAAATCTCATTTGCCATAAAAATTCAGAGAACCATCAAAATCAAATTCACTGTTTTGGTAAAGCAAAACACTGCAGAACTAGTCCAAAAGCCTCCCTGTAAAGAGGTACCCAATTTTCATGCTCTTGTGCACAAAGTAACCACCCCTTAGCCCAGTCTAGTACTTTATAGTGTGGTCGTATTTAATAGGACACTGGAGGAAATGATCATCAAGCTGGTTTCCACCCAGAGTTCTTGCTTTCAGTTGCTTTCTGTGCACAGAGACAAAATGCATCCAAACTTCAAGCCAGCTTACAGTGGCTGGGACTCACCCTCACCAGAAGTCCCAAGTCCAGCTGCAGCCCAGTTTAAGATGGTGTCGCAGCCTCATTTTGGAGACAGAAGAGCAAATCTGAAGGGATGAGGTCTACCAAGCTGCTGGGGCTTGGTAGACCTTCATTTCTTGTCCAATTTCCCACAACTACACTGTGGTTCAGATTGATTTTCTTTCTTTTTTTTTTTTNTGGAATATTCAGTCTTTAAAACAGACTGACAGTGGCTACAACTACTAAAAATAGGAGGTAGGCATACCTTGTTAATACTCGCGAAACTTCCCTGACCACACACACAGGCAGACAGGAGCAGACAGACAAAAGGTGTCTCAATTAGTTTATTGTTTTACAACTCTCTCAAGCTATGAAACACAATTTGTTTTACAATGCATCATTAAAACTGCACCCTCCAAGGATTTCAAATTGTTTGATTAATATAATTATCAGTGTTAACACTTCCTTTTATTGTTTTGACAGTCTCAATTCTGCTGCCATCGCGTTTGAGCATCCTCCAGCCAATAAAGAAATGAGCATTTCTCACCCTCTCTCCTTCCCCAAATTAGGTGCATAATTTATAGAGACAAAACTTAAAGTTTCAGGCACTTTCAAAGTATTTAAATCATACTAAGAGTTTTTAAAGAATTTTAAATCATAATGTTAAAAAAACAGCAAAATGAACGATTCAGACAAGGCTATTTCCATTCAGACTTATTACACAGCTTGAATCATACAGGATCATATTACAGCCCCATTTTTGACAGGGAGCTTTTTCTACTGAAATAAGGCAAAGCAGGATAACCTAAAATTTCTCAGGCAGTTTGCTATCAACTGCTAGAACCTCTGTATGGAAGAGTGCCATTGTTAATGAGCTCCCTATGATACCTTGTGCCAAATCCTTGGCTGGTACAGCACAGATGTTCCATTAGCACCTTTCTGCTGGCATCGGTGAAATCACACCAGCAAATGCCCACGGAGCAGTAACATTTTCTCATTCACTTTAGTCTCCCCATGTTGGGCTACTCTTTCCCTACTCTTAGGTTAAGTCACACGAGAAGTAATTTCGAAACAGATACCGACATTTGCAAATTCAATGTTCCTCTCTATTTTCCTACTGGTTATAGGTTATTACATACAAAGCATCAACAATGTGTGCACCAATGAGTGAGAGATGTGGCTCCTGTTTACTCGGTGTCACAAGCCTCTCGCCAAACCGCATAACCATCCTTCCCCCATAATCAGTCATGTCAGGGCCATATATGTTTCCCTTAGTCAAAACACAAAGCCATTCATATCATTCATATCAAGTGCCCTTACAGCATTTTTTTTCCTGTTTGCACACAGCTTTGCTGCACAAGTCTAGTCTAGGATGGGTTTCTCAGACCAATGAACCTTCAAAGCAGTTGGAAAGCACAACCTGCACAGTATACAAGAGAAATGGGAGGTTCAGACAAATCTTCCACAGTTATACACAAAGAGTTTAAGCTGCCTTTCAGCTCATCGGTTTTCAGACTCAGATAACAGCACAAAATCCATACGGTATCTCTACAGGGGGATGGGATGAGAGGTTTCTGAGATAACTGGCCACATAAAAAATACAACAAATCAGACAGAAAATGAGAACAGCATATTTACACTAATATGAAAGTAGTTAGGGAATAATCAGACCCGAAGTCTTCAGCAGAGCTACGTTCAGTCTCCCAGCTCCAGCCTTGTGCCTGATCCATGAGAACAGTCCTTCTCTCCATTGTGCTTTACTGCCTGTCTTTCACATAGTGGGCTCTGAAACAGTTAAATCGGAGATTAGTAAGCTGGCACTAAAATATACTTGGAGGACTTATTGAATGGAGGATATTATCAATATCGCATCCGTCACAGATGAAACACTACATATATGGATGAGCACTGTATAATCCATTCATTGTTTTATAGACCTGGAACTCCCCAGAGAAGAGCATGAAACCCACTTGACATCCCCGAGTGTGGAATTTTACATTCAGATGTCGGAGCTGGCTGGATGTGTACAACCACAGCTCGACAGCCAGCTCCCGGGGGACCGCACCTCCGAGGAGGCTCCTCTGCCTTGGTTATTCCACCAAGGATATGGAGCATCTTGCACTCATAAAACGGGTCACAGCAAGGCTTGTCTGCGGTGACCCTTCTGTGCACTACTGACACGCAGGACAGAAAGCTTCCACCTTGAGGGAAATCAAGTCCTTTCAGGTTATCTGAACAACAGACATGTTAGGATTACTGGATCCAGCCATGGCTTTCAGAGTTGATGAAGCTCCACACAAGCTGCTCTCCTTTTCAAGGATAAATGCATGCAGAACCAAACCCTGAAATATTTGCATACACAGGGGCTCTTAGCACACTGGTTGGCCGGCATTTCCCCTGGAGCGCACTCCATCGAAACACTTCAGCTGGCAACTTCCTAACACCGCTGCTAGATTTTGTTAGGTCTCGGGTTTGCTTACTCACTTTGAGCTGTGCAAAACCACTTCCACCTCCTCTCTGTATTTTCCCAAAGGAAAATAAACATTCGCAAATGGTAGATAGATAGATAGATAGACAGATAGATAGATAGATAGATAGATATAGACAGACAGACAGACAGACAGACAGATAGAGCTTCGGCCCTAGAGCCAGGTTATATCTCCTGTTACTTTAGCTGGTAAATAGGTTATTATGCTGCTGTTTGGACATGTGTAAACAAGCTTCTCATTCACATACAGAAAGCTAAACAGTCAAGGTGATGTTACCCAGAGTTCCTGTCCCAACTATCACAGAACCATGCAATGCAAGTTTTCAGGGGCAAGTACATGTCTGAGTACTGGAAAATGAAGAACAGCTCTCAATACATACCAAAATAACACATCAGAGCAGCATGTTTCTTGATCTTTTCTAATAAGCTCATTGAGTCCAGGGCTCCCACTGACTTTTTACACCACAAGGGCCCATGCTTCTCCAGCAAAAAGCTTTGCAAGCTCTGACAGGAACTCACGAGATCCTGAAATGACTACCAAGCAACTACTTCAGCTCCTGAAAACTGCTCAGATGTAGTACACAGACACCAGTAAGTGAGAAAAGTGCAAGGAACTGAAATTTATAGCCACCACAAAACACTAAAACAACTTTTCTGAAGGCAGATCTTTTTCAGCTGAAATATTTCAGTTTCATAAAAGTTATTCAGAGGTTTGATGGTGGTTGTGCTTGAGTTTGAGGTTTTTTTGGTTGGTTCATTGGTTGACTACTTTTTAAACTTTTTGACAGTAAATTGAAATTTTCCATAGAAAAAGTGAAAGTTTTAGTTCGTTATCATTGATGTTTTTGATGGAAAAATACATCCACTTTCTCCAGCCAGCTCTAATTCTTCCCATATGACCAGTTTCTTCACAATGCCCACTGCTTTTTGCTTTGCCCTTATTAAATTTCTAAACTACTTTGGTGTGAGGCATAGACCACTCTCAAAATAAGCAGATCCATTCAGAAATACTAGCCCAGTATTAATTTTTTGTGAATACTACTACTTGGTCTTCCTGGGTACTACCAGCTAGCTCACTTTTCACGGAGGGCTCGGACTCACTCCAATTCATGTTACTACTACTGTGGTCATTTTTATTATTCGACATATAATTTCAGTCTCATTCCTGCTGCCTACAGACTTCATTTCTTGAGATATTTAAGACTGCAGAAAAAGGAAGGAAATTTATCTTTAAAAAGGCCTCCAGTCCCACCAATTTTAACTTTCCTGTAGTTCAGATGTGTGTGTTCTGCTCACACACATGAACAGAATTCCTAAATGCAAACACATTGATAAGATTATATGATCTGGCACTTTTTCGAATGCTGCAAAGAGAGAAGACTTCTGTGAAAAATAACTCAGAGCACATAACTGATGAGGGGGTATTTTTCATAATTTTTTAGAGAAAAAGGCCTTTGAAAACCATTTAGGCACTTATAAATGCACACATTGCTAAATCTAGCTAATCTACTCTAAAATGCAAGTGTGAAATAACTGGTACATGAAGGTCTGTTTTGTTATAATAATTTATCATATCTTAATATTTATAACAGCCTAACAAATGAAGCTTCTTTTAAATCAATTTGTTTCTAATTACCAGAAGGAAAACCATCCTATATAACTGTAATAATTGCAGCCCAAGTGCAATTTCTGAAGCACTACAGAAGATAATGTCAAGGGGCTTGCTACTATTTTTTTTTAAAAGCAGCAATAGTTAGACACCATTCAACTCAAAGGTAAGTTTTACATACTTATCTTTAGCTTACAGGCATGTCTCAGATAGGATTAGGAAGCCATTCTATGAAATATAAATGGAGAAAATTTAACAGAATACAAAAATATGAGTTTGAGATAAAATTTTACTTAATGAATTCTGGATGGGTTCTTTTTCGCATCTATTGCAGTGGCAAGAAAGAAAGATTTCACAGTACAAAAGTTAATATGCTCAAAGATTTCTCAATATGCTTTTTCAATTCTCTCATCAGAATAACTTGTGGCTGTTCAAAAAAAATACTGGGATAAAAAGTATAGGGGGAATGGATTAACAAAGAGAAGACCAAAGCTGGTTACCTCAGCCCCAGTTATATTACCACACAATTATTACTTTATTGATTCCCCAGTAAAATTCACTTAACTAGTTTTCTGGTTTTTATAGCTAAATAAATTGCTTAATCTATTTCAGAGGAAAAACCTTATGCTGATGAGTTTATGTTAAAGATGTCATAACCCCTTGGGTGTCTCTCACTAACCACTCGTTCACGACTTCTCTCCCTTGAGACCAGAGTACAGACATCAAAGGCACAGCTGGATAAACTGTATAGATTGGATCCTGAGCAAGAATTATCATAAACACTATGAAGCCACAAGGAATGTGAAAGGAATGATCATTTAGATCCAGAGAGTTATTAAAATTCTTTCAGTCCATCTGCTTATGGAGGTATGCGACATTAACCATCAACCGCATTATCACTTGAAGTTCAAAAACTGCTTGGGAGAGGGCGATTTTGCAACAGCCGTTCCACAAGGAGAGGCTGGACTCAGCTCTGACTTAGTTCTCACGAAATTTTGCAGTCCTAAGTGGGATTTCATGGCATGTACAATCACAACATAATCACAGTGACTGAATAAATCTGGTGTTTCAAAGATCTGGCAGACAATGGAAAAGTGACCGTTTATTATTCACCCCACCACATTTAACACTGATGGACTCCTTATTACTCACAGATTTCATTAGAGTCCCCAGGGAATTTCCCAAACCTGGACCAAAAGAGAAAAACATTTTTAATTAATATTGTTGCAATATAAGAAATCCACTTTTCCTGGTTTCCAGTCAGCTCTAACAGCAATTCTCTTGAAGCAAAATCAGAGCAAGCTGTATTAATGAGGATATTCTTAATGACTCTTACAGGAGTTAATAGCATGTATAATAAAACATCTTTTCAGTGAGTATCTGTGTTGATCAGGAATGACATTATGTTTTTATGAAAATTACTTACGTCCAGCACAACATTTTCCTCTTCTATTGAAAAATACTAATGGAAAGATTAAAAATTTGCTATTTTCTATCGCTATTAATGTTACCTCCTTGCAGCCTGCAGCAAGTCAAATGTTAATTTTTCAAAGCTGTTTCATAAAACAGTAAAAATCCTTTCAGTTGCTTATATAAGAACACTGATTAACCTTGACTAGACAAAAACCAGCTTTCCTTGTTCCTGAAAGTTCCCCCTATTTTATTAATTCAAATTATGTAAGCAATATGAGCTGAATTAAGTATTTTCCAGTGTAAAGACATTATAAAATACTAGTTTTCTTGGACACTAATGTATATTAATGACCAGCTCCTTCTCTTTGCACTCAAATTATGCTCCACACAACATGAGGTACTGTTAACAAAGTGATTTTCAGCCTCTCCTCTGTGGGCCTTTGGGATCTAGCCTGTGGGCTATTTCTAAGAAGTCTTGTGAAAGTCGCTCAGAGAAAGTGAGTTCAAGCTTGTGCTGGAGTAACCCATGCACAGGAAAATAATAAACCTTCCCTGGAAGAAAGTTAGGTACCCACAAATCAAAACGAGTTGGAAAATAGTATTTGCTTTAAAGTATTACTCAACAAAAGGCAGCACAGAAAAACCTAACACTACACAGACATTTTTAGATTATCCACTAGGTCATTCATGTAAAAGAATAAATGACAAAGATCTGATTATGTCAACTTGGAAAACAATCCAAAGCAAAAGGTTACAGGGGAAAAGGGCACTTTCACCTTTTGTAATATAAAGATGCACAGTCAAGATGGAACAGTTCCCCTTTCTCTTCATATCTAACCACAAAAGAGAAAAGGAAGCAGAAATACTGTGATATCACCAAAAGCAACAATATTGATCCTTGCATTTATTAAACAATAGGTACCAAACACCATCATTGTGGTTAAAGTCCATCCAAATGAAACCTCTGCTGTTAAAACAGAAAAGTTACTATACGACATAGAAAAGAAGGACTTACAAAGCTCTATGCTGTTTAGGAAGGCACTTAAAAAAATATCTCCAGTTCTCTTCTCACTAGAAAAAGCCCCATGGGAATGCCACAAGTGCCAGTCTGTCTGCTTCTCTCCAGAGGAGGCTGCCAGCCAACTGGCTATGGAAATGACTTCGTTTCTAAGCTCCAAAAGGTCCATGAATGTGCTTGGGAACATGTGAGACAAAATACACAAATGTTCCGAACAGATTAAACATTAATTAATCTCAAGCTCGGACACCCACCTCACTTAGATAAAGACACCACCCTGTTTTGTTGGTCTTAGCCACCAACTTCCAGTGTTACTTATCTCACCCCAGTAGGAAGGAACTGTGAGGAAAGGGTGTATCACTGGATTGCTCAACAGGATCACCACCTCTCCCATTTCCCTTTCAGTCAATGCCTGCTCTTTTCCCTTCAAATATTTGGAAGGAGGAATGTCTTGTTTTCAGACCATTTCAGCTTCCAAAGATCGTTCCTGGAACTTGAAGACGCATGGTCCCACAGTCCTCAAAAGACCTCATAAGGCAACTGAGTTTCTCATTACTCTCTTCCTCTTTCTCTTGACAAGAGGAGAAAACAGAGAGAAATCTGTGTATTTTATTTATTTACGGTTCCTGGAGGGGGAAAAAAATAAACTTTTCTAAAAAAACAATAATATTTTCTAACAGCTAAAAGGGTTTGTGAATTTGAGCCAAATTTAGATCATGGTTTGGGATTCTCTCAAACAACATTTTCAGGTTACTCTACCACTTGTCAAATGAAATTCTCTGTGATTTGGCTCCTGGTTTTCCAAGTTAGAGCAGGTAGCCATCAGTCAAATACATTTGTAGGCTAGAAAACTATTTGTTGAAGGAGCCTGACAAGCATTTTAACATTCTTCTTTACATACACTAGTACAAAAGTGGTAGGACTTTACTAACACAGAGTTTACTGGGTAACATTTTCAAAAAAGCCTGATTCTTACAAGTTTCCTATTTGATTTAGGCACTAAAATTCCAGTTTCATTTTTGACTAGGCTTCTAAATATCTTAGGGCTTTTAAATTCCCTTCCAGCTACTGATGCTATAATAGACTATTTTTCCTCAATGCTTTTACTATGGATGTACACTGTCATACTTGTATTGGCTTGGGGAATTTGGGCCAATCATTCCAGAAACTGGAGCCAACAGTTACACTCCCTAAATCCATATGTGACTACCTGAAAAAGTGCTTTGCTTTCCAAAAGCCAGAAGCATGAGAACAGCCACCATTCATTTCCAAGGCAGCTGCTGGATGCCCAGTGCCTTGGCATATCACTCCAGCTACTCCAAAGCTGTAAACAAAACCTGCAAAATTTGGCCTTTAGGTGATTATCTATAGTACCAACCTCAAGTAGTAAGTGCATTAAAGCCACTCTCTCCCATCCTCTGAGATTGAGTGAAAAAGAGGGAACAGAGCGGCAGGAGGGAGGCAGGGCAGGGGGGGGGAAAGGCAGTTAAGATAACTGAAATACATAAATGACAAAAAAGCTATTTGTGATAAAGAACCTTGCGTGCAAGAGATGTCGATGCTGCAGGGAGCAGCAGTGGGCTGGTCTGCCTGGGGACATCTGTTTGTATTTGCGAGGGTCAGGATGCCAGAGGCTTCCACGCTGTAATGAGAAGGAAGTTAATATCACACAAGCATGCAAGCTGCAGCCATGTGCCAACACAAGCAGAATACCCCCTTTTCTTCTGCCTCCCCTCCCCACCCTCAATGCTTGTTTCCCATCTGACATCTTCTTTTCCCCAGCCTGCAGTTTTGTTTTCTGCCTGCAGTTTTGTTTTCTCCGGTAATAGTCTGCATACATCTCAATACATCTTTGCTGAACAACAGATCCCAGGCTGCTGGAGACAGAGCAGAAGGGTTGGAGTAGCCAAGAAAGTAGCTCTTGAAATTTGGAGCAGATGAAGCACCTAATTTGCTGCAGTGCTAGTAAGAGGAGGGAAAACATGTATACACTGCCTCACTGCTATCACATTTTCCAGGGGTGTATTGCTGAAAACAGCTAGGTAGCACACTGGTGGAAAGTGCAGTTAAGCAAGTGTGTTTTACTGTTTATTCCTTCTCTTTGTTGTTTGTCTTTCTGTTCTGTAGCATTTGTCTGACAGGAGGACCAGGAGCTTACCTGTGCTGTGAAGCCAGGTGATTTACACACCACATTCCGGGACAAAGCAGACACATCTGAACCCAAGGCCAGCAGCCTTCTAGCCAGAGCTCTGGAATGCTTCTCAATTTCAGCTCCATTAACATGTTGGGAGCTCCAAGCCATGGCAGCTGGACTGCTCTGAGAATCTCACCTAACCTGCCTAAAGCTCAGCTGATATTGAAACAGAACTTAGCCACATACATACATATATATATAGATGTATATATATATATATCTGTAAAAAGCCTGGCACCATAGGGTTCTCCAAAATCAAGCACTTGCACCTTGATGTAATAGTAGAACCATATTTGTACCATTCCCTCTGTATTGGAGATTCCTAACGTATTACAAGCTCTTCTTTTGACCACCACATATCATATTGGACTGTCAGCTTTTCCTTGGTAAGCAAGCGGCTTTGCTTCAAACCTGCTATGCACTATGTCCCTGACCCAGCAGCCCCGTTACTTCCACTGGGAATATCTGTAAGCCTTAAATGAAAGAGGCATTTTTCTGAGTTAGAGCTTAAACTGCCAGCCTATGAAGCCGCTTAACGCGTGTTACTTCTAGCTATCAACAGCATCATTAACTTCCCTCTTTCTCAAAGCAGCTTTCTGACAACGGAGATAGTTCTGTTCTTTTAAAGACATCGATATCCACTTTTACCGAAAGTAATTGCAAAGAAATTGTCATGCTCTATATGATATTTCCAGTTTACAGCTTATGTGGTGCATTTCAATCAAGCTTTGTATTAGGTTCTGGCATTCCGACGCCACATATACCCCCGCAGGTGTATGTCAACCCATTTTCCTTTAGTCTATATCATGTGTCCAAATGATCTTTATATTATTGATGGTGCTTCTTTAGGTCAGTGGAGTACTCGTAATAATCCATCTTCTTATTTTTCTGGCAAGCCAGATGTTATTTTGGATCTTCATACTTTTAGTGTTTGCCTCCAGGTGTTGCATCTATCAGGGTTTTTATAACTCAAATCTAGCTATTTTTAAGGGGAAATATAATAACTAAACCTAGTGACTGTCACCTGAAGAACATCAGTAACAATGTTTAGTCTGTAAGTACATTTCTGTGAGAGACAAATTTTGGAGGCCCTGGTTCTTTCTAAATTGAAAAGACTAAATGATGTTGATTTAGTTCTTTTCTGCACAGATTACAATTTCCTACATGTACTTATTTTGGGCTTTTTGGTAATAACATTTGCCTCTTTCCCAAAGTAATAATTTTGTACAATATATTTTTGAAGATAAATCTGAGTTTTCTGCTTGTAATAAATTTTTATCAAGCTCACTGGTTTTTATCAGCTCTAGAATCTATTGAGGTTGTGACCCATTATATTCTTTCTATTATTCTTATGCATATTTTTATGATGACCTCATGGGATTACAGCAATTTATTATTTATGAAACTCCCAGCCACTTCCCTCTAACAACTGCAGATTCTACAATCTCAAGAATCAGAAAGCTTACCAGAGGTAGACTCTCCCAGCTCTTGTGCTTACAATCTTTTTTTTGGCTCATAGTGAAGAAAATTAACTTATTTTTAAGGCTTTGTGCAGGCTTACTACTTCACACCAAAGAGAGCTCCCTAGTTTATATCTCCTGAGATAAGCTACAAACACCCAAAAGCTACCTCTCTAGTCCCAGCTGTATAATTTTGTTTTAGAATCAGGATTCCTTCTTTGTTTACCTGTTATTTACCTCTGTGGAATGGCAGACAGCCTGTCACCTACGCTCAAACTAGGAACTATATTGGCTTCATCTGATGATGTAAACCCAGTACAAAGGCATCAAACTTTGTTCCCTTCTCCAAATCCCAATTTCAGAGTGAGAAAACCAGTTTTTCACACGTAGGTAATGGCCAAGCAACAATTACATGGAAACCTTTTGAGGCCTATATTTGAAAATTCAGCTTATAAACTTTGGAAATTATTAAAAATACTAATCAAAGTCTCCATCAGAAATAGCAGTGCTTTAAAACCAACCACCAAGTGCCTTTACATTTCAAGGACAAGCAATAAAATGTTCTGCATCACTAGCACCTATACATGAACTCTTTTTTTTTTTGTCTTTCAATACCTCCTAGAACACAAGGTGAAGGACAGTTCCCAGTGGCATGGTCAGCGTGCAGACATAACTCCCTATCAGTTGAGCAGGACACATGGATGGACTTCTGGGCATCATCTAGAGCCGTTTGGCTATGGTGGTGGTTCAACAGCCGTATGTGAAGCTACTCCATGTGCATAAAGACTGTAAACAGCCATCACGGTACTTTGGGACCAGACCAAATGTTCTCCTGCTGGATCCAGCGCCCGGAGCACCAGCTAGACATCCCTGAATAAGGTTGTTCATTTGTAACCAGAATTAACTGTCTCTGTGCCTACCAAAAAATGTCTCCTACTAAAAGTTTCCACATCTATCCTTGATACTCTTTACCAAAGTTAAGCCCATTGTCTAAAATGCACAACCAAGCCAACCCATGGCTATCTTATAATGAACAGCTTTTCAGCATCCTTTAGATATTGTTGGAACTAGAAAGTTTTCAGGGTTATGAGCATTTCTGGATGACAATCTCTCTTTTGCCTTGCCTTTACACAAATGGCAAAATAGAGCACCATTCCAAGGTATGAAGCTATGTGCTGCACCATTATAAAATACAGTAACGAAGAACATCCCAGGACTACCAAAAGCAGATATAGCAAGTGTGGGATGATCATCCCCAGTGCTCATCTCTCTCTGTGACGTACTTCATTTCCAAGCCACCTGCCCATCGTGCCAGCTGAAGCAAGAGGCACCATCTCTGCGCAGGTGGATTTGCAGCCCTTGGTATGCTTGAGCGACCTTTTGAGCTCTGCAGAGCCCTCAGTGGCTGGCAAAATCACGGGTGGTGATGGGCAAACGCCACCCTGGAGCTGACACCTGTGCAGTGGAGGCTTGCGAAATGCCTGACACCTTGGGGGGCCGTGACTTGTTTTCCTTTCAACTCCTCAATCAACCTGACAGGAGCTTGCTTTGAGTTTTCAGGTTTGGTAGTGCAAATAAATTCCTCTTGCACTGTGAGATTTCAGGCTCCATTCCTGCTCATTCTTGACTGCTGCCTTTGTGGCATTGCTCCACACCAGGGCAATTACTGAGGCTCTGTGGGACGCATTAAATTCCTCATCAATGAGTGTGCGGCAGTATCGCTGCTGCAGCCACCTTTGCATCTGCTCCGTAATAGAAAATGCTCTGAGGCCTTGAGCTCATTTCATTCCTACCTTTTAATTAGTTCAGACATTTTCCAGCGGTGATTTTCATGTTGTTTTAGGGACTTCTTTCTAGCCAGTTCATCTTGCCTTCTGTTAGAGAAAGAGCAGACCCAAGAAAAGTGTCAGAAATGTGACAGTATTTGCAGCCCTCTCTTTACCAGTACTTCTCCCTCTCTTCCCAGTATTTTCACTGGATATTAATAAGCCAGAGTATTAATTCACCTGAATGGATGTTATTATACAGTAGACATGCAATATATGTTTTTAGCCTGCGAAGAAACACGTTTTATCAGTTGAGACCAGCGAGACTTGAATCCCAGGGTGCCAGGAAAATAAAGTTTCTCCTAAAATGAAGAGATTGATCCATCTCCTTCCAAGCAGGAAAGGGAAGTTGCCTTCACTGATGAAATCTAAGTTTTCCAAAGCTTGTATTTACTGTTGCAGCTAGTCTTGGTTACCTCTACCTTGAGTCACGATTATTTTCCATTAATATAGTGGTCAGCAGTGGCGTGCTACCTGCTGTGGCCGCAGGGTGTTTACTTTACATAGTAATAGCGTGCTTCCCTGTATTTTCACTTCCCTGATTTCTTCTCTTTTCTTCCCTGAGAATAACCAGATTTAGCTGTCACTACCTGTTCCTACCAGCAACTCAGGTGCTCTCATCAGCTCTGCCTGTCTGCCCAGAAAACCACAAATTGCCACGGGCAGCCTCCCACAGCCACCTCAGACCGTGCTTTTCTCTGCAGTCGATGTGAACTGCCCTCAGGATTCGTTTTCACTTCAGCAAAGAGAAATATCTTTCGCTGTCATAATGAGATATGCTGGCGCATCAGTATTTCTAGGTTAATATGTGAGGGGAAAGAAAAAAAAAAAGAATAAAGAACAGTGACATTTAAAACACTGGTAGGAAAAGCAAATATCAGTCTCATCATTTGCTTAACTGTTATTTGCTTGATGGGATGGATCTATTGCTTTCCCTACCAGAAGGAAAGTATAATTTGATCGTTTCTTCTTTTTTTTTTTTTTTTTTTTTTTTTTTTTTTTTTTTTNCATCGAGCTTTTCCTCAAATTCATTTCCTAGTGCTCCTAATTTAAAGTCATTGTATCATAGCAGGATGTCTGCCTACCTATTAATAAAAAAACTCATCATCTAAAAATACAGTGGGCAGCGTGTGAGAAAAGGTTTTAGTATTTCAGACCAGGGTGAGGAAGCACTTCTGCACCAAAAAAAAACCCAACAAATCAAGAAACTGAACACTTAGCAGAGTCATAGGTCTAATTTCTATTAATTGCTTGTGACATATAGATGTACAGAAAAATAGGCACAGAGCCTCATCCCAACCTGTTATAACTGACCTGAAGTCCATGAAGATCTAAAGAACCATGCCCTCTGTACAGCAGATGAAGCCCTGACCCAAACATATTTACATTTATTTTCATATTATGAGACAATAACTTGCAATAATCATTCAGAAATGAGCATGACAAAAATACCCAAGAGATTTTGAAGCAGTGAATGCATTGCTTTGTACTGCGTTTTTAAATCCTACAGCCTCAGACTGTTATGATAACCCCCTTTCATCCTTATTAAATAACATCAGGCTTTCAGGACACAAGGTTTGCCCATTCCACTTGAATCTTTCTAAAAAGAACTACATGACTTCAAGTGCAATGCATCATCTAGGGCTAGACGGGATATTCATTCACCCCCTTCATTTCACCAAGTGAAAATATCAGAAAGACAAGGAGCATCAACCCCAGCAGTTCCAGACTCATCAGGTTTGTGTGGGTTTTTAAAACTGTCTCCCTGCCTTCCCCAAAAAGATTTGTTTTCCCTCTACCATCTGTGCAGTTCTGGCAGCAAGATTTCCTCAGTTCTTTCTGAGGCAGCTGTCCCCTCCCAGAACACTAGTTTTACACTTGCACTGAGAGGAGAGACAGCGCTTCTCCCACTGCTTGGTCTCTTGGTTCACAGAGATTCTGCTCTGAGTCAAACGTTTCCCCTGTTAGAGATCAGCCAAGCACACGTTGTCCAAGCCTTTCTCTCCATTTCAAGGCAGAACATTTATTTTTAATTTTTTTAGACATGATCAAACTAAGGCCTGAATTTGCCTGCTTGCTTATTCTGCTGTACCATATCACTTGCAAACTTTCTTCACCCCCTTTATTATTTAATATTCTATAAGATAAACTTTCCCTTGAGGAAGTGCTATAAGCATCACTTTGCTAACACAGATCCACAAGAACCACCAGAGATAGCTACATCCTGGGAAGGAAAAAAGGCTCATCTGTTTTTAAACATTCATCCCAGCTCTGGAGATCCCAGCCGGGATCCTGGGTGGACCCGTCTGCCTGGGGCGAGGAGCACAGTTTGCAGCACACGGCTCCAGGCACGTAGTGCACAGCACAGCGCTGGAGCCGCACTGGCACCACCACGCAGGAAGAGAATCGGAGTTTTCAAAGTGCCACCGGTCTGATTTCAAGATAAAGTTAAACCCGTAGGTATGCACAATAATAACACACAGTTGCTTTTCCAGGACAGAACCCATCTGCCAAATTACATCTAAACTGCACAATTCTCGTTTTATTTGCTCAATATGTCCCCATCATTATACAGACTTGAAAAAAAATACTGTGGGGAAAAATATTTTCATTCTAAAATGGATATATTTACAGGCATTAAGGAAGCATGAAAAGGATACTGTGGGACCACGTAAGTCAGTCAGAGTCTCTCTGTTGACGTCAGCGAGGTTTTGGATCAGATTCTAATTTATTGGATAGATTATTTGTTGACAAGTCTTCATTCATCTTTAACAGGAAGAGACCACGACACGTATAAGAATCCGGGCACAGAAAATGTATTTGTGTAAGAGTATTAAGCCAAATGTTCAGGCTGAATAAATTGGATCAGCGGGGTGAAATGTGACGCTTCCGCAGACGGAGACATATGGCTTTTCATATAGGAAGGAATGAAGAAAGACCCATATGAAAAGATGTGATTTTAGCATTTCCTGTGACATCTACAGCATGTAACGTTACCCCAGGGGTGGGGGAAATAATACAGGATGCTACCAGCACCAGCTCAGAGTGACTCACTCATGGTTCTCACTGTGGTCAACGGTTTGACAGAACATTTTTCTTTTGCTATGAGACTGCCATCCCCACGCAGTAGTACGTGCAGAGTCACCTGAAGCATAGCAGTCAACAGGTTAACCTTCAGCAAGGTGGCTTTCTAAGACTGAAGACAATTGTATGTCCCTGTCTAGAAGGTTACAGCAATCTTATTCTCTAAGCAGTAACATTTTACTCCTGGCTCAGCTGTCTGATTTTCAGTGACTTGACACCTCCAGTCACCTGCAGACACTCAGATGTAAACCAAACGACAAAGGACAACAGAATCTGGCTCTTCAATAGGTCTAAAATATTATGTTGTGTAATGTAACCTCTCTCGGTGCAATGTGTATGAGCACATGTGTCTAATAATACTGTTATCTCTCGATGAAAGTATGTAGGTGCCCGTAAACATAACTTTTTAAGATCTCGGGGCTGTAAATGGAAAACAGCTGCTTTGAAGTGAATGGAGTAACTCAAGTACTAAAACTTTAGTTACTAGCAGCAAGCAGGTCACCTTTTAATCAGTCAGAACTCTTTCACTTTTATCACTAGTATTTAGTTAAGGCAAGACACCTCTGAGTCAAAAAACACATGTAAAATAAAAGCCGTATACATTCAGCATTCTGCTTTTCTTATCTGCAAAGAATTTAACGGGCAGCAAGGTAATCAAAGAGTGAACCTCTTTTTAACAAAAACTATCCCCTGCACACATGTTTGAGAGTTTCGGTTTTCTATTGGGAGCTGCAGGTTGTTTCCTATCCTTCTCCCCACAGCACAGAAGCCAGCTCAATACCTGAAACCATGCACATTCCTTCCCACTCATGGAAGATCAGAAGACTTTTCTGGAAATTAAGAAAAGAGGAGCATGGCACAACAGTCAAACTCTGTCTTTCTTAACAAGTCTTGTTACGATTGGAAATTTGCTGGGAATACAAGTTTACTGCTCATAGAATAAAAAGTAACGAGCCTAGCATTGCTCCAAACAATTCTAACTCCCTGGCATATGTCTTCCACTTAAATAGTTTTGGTTTTAGGTCAGCTGTCTGCTTGAAGATGTTTAAATAATAGTTAGGGTACACAGCAGACTTTTTATTTTTTAAAATAGAGAGGTATTAGGCAACTCTCTCTTCTTTTTCTTTTTCTCTCTTTTTTTTTTTAAACCAGAAATAATCCATGCCACTCTTAGAAAAGGCAGTGATAAATTCTAACGTACATAGTAAAACTAAAAGCAAATCCAAACTTATGATGGGTATGACTTCTAACATCAAAACCTAACAAACAAGCCACTTCTTTTGCCACTAAAACCCAACATGCAATTTAGTAGGCAGGGCATCTCAGCTGATGGCTAGATTTTTGTCAGACTCTTCCCACTTGAAAATCAAGACAATGAATTGTATCAGAATTCGTCCTCTCCAGTGAACATGCACTAGTAACTTACTTGGGTTAGTGCAAATAAGCCTATGGATTTATCATTTATCCACACTACTTCAAACTAAAATGAGTGACCAAGGATGGAGCAAATCAAAACCAGCTACACCATGTTATTTACAGAACTAGCTGCTGTTCTCCTTTAATAATCAACTGCAAGTTGAGCTGCAAGTTCACAGGGGCTGTTTCTCGTTTCCCACTCAATTTTAGTCTTTATGGCAACAACAGTATTAGCCGAGTCTAAACACTGGTTGATGAAGTAAAAGTATGTGGCTTGCAGGATATCAGTCATATCAGTACGTGATCTGTGGGAAGATAAAAATGACCAGGCCACAGAGGCTTTATTGTGTCAGCACCTATGCAAATCCAAATCTGCACAATTGGCACAGCTGAGGCCTTTCTGCATCACAGCTGCTCACACCTGGGCAGTGTCTCTTCCTAGGCTGGTTTCAAGTACTCCCAGAGTTAGGCTGGAAAGGGGACAGTGCTGGAGACACCTGAATTGACCAGCCATGGCTGCAACAGTGGACCCCTAGCAGGGTGAAAAGGAAGACCCCCTGCAGCAACCACTTTGACATAAAAGGGGCAGAGCTATAGTTATCCAGCTGACCTAGTACACAACAATATTTTTCATGTCATCCCTTCAGTCACTGATCACTGCAAACCAAGATTGACTTGGAAAGGAAGTCTGCTCCAATTTGACATCTGAAACGTAGTTGTCTCTGTAGCAGATCAGAGTCAATTCCTATAGTGATTCATCTCATTCCAAAATAAATTTAAGGCTTTTATTTCTCACGCAGTCATGTCTCACTCCTCTATCCACTCAGATCTGTGTTTGCTCAGAGAACACCAAGGCTTCTGCCAGGTACATGTGTTTTCCATCCCTTAGGTGGAACCAGAAAAGGGCTGGTGCTCGCCCAAGTCCTGCCCCAGTGCAGGTCAAGGTATGGCCAAGGTACCTCAGGACTTGGGAAATGCTTCCACATGATACAGTATAGGCAAAGCCTAAGACAGAGGGAAGAAGACATCCTCTGGTGATGCCTTCACCTTGCCAGGTAGGTCACAAGAGTTAGTGTATACCAGTATATAGAAAAATCCAACACCACATTACCTTTGCACTGATTCCCCAGAAAAATCACAAAGAGAGAGCACAGCTGATATTTTTGTTCCTTTCCCTCTAGGAACTGCCTTATCATGAATCAGGAGCAGCGGGAGACAATCCAAAAGTGGTGTTTTTTATAATTAACATTTCACAATGTGTCCCAGCAGGAATTCATCATATTTACTGTTAACTATGACACACTTCATGTTAGCTAGAATAGAGGAGCAATGATATCAGTTTTCTTTGCTGATACCTTTTCCTGACATAAGAGGACATTGTTCTGGATAGAGTATTTCATGGGACACTGGCAGCACTTTTATTGTGTGCTTTATGGACAATATATCCCTAAAGAAAACATTCATATGCTTGGGTTGCTTTCTCTTTGTGTAACACTTGGGCATGTGAGTCAGGCATATATGCCTTCTGTAGTTCAAAGAAGAAAAATCCTCATTAAAGTACATGTGTAATGGCCTCACAAGGTGCCTGAGTAACAGACATGAAACCCGTTCAGATATGCTGGCAATTTTTTTTTCCTACAGCATGCATTACCCCACCTCACAATGATTTATTCAAAATATCCGTTACTTCAGAGGAAAGAATCCAAGAGCAATGAAAACTAAAAGGCCTAAAATCCCCCTGGTGCTAATAAAGCCGAAGCACAAGGAAGCAAACACTGCATTACCCATATGGCCAACCACCATCAGGGAGCTAAAAAATTTAAAATAACAAGGGTTGATCAAAATGCTATAGGTTCCTCTTCACAACCATCCAACCGGACACTTGCTTAACTTCACAGCTAAATAAAGACTGGGCAGCAGCAGAATCTTAGATGCTCATTCCATGTTCACGCTCAGGTTAATTCTCCTGGCCCCAAATCTCTACAAAGAGCACAACATGCCACAAAAGGCAGAGGAGGATTCCAGCAAAGCTTTTGACACCTACCTCTCATAGATGAAAGCATGAGGTGGGAGAAAGAACCTGCTGTGTACTGTGGTCATGTTTTTCTTTGTGAAAGGTGTGACATTATTACTTGATAAGCACAATACAGAGTAACATGGGACATAAACAGCAGGATTCTCATCTAGCAGTCTCAAAACAGTAGAAAAATCAGGGTCCGATTTCACAAACAGCAGCTCACAGGCAAAAGGCAACAGGGAAAACCTGACTTTCCAAGTAGTTCCAGCAGCAAATTTGTATACTTTATATTCCTAAGCAGTATCCAGACATAAAGACAATAGCACAGATGTGTGCACACAGGCAGAGCAACAGTGAGCTTTATTTTCTTCCATGCACCATGCAAGGAAAAGCGATATTTTGTGTTTGGTCTTTATGTTTTAATGCATGGGTATGGGACCACAAAGTGACCTTATTTAATGGGGAATTAAATCAATACAAGCTTTTGCATTTAAACTTTTAAGTTTGCTATTACCTGCAGATCCATTAATTACTCAGACTTTGCAAGACACAGTGTGAGAAGCAGTAGCAACCCTTCAAAACGACAGCAGCAAAGCATTTCATTTGTAAGAGGCTGAAAAGCAGTGAAAGAAAGAAACAGGAACTCTCTTCCCAGATGGTATTAGATGCTGGAGTCCCTATTCCACCATATAAAATGGATCGCGCTAAAATAAGGAATGAAGAACAATTACCCTTTCTTATTCTGGTACCTTAAAACTTAAAAACGAGACAATTTTCTGGGTGCTCACTCCTGCTCAACAGTCTGATTTGCATTTTGGAACCACATACTAAGCTCTCTAAGGTGAGTTTATAATTCTATGCTATTTTACAATTTTTTGTTGGTTTGGTTTTTTTTAAGGGTCTTTCAAGTTTTTGAGCTATACAATTACCATGTTTTAAATTCCTCTCAGTTTAGCAGAACATACTGGTTAGAACCTTACTTCTCAAAATGACTGCTAAGATTTGCAAAGCAAACACGGACTCACAGTGGACACTCATCTAAAAATCAAAGTGACAACACGTATTCCAAACTCTTCCTAGACCACCTTGTTGGCACTACTTATTTACAAGAACCTCTGTATTCAGTGGTGTTTTCAATGAAGATGTGGATTTGTATATACTCCACGTTGTCTAAGTGTGTTCTGTTCTGTTTTCAAATGACAAGTTGGTTGCATCCAGCCTGTTTGCTAAATACACCATTCAGCTGGAATTCCTTATATACAGACAACAGAAACTTTCCACATATGATTAAATGTAACCTATGTCTTTGCAGCTATGACAATGTTCTCCTAAAATCCACGCTTTTAAAAAAAAACCTGTTTTGTGATCAGTGTGTAAACTTTATGACCCAGTTACTACCCAAAGAAACCACACACAAAACAAAAAATTACAACATGGGACAACCATTCTTCTTCTTGCTTGAAGGAGTTCAGTTAGAAGTTGTTCTTTCCACTTGGAAACCTCTGCCTGCAGAAGCTGAATGACTTTTCAAATGTGAAATAAAACTCATTTAGGAAACGGGCAGATTTTCGGAGGAACTGTCAGGAGGTGACAAGAACGTGTGTCACACAGACAGAAGTGTGACCATCGCTCCGCAGACAGAAAAATTCTCGGAATCCCACCAAGGAGCTACTATATTCATCAAATCTTACCAGTCAACTGTAAAACAGACCAATTGTTACCAATTTAATTACAATCCTCGTTGCTAATAGCACCATTTTCAGCTGAAAATTATTTTGCAATTATTTTATCACCAGAAAGCCTTGCATGCAAGCCCCCTCCATTTGCTAATGAGAAGGCACTGAATTATTCTACATATGACAATGACAGAATTTGTTTCTTTTGTAAATGAGAAGATTTCTACCTCCCAGGTGATTCGTCTTACCAAACAAAGAATCTGACACACATTCAGTTGCAGGGGGTTATATATATTACTATTAATGTTATGAAAATAACTGTGCATCAGAGCCTGATAAGTTTAGCTGAAAATAGTCAATAAATTATTTAGTTCACAAAATGTCATTATATGTGGGGTTTACTTAATTGAATAGAATAATTTATGGTAAAACCTGGAAAAAAGATCAATGCAGATGGCTTGTGAGAATGATTGAGTTTCAGTGAAGGCAATTTGATTTTTATCCCTCATTATAATAATGTTAAAGGGAAAGCATCAACTTTGGCAAAAATCAATATTTGATGAGTGCCTAGGCCATGAATTTTAACTAGAGGTAGAACTGAGGTAGGAATAAGTGTAAATAATTAATAACTTGCATACCCTGAACAAATAACTGTTTTGTTTTGGAACAAATGTCTATTATCCAGAGATCCTTCTGTTCTCCTAAAAGATAATTTAGTAATTAGTGTTTGGTTGCTTTTTTTTTTTTAAATTGACAAATGATCCTTAGAAGTGTCTTGCAATACATTTAATGAAAGATTTTTACAGGCAACAGAACACTAGAAAATAAAACATCTTCATTTTCTGAGGGAAGTAACATATTTCTCATTTTTCTCTTTCTCTTTAAACTAAAAGAGTATTTTCCACTTTGCTATTAACAGCTATGATGGCTAGAGATAAAATGAATTTTAAAAGTACACATTCATGAAAAAAATAAAATCATAAATTAAGTATGTACACAACCTTGTACACAGACCTGCAGCTCTCAGAGCTGTGCCATAAAAGCAACCTGTAAAATCTATTTAAAGAACAATCTTACTATGAAACACTAGCCATGCAAAATTATCTATTTGTGGGGTTTTTTTTTAAATAAAGCACGATGGATTTGGTGTGAACGTAGTGTATATCTTTATTTTTACTGTGTAAAATATTCTGCCCCTCAACCAGAAGCTAAAAATCCATCTGGGGCTTTTCTAACGAACAATTTTTATCACTGGACTGTCCAAGAAAAGATGGCCTGGGATTATATCTTGGTCCCCTCTTCACCAGTATCTTGGAAAACCTCCTCTCACATTGGCACTGCACAGCACTTCTGTATCTACGTGGATTCTCTTACGCCATCCTTCATTAGCTCACATTAATAAAATGGCTCATCATGGCAAGCAAGTACACATGTACCACCATAAAGGAGGAGAAAGTCTAATTAGTTCCTCTTAACAATGCAAGTCTCTTCAATTTCTTTCTTATAGAGACAGAGGCACAGGGAAGAAACTGAACACCCAAACTGTGCCTGAAGTGTTTTGAGCCTCTCAGGTGGTGCCACAAGTAGAACTTTACAGTCACAAAACAGTGGAGAAAAACAACGATGCAGAAAGACCCCTAAGAAGTGAGCACCAGGTTCAAACAGACTCAGATTCCCACTTGTTTTACTGAGTTACACAGAGATTGCTTTTTATTTTTTTAAACTATAGTAGACAACACTGTTTGACAGATCTCTACGTAAACGCACTTGTCAATTCGTGGGTCACACACCACTGGTATTCATTACACTCATTGCACCTTCCATTGGATCCAGGGCTAGAGACTGTCACGAAGAAAGCTAACATCCTTCAATAGCTTTCCAGCAAAGTAAAAATTTACTTGACCTAAGGATTCAACAGGTCACTGATTTTTTTCCATTAAATCTTTGGTTCGGTCTGAAAACACTGACCATGGTTTGCAAAATGTCACATTAACATTAATTTGTCCAACAGGTTACAGAACATGAAGACATGGAGAGATAATAACGGATGGAAACCTTACACTCTAGAAACAATGTTGGGAGGCATAGTGCTGTCTTTGCTCCAGAATTAAGACTCTGTGATCCAGTGTACCCTGGAAATGTTTACAGTCGACCTGTTAAAGTCTCCTCTTATCACGGAGAAACATCCCATATGTGGGCTTGAAAGGAATCGTTCCTCACAGCAGGGATTATAGGTTAGAATAATAAAGCAACTTCCTGCAAGGCTTGTGAGTCTTCTGTTCCACGCTTTGAGCCTCATGGTTATCACCTACTTTTAACATTTACTTTTAAAATGTCATCCCTTTTAACACTCATTTTTCAGCTCAAACTTCCTTGTCATTTGTAGCAAGATCCAATGCAGGTACCACCATATTTAGAAGTGTAAATCAATTCAGCACAGGTCTTGCTATGCAGGTAATGTGAAACAGACAATAACTCTGGTAAAGCCTATATTATGTCTTAACTGATTTTCTTTGTTTATTCCCAGCAACCTCTTGGATGCAAGTGCTGTAACCCCATTTAAAGCAGTGTTTTGCTGGGCTGAATAGTTTATTACACTGTAAGCAGAGTGCTGCAGGCTACTGGTTAAGGAAAGGTGCAAACACCAGGCAAGGTAATTCTATCAGCCAAAGCATGCACGTATTTACATGAGGTTACACATTTCTATTACTCACCATAGAGTTGCATCAAGAAGCAACAAAATTAAAGTGATGGAAAACTGAAGCTGAAATTCATCCCTGAATTTATACCTTATTGGTTCAAGCTAGGTCCAAAGCCAAGTTTCCAAGAAATATGTCCACCCTTTATTGTGACATTGAATAGCAAAGTTTTGAAAGAGATAGGCTACAGATACATTAACATTTGCCAGATTCAGCTCAACGATTCTATTACTGTAAAACTTCTGGAAAACTGCAAAGTTTATTCTTTATCTTATCTAAAGCTGGTAGCATCATCTAAGCAACACAGAATAATCCTGAGCATGTGGAGGGACGGTGTGTAGTTTGGAACTAAAATAATTCTAGTATTTATGCTCATTGGGGAAGCGAGAATACCGGTGCGCCTTGACTCATACAGCACCTCTACTTTGTTATCTTGCCAAAAACATTAAGCATCAGAGGAATCCCAAGGCAACAAATTATCAAGCCCACAGACTTGCAGTGCTTCACCTCTGAGCGGCACAATGGGACACAAGGAATGTGTTCAAAGCATCAAATTCAGTCATCACTCAGTCCTAGAAATGTTCGGGCTGCCTGAAATACTCAGCGTTGGGTGCAGCTGTGAGCAGAACGGTAAACAAGCCGTCAGACCAATGTGCTTTCTCATCAGGGCTTGAGATAACTCTTCCAGAGTTTAATCATGTAGTGCTACAGCACCGCAAAATTTAGATATAGGCTCTAAAACAACCACCTGAATAAAGCCCTACCTCATACCAGGGCCATTTTTCAGATCTGTGATGTCTGAGGTCTGTGTAATCTACTCATCACCAGTCCCGAGTCAAGCACAGGTCAGCCAGGGCAGATTATCTGACCATTGAATGTGCTGCCTTGGGCTGGCTTATGAAGCCCAAATAGTAAGCCAGACTTGGCAAAAAAGGATTACTTCTCGAGGTTTTGTACCAGCATGACACAAGTCTGAAAGCTTTTTTTATTGTTAGAGAAATGAGCGGAGCTTGAATCTCAGTTGAAAAACCTCCTTATGATGTTAGACAATCCTAATCACTCTCATACACACATAGTCCCTCTCACTCAGAGCATGTTAGACATTTCATCTGTGCCAATCAACCCAGCACATGTGTCAATCACACAAATACTAGCAGGTTTCTTAGCTAATGAACCATAGATCATAAAATTTCACTTCTTCCTGAAGAGTAAGAAGACTAATTCTATTTCTATTTTCTACTTTGAGAATAGGACTAGAAAACAAAATATCTATTCAGACCATCCTTTTCTTAACAATTGAGGCAACGGCCACATAGCCACAGTTAGTGCAAAATACAGCTTTTCCTGCAAGGGAGCCAAAGAATTGCACTCTCTGGCATTTTGCTGCATGACTACAATGCTGACCATGAAACTAACAGCATTTTAACGGGAGGTAACGTATGATAAAGCAGTTTCACAGGTAGGTCTTCACCTTGGGCTTCCTCTATTGGAAGTTTTACTTCACCGTATCTATTGCAACCTTGCAGGAGATTGTAGAGCTAAAGTGGTTCCTAACTCATACTGTAGTCAGACTTCCCTTTTGTTACCAGAAAAATTAAACCTCAAGGCAGGTATCCAAAAAAGTTAATTCAAGGCAAGGAAGACCCTTGCAGACAGCCATTCAGTTTCTTGTTGGAAAGGTCTGCAGGAAGCATTTCTTTATTGACTGTAAAAGGCATCCTAAGACACAAAGTTCTCCCAGAAAACATTGGCTTTTATGAATACATTACCAAATCCACAGAGACAGGACTTCTGAAATTCCCATTAGGTGCCTAGATATTTTTAGAAATATGTCCAAAAGCATTTTCTCTACCTGTTTTCCAACACAAATTTTTAGTGCATTGGCTTGGCGTGTCATTATTAAATAAATTACCACCCTGTTTGGAAGCTCTCCAAGCAATTTGAAATGGGGCTACAAATTCTGATCTGCCTAAACCCACAAACTTCAAGCCTCAGAAGGATTTAATGGCCATGATTTTAATAATCTTATTAATAATCCATGATGAATTTATGCCCATTAATCCAGAAGTTGCAGGAAGTACAATTAAAAATTCTGAGCACATGATACAACCTGAATATATTATTCAAGCACCCGTTCCCATCACTGGCCATAATATAAATCATATAACATGAAAAATACATCATAAACAGCTTTGAAAGATTCAAATATCCAGAAAAAAAAAAATCCCTCAGAAAAAGCCTCAGGAGATAAAACTCTTGCAAGTCACTGTTGGTTTTCTACTAAACATCGAGCCATGAATCAGTGTATGATTTCTAATTTTATATTAAAGTTTGCATAGATTTCTTACCTATAAATTTTCTGTGGAAACAGTATAACCCCACACCTTCTCCGTTTCTGTTTCTGTTCATAGTGAATTTTTATATGGATTTATATTCCTTATTGATGATATAAGGGTACATTGCCTTTTTTCTTTTTCTTTTTCTTTTTTTTTTTCTTTTATCAGCTCCATACAATGTTTCTTACAACTAACCTAGAAAAAGTCTCAGCATCTCCCAAGAAATAAGCTAAATCACAGATCTCTGAAGAATAATGCCATAGTTTACCTCCAGCAATACCACATGCAAAAGTGGACATCTGATTGACAACCATATTAATTTTTAATACCAGTATTTGCAGTTTTAGCTCTTGTGCAAGACATTTTGATTGCAATATACTGTTCAGTAAAGGCACCTGTCACTCAAAAGGACAGAAAAATGCACAAAAAAAGATGGAGTAGGTATACCGAGAACACAGAGCAGTGAAAAGTGTTGGTACCAACATTTCATCTCCGGCTATGGATCACCACAGAGGCCAAGTTGTGGAACTGAGCTAGCAAAACAAATACAGTGCCATTCACAGAACAATGTATATTTGTTCAAATAAAGACCAAAGACACAAGAAGAGCGTTGTGCAGGAGTGCAGTGGTGACAATAGTACCCAGCCCTTTTTCTTTAAGCATTGCTTTTTAATTAATGGCAATTTAAAACAGGCTGTAATGTTCTATGAAGTACATTTCACATTGCATAGACTGAAGACATGCACTCAGACACTATTCACATATTTGTCAATTTTATGTTTTCACATAGCATTACGTAACGATCTTGGCTAAGATTTTCAAAGGCAGCTTGAAGATCACAGTCTTAATATGCTGCCGTGATTTACTTTCTGGTTCTCCTCAGGGTATATTTTATATAAAAAGTTGTGGAAAGCCTTACCAGCTCATATGTTGCAAGGTCAAGAAACACTTAAATATGCAAGTGCAGGAAGAAATAATGCCCTCAGCTCATTTCTCTACAAACATTAATTAATAAAGGGATTTTTTTGTTTCTGCCAGAGAATTTGCAAAATTTTAATGAAGAGTTAGAAATTTAAAAAGCAACAATTCCAGCTCATCCTCTCCACACCTGTATTACATTGTACTATAGACTAAAGCACTGTGGCTCTACTGACTACACTCAAATTGCTTGCAGCCAATGACCCACTTAAAGCATTTTTACACTATTGCTTTTAGAATAGTTCTCCCAAATCAAACCTGTTCTGCTGCAGACAGGCTTTTGTGTTGCAAAGCATTTTCTGAAGTAGTATTTATCAAAACCCAAACAAATGATAGAACAATCTAATCAAAACTCTAAAATGACTGCCTGATTGTATTTTAAAAATCATAACCTAATTAGAACCGAATTGATTTTTCCGTTAGCATGAAATTAAAACTAATTTCCCTGCACAATATTTACTCTAATATTCCCCAGATGCAAATACAGTCTCATAAAACATTTCATAAAAAAGGTTTTATAATTGTTTCCTGATTTTTTTTTCATTACATCATCAATTGTATTTATCTTTCTAATCTATCCTTCTTGTTGTCTCTCTGGAAAATGCTTTAACGAAGGGAGAGATGATGAAACATCACTGAAATTCTTTAACTGCTCAGATACCACTGGCAGATAAGAGGTATTTTTCAGAGGATCTAGTCTTTCATTTCCTTTCCTAGCCAAACCTGCTCCTGAGATGACTTCTCCTAAATTAATGTTACACTCGGGCTGATAAACAGCAAAAGGTGGCAGATGCTCCCCGTTCAATTTCTTTTAAAGAAATGGGCTAGAAAAGTAGATTTGTCACCAAAAGAAATTCCTCTGTCATCCTTCAACATATTCACAGTTTTCTTATTCAGTGTCACGTCTACTGCCCTAGGCTCTCCCTTTCTCTTTGCCACAGAAAAAGTTCCCAAATTCCTGCGGCATATGGCAGTTTTTACATTGGGAAATTGAACTGTGAGACACTACCTCACTCAAGCACAGACACAATCAGATTTATAGGTCTATAATTTTATTTGCTATGATGGCTGCCTTAATGAGGAATGCATGTTGCTATCCAACCAGGACTATTCTTAATGTAATATACTCTTGACCTTGAACGCTCATTGTGTTTGTCTGACCAATGGCCAATATTAGGGAGTCCACTCTATTTAAAGCCAGAATAATGAACAAAGAGTGTTATATAAATATCAGGAAAATTATCTAATTGCTTCAGGAAGAAAATAA
Source organism: Pampusana beccarii (assembly GCA_013399365.1). Taxonomy (NCBI): domain Eukaryota; kingdom Metazoa; phylum Chordata; class Aves; order Columbiformes; family Columbidae; genus Pampusana; species Pampusana beccarii. The sequence continues at coordinate 654,894 of VWYH01006439.1, forward strand.
ATTCTAGAATAGCCACCTCACAACTTTTTCAAATTTACATACCTATGTATGGAAGCACATTACATTTTGCAAACAGTAAGGTGATTCCCAAACAAGTGACTCTAATGCAAAGCTATAGCTGAATTTCAAATACTGTTCCAGTTCCTCTCTATTTCAATGGACTATGCAGTGCTCAAAATAAAAGTTAATTCCCAAAAAACTCTGGCTTACTGTCTTTTCAGGAGATACCTTTTCTTTTGCCATCAGAGAGAAGCAGATGCCTCCCTTTATGTATATAAACTATAAATTTGTAAATGCAGATTTTCTCACACTAATGGGAATCGTATTGTGTCATTCATCCTAATACACAAAATAAAAGTGTCCCTTCTGATTAGAAGAGTTGAGACACCTTTTTTATAAAACTGCGATGGCAACATCCCCCAGGGCAGGCTTGGCAAGACAGTCAAATAAAAGAAAGGTAACATCGTTGTGGTGAAGACACTTTTCTGTACTTGGACCACAGGGTCTCTGGACAAGACCTGGTAAGATTTTTACTGCACAAGCACACGGTTCACCAAGCAGAAAAGGTCCTTGGGAGAGACATGCCTATTTGCTGCAATACAAATAGGCAATAAACAGAGATGAGGGCTCGGGAACTTTGGTTTCAGTTCACATCTCTGTCGCAGACCTTAGGGAAATCATTTCTTTCCTCTTTGACTCAGCTCCCTGAATGTAAAATGAGGTTAATGATATTTTTATCATATCCTTTGTCTGATCCATCTACTCAGAATTCCAGTTGGGCAGGGGGTGTCTTTCACTGCATAATTTTACAGTAGCCACTGTAACAAGGACAAAACTCTGCTGGGGTGTCTGTTCTCCTCTGTCACCCATATAAACATGATGAATCATCTACTATTAATCATCAAGGCTAAAAAATTATCAGCTCACTAAATGGCAATAACAAAAAAATGATTCCAGCAATATCCCTGCCATTTATCAAAAAAGAAAGAAAAAAAAAAAAAGAAAGGAAAAAAAAGTCAGCACTTTGCTGGTAGAGGAACACATAAGCTAATGGATCCAAGAAAAAACTTCCATCAGCAAAATATGAATTTGATAGATTGGGTAAGTTCCCATTCTGACTCTCTGCTTTTGCATTTGTTCTCTATACCCTCTTGAAAGTATTGATAAAAGACTACAAACTACTATGAAATTATCTTCCCAGAGATTTTTTGTGATTATTTTATCTTTTGAAGGGGGTTCTCCAAGCTACAAACACAAGGAAGCTAGTACAGAGAAGTAAAAATGCTAGAATGCATGGAACAGGAACAAAGTTTTCAGCATAAAACAGACATAAAGTTGTTTCTAAAATTATGAGCAAGCAATTGAAGAATTGGAATATGCACATCCTCATTTAAGCACTTGTAAGGAAATCTCCCTCTTGGATCAAGCTATACAGAGTGAATACATTCAGGGAGCAAGATCCTTCCCCTTCTCTTCTAAAGGACAGTACCCTAGAGGTTACATTTCTTGATTTCTTCAACAATGATGGTAGATGCTACTGCCTAGTATACCCTACTTCTTTGTATTTAAAAAGAAGAAAAAAATCCTGTAATGCTAACAAGTATGCGACTCTACTCACCTGCTTCAGGAACTTGGTGGCATGTGCATGTTTCCCTGCAAAACGCCACTCAGTTGTGTGTTTCCGGCATTCAGCCAGCAAAGTACCACACAGTTTTCTCTCATTACACAAATTCTCTCACGTTGATGGCACTGTTTGGCAGCCCATTTACTGAGCCTTGTTTTTGCTTATCTTCTTTGCATTTATAGGCTGGTGCACATAAACTTTTGTGTATTTTCCCAGGTCTTTGCCTTTAACACCAAGTTATCACCCAGCACTGAAACCTGCAGTAAATTCTCCTTGCGAATGGGCTGAGTCTCTCACAGGTCCATGCAAGAAACCGTTCCAGTGAAAGCTGTCCTGATGAAATAGATTGTCAGTTTAAAAACGTGTATTGCAACCCAGCACGACAAAATAACATTGCCATCTTGGATAAACACACCACCATTTAAAATTCTTTGACTCTTACCAGCTAATCACGCATTCTGGTCCAGTTTTGTAGTACATTAAAACCCATCACACTGTCTGTGTTTACTCAGAGCGACTGTCACAAAGATATTCTTTTTCTCTTTAAATATATCATTAAACACTAGAAAACAAGCATTTGATATTCACCTATGCCTAAAAGCCGTAGGCTAAAAAAAACATAGCAGAAAGTTATTACAAAAGCTTTTGTCTTCTTTAACAGACAAATACGTGTAAAAAGAAGCAATGCTGGTTCTGGCAGTAAGGCTACACAGTGCTGTGTCTGTGCACAAAAAAAAGAATAGTCTGAGATCCAGCAATGGGAAGAAGAGGAGGCTGTGATTCATGGGAGCTCAGCTAACACACAGGCTCAGTGCATAGGTCTTTCCAAAAAGAAAATGGGTTGGCGGGTAACAGTAAGCCAGAAGGCAAAGCTGGACCTTCTTCTGTGTTTGCGTCTTGCTCCTCTGATGAGGCACTTAAAAACACGAGAGGGGAGAGAAAAAAAATAGGGGGTGGGGGGAAAGGAGGTCTGTCCAGTGATTCCAGCTAAAAGTTCTATCCTACCAACTGTGGTAAGACATTGAAGAACATGAAACCAGCAGCACTGGTTCACATGTAAACTTAGATACCAAGCTTTTCCCCTCTTCAGTAAACACATAACAATTACAATAAATGTGGTTTTGTCACTGCCATCTCTCAATGATTTTGAAGTGTTTATTATATGCCAGATGTCATGTGACGGGTTTGGGTTTCAAAGTGACACAAGAGACTTTGGAACAGCATGAATTCTAGGACAACATATTGTGTGTGTCTGTCTCTATCTGTCACGGTAATGATAAGAAAGGGCAAGAACACAGAGGCACTTGCTCCTCTCCAAATATAATCACCATGCTCAGAAATTCCTAAATAACAGCCTCGAATCACTTGTTGGGGTGAACAGAAATGGTAATCCTTGACTGGCCTAAATTAGCTCGAGATACCACATATGAAACCTGTCAGGGAGAAAGCTGACAGCTCCAGCCTGCGAGGCTGCGTGTCTCATCTTACATATTCATCGCTCAAGGTACCGCTCAACATCCCAAGCAACAACTGTGCAGAAGGACCAGCAGCGCACGTCAGAGCCCGTTGCTCACAAGTGGTAAAGAACCCAGGGCAGTTGCTGCATGAGGAGGAGGACTTTCAGGGAAGGGTGAGCAGTGTGAAATTAGGAAATTAAGGAATTTGATGAGCAGGGGAAGAAAACACTTTAATCTAGAGATTTTTCAGGAAATCCAGATGAATTGTTTAATTTGCACAAGTTAATACTTTCAGAGGCTAAGGATACCATAACATAAATGAGTGCACACTGCTTGGGGTCTCTCTCTTGGAAAATGACAAAGATCAAAGACTCCCTGCCTGTTTCCTCTCTGAAAAAAATGAAAATTAATTGCCTGAATTCACATACCAGTTTATTCAACTCCTGTCTTTTTCAGTCATACAATTTGCATTGACTGACAGATACTTTTAGAATGCTAACATAAATAGCTGGCCTAATACTCCATGTCAGGGTGTACCTTAATTGGTAAAAAACAATCATCATCTTTGTTGCAGTAGGGTCATTTTCTGAGTGTCAGATATCAACACAAAAGGATAAGGTCCCTATCAAAAAGTTGTGCATCTACAGCCTCTGAGATATAAGGTAGAGAATAAAATCCATCGAGATTGAAGGGCAAACTCAGTTCATAATGAGGACAATGATATCCAAAGGTTTCCGATCCATCTTAAAACTTAAAAAGGAAAAAAAAAAAGCTAGGATTAAAACTATAGAACTGAGGTTGCAACATGTATACTGTATGTATACAGATATTCACAGCTCCACCTACACTCCAAAAGCTGAGCATTTGACAGTAACCTTAATTAGTCATAGCTACGGCTGTCAACAGCAGAGGCAAACTCAAAAAAGCCTGGGTGGTCTCTAGCTGGGCTGTCCACCCCTCACACGTTCATATCAATTAGTCACCCACCTGTATAGAACATGCAAAATTTTATTACTTTGTAAAAAAGGCAAGTGTGAAATATGAAGCCTTGGGGTGTTGCCATTCGTTCCCTCCAAACAATAAAAAAAAAAAACGCCTGTGCAAAAGCTGTGCATACTTATTCTCTAGTTGCCCTGTGACTAGTTAATTAAGTTTCATGAATATGTAAATTCTAAACAGTGCAGTGGATTCTTTGATTTTTCCTTTCAGTTCAGTATTGCACTAATAGACCTGGGTCTGCAAAAGTAGAAGGTACAGTGCCTCTTTATTTTAGGATGACAAATAATGTCCGTAGAGCACTGATCCTGCTGTAAGGGGGTGCAGTCTGTGCTCACCCGCATCCTGCCTTCATCACCATCCTTCACAGCTTACCTGCAGCAAAGTCATGTCTAGGGCTCTAGACCAGAGTCTAACATTCCTCTGAAAACCAGAATTCTGTGACTGAGCTGCAGCCCTTGCTTTGTCATACAAAATCTAGTCTCTACCGCAGACCAAAATTCAAAGCTTCGGAGTCAGAAATCATGTACTCCATTCCCAGGAGCAACTGCCTTTAACAGCTCCATGGCTAGAAGCTACAGAAGGTGTCCTAGAGCCCGAGGGTTGAAACACTGAATGTTCTTGTTGCCCATAAATATCCAATCAGTTGAAAGTCTGCCTGCCACTGTGTGAATAATGGATTTTCGGTCAGCACAAGAACTTCAAGGAAAAAAAACAAACCAATGCTTCCAGGTGACCTTTAGACATTTTTTTCCCTTTTTGCTTATTTCCAAAAATTTTATATAACTCCACATTTGACTAACTAGTCCTGAAGAATTCTTCGTACACACACTTTCAAAACAGAACCAAAGTGTTTCCTTTTAAAAATGTTGAAAATCAGCATGAAGCAATTAGTTTAAATTTGGCCTTAGTTTGAATTGCCAAACTCCTCAGTGAAGTTGCTCTTCAAAATTTTTTTGCCTATCTCTAATCCTAAAAGATTAATCTTCCAAGTTCGTATGGTAAGTATAAGATTATTTTTTTGCTGTTTCAGCAAAATCAGCTGCTTTTTAAAGTTCCCACCACCTACTAAACATACCTTTTTCTGTCTGTCTACCAGATTGACTTCTCATTATTCTGTTCTGCTTGGACATAGCGAACACTGCTGCCAGGAGACAAGATTGTTAAATGAATTACAATAGATGCTTATAGATTATACCCATATACATGGTGTTGTTTAAAAAAATAATAATAGTAACAGATAATACTAAGGAACAGTGTGTAATTTCTGACCAATTTCGAAATGCCATCTTTATCAAAATTCTACCTACAGAGTGTGAAATCAATATATGGATGTTGTTGTAAAATTAATGAGCTCTACAATAGGCTGTTTTGAGGTTTTTATCACTGTGAATCCTCTCTGACTTTTCTTTTCCTAAATTACATAGACACATACATTGGTTGACTTACTCTTGCACCATAGCATGAGAAAAATCTACAGGAAGATTTGTCCCCCGTAATGATCTCCACCAGGCATATATTCTTCTTTCTCCACACAGATAGACATCAAAATTAAGTACATTGGCTTAATTCAGTTGCCATTGTAAACTCAAATGGGATACAAAGTGAAATCAATATTAGTGAAATAGATCAGACTAGAATTGGAAGGTAATATAATTAGGTTGGCTTTGCTGTACTTTGTACTGCTTATCTGTAGTATTTTACCAAATAGAATATGGGTATCTATTTTCTGAAGCTGTAGGAGGTTTTCAATGCTGTATTGTCCTTATTTGCTTCTATTTGAGGGAGCACTTCAGAAAGACCTGTGTGTCCATCTCTGTGGGATTTAGGGCTGCTATATCTCACCGAGCGATCTGGATTTCATGCATACAAGGGAGATTTGCTTCTTAAGCAACAGCATTAAGAATTGTTTTAATAGCACGATACAGAGAAAGCATTATGTGTTCTGGCCATAGGAAACGTGCTCTTTGCCTCTGAATACAAAGCATTTCACTGTGCAGCAGTCTTGGAGCATAGAAATGAAGAACACAGTATCTTGTGCCTCTGCTTCTCAGACTTCACCCCAGCCTCATCAAAACTTCCCCCATCAGCTGGACAGCTTTACCGGGCATCAGCAAGATGGGGGATGCAACGCAGGCTAGCATCTCTCCAGGGCTCTCAGGAGATTGAGAGTCCTCCCATACCTTTTCTTTGCTCCATTCTTCTTAGGCTGAGCCCAGGTGCAGGGCCAAGCCTCAGCTCCTGCACAGAGGTTGTCTCCATTAGGAAAGTCGTTTCTGAACAACCGAAGGCAAATCATTGTCTCCTTTCACTGGCTCTGATGCACAGATCTTCCCCCCAAAAGAAGGGGAAATTTATTCCTGAAATCTAAGGTATATTTCAAGGATGGCTAAAGCTGCTTAATAATTTAATTAGCTTGGAACACTAAAGATTTAGTGGAGGTAAAATTCCTCCTAAAGGTGATATTAAGAGGCTCCGTAAACTATGGCTATACATCCTTTTGATTGATAGAAAACATGCTAAAGGTTTTATTAAAATAAACTTGAAAAATACTCAGACTTTGTCTAAACATGAAGTTTGATGTTCCCCAAAAGACCCACTGGATATGAAATGAGAGCTCTATCTTGCCAAGATTGAGGCATGTCACATCACGACATGACTCCTGCAACATGGTAGAGAAACATCCCACCCTTAGGTCATACCAGGCAATGAATTCCCACTGTTCTCACATGTCTTGCCCAGGGTGCCACAAGAGCCAAAGTTAAAATTGGCCTTGCAAAGACAATGCCTGAATCATTGAGGAACCTTCCTCTAATGAGGAGCAGGCTGAAGAAGGAAGTGCTCCTGCTCTTCAGCAAATGCTTTTCTACTTCAGAGGTCAATGATTAAGCCCCAAGGTTTTCCATCAGAATTCCACTTCATGGATTCAGCATTCACTCCCCTCAAATCTTGAGATTTTATTTTAGTTGTAAAACTAGTATTTCTGATGAAAAATATGTTTTTTTAAAATCCTTATCACAAATAGAAGGAAAAAGGGGATAAGATATTTTCTCAGCCACTGCCTCTTCAAGGCTAGCTTTAATGATTCCATCCCTTTGGGGATAAAAATTGTGATCCCAGGACCTGGTTTAGTGACAGAGCACAAAGTAAGGAGGTGTGTAAGAGTCAGGGAAAAAGTCCATCCATTGAGCTGCTGTGGAGCTACTATCTCTTGAAGTTACTTCAGTCCAACCGCTCTCCTGCTGAGCCTGCTGTAAGGAGATCTGATGGTGCACAGCATCCACGTATGGATCTACTGGGAGGAGACTGCATCAACCTCCCATGGTGTGCACACTCCCAGATGGAGGCAGGGCTGTTGCCGTATAGCAAAGAGGAGCAACACTCCATCAGCATCCCACACAACCAAAACAATGCTGGGATGTCCATGCCACGTGCACACCACTTGTGCAATTACCCAGGGCCTCAGAAATATAGAAGAATGCAAAAAGCACTTTCAAGGAAGGAGAAAGGGAAGCAGGTTTGACATAAGGTGCAAAACCACTGTGAAACAGATTACAAGAAGCTCTCAGAAGGCCAGCATTTGCAGTTAATAACCCAATGTAAAAAAAAAAATTGGACCATAAAAGCAAATCTGGCAGCAAGTGACAAAACCTGTTGTCCCTGTTCCTAACTCAGCCCTTGCAGGACAAGTAGGAATGACCTTCTTCAGCGGGGGAGGCAGAGCGACACTGGAGCAATAACCAGAAATGGAAGGGCAGTACTGCAGGGATAACAGCATTATCGCACTGATGCACAAGGATAAAAGAACCAGGAGGACACAGGGAAATTACTAAACAAAAATAAAATAAGGGAAATCACTTGAAATCAGATTTTTATCTTATTTAGGATTTCCTGCTCATTTTTCTTTTCTATTACACACTTTCAAAGGTAACAGGTTAGAAAACAAAATTATAATAATGCCTCACAGATTTATCATAATTCTAATGTCCCTGTCTGATTGAGGGAACGCCAAAAATTTCAGTATATGTCAAGGATCTAATTTGTAGAGATATATCATAAACTATGAGGAAGGAAAAGATTTCCTGCTTTTTCAGTAAATTAAATAGAGTAAATCATATAAGTATAGCATCAATAACATGTTTACCAACAATTAAAATATGAGAGTATATTGGCTCAGATGTAGCATATATGTCACACCTGTCATGCACCCTACCAGATGTGGATGAAGATCTGTATTGTACACCAACTCCTCAACTTTGCTTTAGTGCAGCCAGATATTGGATATTACAGTAATAAGCTCGCATAAACCCACAGGAAAGTGCTGAATGGTGACAAGTGTGAGAAGTCTTTAAGGTGAAATTAAGCAAATCCTGAAATTTCTACCATTATCCAAGCCTACTTCAATGGTAGTCTACACAAATGTGGTCCAAAATATGATAATTTTGTCTAGAACTTTTCAAATTCAGTATGAATCTCATGTTATTCTGGGAAATACCCTTTTTTCCCCCCTCACCAGTGTTTTGGATAGCTGTTGTACTTTCTGCTATCCAACATGATAGTACGTGTAGTGTGTGGCCATCCCAACAGCACTATATCTGGCAGAATTATCCAGCTGAACAAGACAGGACCTCAGTCAAATTAATCAGTGGACTCTGCAGGAATGAAGGTGAATGAATATTCCTATGAATATTGTCAAAAATGCACACACACACAACTATTTGAAGTCTGCTAAGTGGTATAAGGCTACAGACCTGCCTGGATAAACCATGGGCATCTGGAAATGGCTGCACCCCAAGTCAACTTCTACCCCTAAAATACTTTAAAGCTACTGATGGGAAACTTTGATACGGCACAGCTGAGAATCCGAGGCTGCTTTACTGTGGTACATCTCTTTTCTCAGGACATCATCTCCTACTCCATACATGCATTTTTAGCTGAAAGAAAGAAGTTATAAATACAGTATTTTGAGTTAGCATATCTGTACCTGTGGGACTCCCATCCTACATGAGATTCCCTGCTGGTTAATTACAGGCAGTTTCCAGGAGTTTGAACATTCTCAGTGATATAAGCGGGTCCGTAAATAAGGATGATTCAGTTGCTATCAACTATATAATATATTCCATTTGAGGTGGTTTGACTAACTTTTGCTGAATTTCTTTCCGGACCGCAAAGAAAAGTACTAACTGAAAATTTCATTGGAATAGACAGTTCTTATATCAGAAGATGAAAAGAAAAAAAAAAAAAGAAAAAAATTCTCATAAAACCAGTCAATTAAGTGCCAGCTAGAGAATAAGCTTTAAAATATCATTTAACATGGTATATAACACTGTACTAATGATAGTGTAAAAGTAATAAGCTAAACATAACACCATTTGCCATTTATCTTTTTTTTTTTTCTTTTTTTAAAGGGTTGGGAGGGGAAAAAAAAGTTAATATTTTCAAGTGTAGCTTCATACAGTAAGAAACAATAATTAAACTGTTTTCGTATTATTTTAAGAATACTGAGTGCCATGAGAGAAAAAGAAATGTCGAACCACCTGTCCAGGACCAAGACATTTAGATCATGAAAAAAACTCATGTTTATTGCTCACTTGAAGATTTTTCCATTCTTGTTTGACCCAAGACCCAATCTAGACTCAAGAAACTATCCCAGTTAAAGTTTTGCAGAAACAAGATATTTTACAGTACTGTTACATGGCAAAAGAAGATAAAGACTGTCAAACATGTCCACCCAGGGCTTGTGCAGATCTCAAATTCTTCCCAGGACCCAACAAGTTCTCCTACAGTTCAAAACAAATGCCTTTAAAAGTTGCTTACCTTACTGAGCAAGAGCCCTGGAACATACCTCAGCCTCTTCCTAGCTGCAAGCAGGAGTGTACAGCTTCACTGAGGGAAAATCATAAAATCATAGAATAGCTTTGGTCAAAAGTCATCTAGTCCAACCCCCCTACAATGAGATTACAGTTCGGAAATTATCTTATTCTCCTCCAATTTAAAAGGATAAAATACTTATCTTCCCCTTGCTAACCTGTTCAGCAGAATGATCTAGAGACACACTATTTTGATTGTTAGATACCTACTTTCCACACTAAAATGTTCCTCTTCCTTCCAGGTGCCCTGGTCCTGATGTTATCATAGATTGAAAACATCTACTAAGCCAGAGTCCTGCCAGTAGGCCAAGCAATGCCCCTCCAATATTCCTTTGCTTAATCCCCCTTGAACAAGCTAGTGGCCCTTCCTGACAGCTATTCCAGATTGAATTCAACTTCTTTGCCCCTGTTTTCATCCTTAAGGTCGTTTTCTCCAGTCTGACTAGGAGTCCCCATGGGGTACTGTGCTGAATGCTACAGTGAACAACATTGTATTGTCTTTATCTAGAAGGTGCCTGTTTAGCCAAGAAACACTATTACGTTAGTCTGGTAAAAACCTATCTTGAATAAACCAATGACACATTTTATGCCATTTCCTGTTTACCTTCAGGTATTCAAATATTTTTGCTTTCAACTTGTAGTGTAGTATAATCTGCCACTCTTTCTTCAGCATATGTATCAGATTTGGTATTTATCTTCTCACTCTTACACAGCTTCAATAGAAATCTTTGCTGCCAAAATTTCCAATTTATAAAGCAATCTCTCCCAAAGCCTGAGGTAGAGATTATCTGGGTCCTCAGAATTGAGCATGTTAAACCCTGCAACCGCCTGCAAAGCAGATATCATTTCCACTTTATTGATCACTTGCCTTTGAGTCCATGGTCAGTGCTGTCATCCTTCCTCAAATAATGATGCCAAATAGACATTTAATTCTAGGGCCACCTGTAAATCTTTTATCTCTAGCACTCTCACTGCACAGATACCTTCTGCCTTTCCTTATTCTTTTTTATTCAGATGGTTCCTAGGTTTCTCTTGATGGAATAATCCTCTACCTCCACTTAGTGTCCTCTCCATGTCAGAAGTTACGGACTTTTGTTCCATAAATGTAGATAGCTTCCTTTCTCATTACTGAGATGCCTTGAAGACTAGACCTTGTACTTCTCTAATATTAAGGAATCCAGGCGTAAAGCTGTGAAATGTCATTAGTGGATGACTAACCTAGTTTCAGAGCCATTTGATACATCAGGGTTTTTTTGAGGGTGAAATGTTACTTTGGAATCCGGTTTTTCACATAGTGTTTTTACTTGACAGTCAAAACAAAGGAATCAATGTCTTTTGTATTAATTATTATTTTAAAATAACCTCGCCTTACACTGAAGTTTGATCTGTAGAACTGCAAGAGAGCAGTTTAAATTGCGTAGTTGCACATTACAATTTCTTCATCACAGTAACATCCTATTCCAGTTCACACATGAAAGATCATTAATAAATACTGCTTGTTGTTGAATTCAAACTGCAAAGGGGATTTAACATTGAATAAAGATTATGAAAGAACAAAAATGCATAAAAATGCATCTTGGAAAACAGTGAAAGTTAGGCAATTATTTCTGGTTTTAAACCCAACTGTGCATGAAAGTAGTAAGTATTTGGAGAAAAAGTCATTGATAAAATTTGACTCCTATCTTGAAGGAATCTCAGTTCAGGAAAAAAAAAATCCATATTTCAGCCCCTAAGAAGTGTTCTAGTTTTATAGCTCTGACACTACAAGAGCACAAGGGTACTGATCATCTCTGAAAGCGAAGCTGTTCTTTGGAATTATGTCTATTTAGACAGAGACAACTAATTTTAAATCCTCCTCTTTGAAACTGTTTTCCGTATCACAGTAGTGTAAAAAATAACGTGCATTATCACATATGCCCAAGCCTGCATCAAAAATCAGAGCCCCATTGAGTGAAGCCTTATGCAAACATACTTAAAGACAAGTAATGGAATCATGGCATTTTAGAAATCAGTGTGGGGTCTGCATTTGATTTGACCTGGATCAGGCTTTTTAGGATTATGCTCATTACTTACCATGATGTAAGAAGTCACTGCAAGATACAGCCAGGACATGGAAAAGGCAAAACATGTGGCAATAACAGTCCCATGAGCACTGAAATGAATGATGCTTTATTTTCAGTTCATTTGTTCCTCATGGCTGACTGATTTTTGTTTTAAATTAATTTAATTAAGGTAACAGTCTGAGGCCCCATCACTTCCATTTTATCACCAGACACTTATTTTTATTTAACTTCCCCCTTGGGCAAGAGATGGTCTGAGCTGCAGTCTGCCCCAAATTACACGTGGACTCCCTGACCAGAGTCTAAGCGCTGTGGTCAGCTGGACACCAGCAGTCTATGGCTGGACACAGCACATTATTTACTATCTCTTAGTTGGTGGTAGATTGAAGTAATTATTTTGGAGGTTAAAAAATGTGTTTGATTTTCGTAAGAATTCAGTATTTTGCAGTTTCCTATTACCCTGATGTGTTTTGTTGAAGCTATACAACCGGTTCAAACATTTATGGGAGAATTGGGGAATACACATTTATACTAACAGGGTGATTTCAGACACCTCATTTCCATAGTTAAACTGGATAAAAACTGGTTTATTTGCCCCAAGTGGACAAATGGAAGTTGCTAGAGCAATATCAAGTCACTAGAACTGTGCAGACTTAGCCTAGCTCAGGTTATGATCTGCTTTGCACATGAAAATTCCAGGTAATTTTGTGGAAACAGTAACAAGAGCAATAAACAATATTACTAATGCCCATCACATCACAACACTGTCATCTCACTAAAAGCTGAGTGACTAAAGTCGCTCAGAAACACCCTAGCAGGAATAAGCTTTTTAAAAGCCTAAACTAAATCAAGATACAAGCATCCCAAAGAGTGGGCTGGACTTTCTAATTCTCATGCACAGCATACAAGGTGAGGATCAGCACTATTTTTCATGCAAGTCTTACAAAAATTAAGTGTAAATAAGACATATTTCTGAGTATATAATGTGCACATTAATAATACTGTCTAAAGATATCAACTGTACAGAGTATGAATAATACACTGACAAGCTCGTGAAAGAGTGATGTTCTTTGAGCTCATCATTGCATACTTGAACAGGGTATGAATATTTTATATTCATGCTAACTGTCATGCTGCAAGTTGAGCTGTTTGTACTAAAAAGGCATACACATAGCGTTACTATTCATGTTTACATTTCCTCTGCAAACGTCAGCAAAACGTTTCCTTCTTGTAAGCATCCCCTCTCCCTCCCACACTCTTTTTAATTCAGACATAAGGTTATTCAAAAGGACCACACAGCAGCAGGTTGAAAAAAGAAAGATGAAAGTGGCTTCTGGGTATCCAACCAAGAGAGGGGACAAACAGGACCTTGCAGTCCAACACCCACAGCATGTGGCAAGTTACCTATGCCTAACAACGGCTGGAAAAGGCCCTTGTTGGATGTGGATTTCGGGTGGGCAGGGGGAAGGCAGCTAAATAACATACCCATCTAGGATCCCTCAGAAGAGTCCACCAGAATCTGCAAAATCTAACATGTAACATGCAAATGACCCCCAGATAAAACAGTCCTGTTACTTTTTATCCTAAATGATCACAGCATTATTTGATAGAAACATCTACCAGAGCTGACGCACCAGGATTGCTGATGTTCTTTGTTTGGCAACTCTCTTATCACTTGCTATAAAGAGAAAAAAAAAAAAACAGGATTCAAAAGCAAGTAGCATTCAACTATAAATTAGCATCCATAAATTAGCGAGTAGCTAATTTATAAATGCTGGAGGTTTTCCCTGAAGGACACAAAAAACTTTTAAGGAAAGTAACTAAAACCTTAAACCTTTCATAGCAAGCTGAAACCTCACATCAAATAGTTGACCACCCAAAGCACTGGGAGGCACCAAGCAGAAAGACTCAGTAATTGCTCCCAGCAGCAGCAAAATTCAAACCTGAGTCTGCTGTCCTCCCATCCGCTCATTTGATATTAAAAGAGGACAGAGGATTGTCTGCTTCACGCAGCAAATCATCTGATAGCAGATTGTGCAGTACCCCCATTCACACAAAGGTTGTGACGTGTTTACCAAGGCAAACAGAGAATGGTTTTTAGAAGAAACCACTCCAGAGCTTTGCCACTAACCAGCTTCTCTTGAGAGTTCAAGAGAGCACCAACACTCCTGCCTCCAGGTCTTCACCACCACAGAATGACACTACACATTGCAAGCTCGTGATCATTAGTTTCTCCACATGTTTCTGTAGTTTCTCCACACAGCTGCTGCATTCATGATCTCTAGACAAGAATTTTGAGGATTTGTTTCTCTTGGGTACAGTGTGACTCCATTATATTGATAGACAAAACAGAACAGCTATAATAATTATTATTGTAGTCCTGAGCAAGTGTAAAAGCATATGGTGTAAAGTGTACCAGGTACCAGCCTTTCAGATCCTATTCTAGAGCTATGATGAGGCTTCTGTTGACATCTGCATAGAAATCAGCTTCCAGTCTTCTGACATAATCATCACTTAAATTTTTAGAGACAGTACTGAAGACCCACTATCCAGGAATCTTATTTGAATCTGCTTCATAATGAGTGACATTTTAAAACCAGGCTACTGCAGGGAGAAGATATCTTTTTTAATGGTTCAGAAGAGGTCAAGCCATCAGATAAAGGAGAAAATACCAGAGCCTAGTGACAGTAAGGCTTACAGTGAAATATGAAAAGCTAAATTTAGCCCCCGCATTGATGGCAGATTATTAAGTACTTTCTTACATGTGCATTCCTATACATAATGACATCTACTACTAAGGCTTAATCTCAGTGCTGACATTTATTTTACTCCACTTAAATGAAAAAAAAAAAAAAAAAGGAAGAATTTTTCCATTTATTCTTCAAATATTTTTTCATGCAGCATGAGCAGAACTCAAGCTATTTCAAATGTATAAAAACTTGAATTACATCATCAGACTTCTCTATTCCCTCTCATCAGGTCACACATATGAAAGAAGAGAAGGTTAATGTCCTGCTCCCTTGCAGTGAATTTACACAGGTGTTCTGGCCAATAAGAACTACTCAGTGAATCGATGCTCCTTTCTTCCAAGATGCTCCAAAATGATTAAACAAGAACCATGCATTTTTTCAAAGACTGTGCAATCTGAAATCTCTGAAGATTACTGCTGGATTTAGTACAAGAATATTTTTTTCCTAAAAGATTAGCATAATAGGTCTTTATTTTTTTTTTCATGTTGCACAAAACCTTTGCTACAAGTCATTGCATTGCTCACAGACCAGCTCAGCGAAGTTAAACCTCAAGAAATCACATAGCACTTTATTTCTTCCATTTCCCTCTCTTCATCTCTCTGCCAGTGGTATTCTGAAAGCGCAAACAGATGATAAATTCATACCAGGATTACTACACCAGTCAAGTTATCTAGGAGACCCAGTAGTTTCTTTTTTCCTGCCTTCTGTGGTCTCTGCAGTCATTCAAAGGGTGGGCAATAGTCTGAGATCCCCTAATCATGCTACAAGCTGTTACATCTCCATTTATGTAGGAGATATCTGTAATTTCTGTAAGTTATTGAGATGCAGCCGAATATAATCCAGTCTTGTCAAGATAAGGTAAGTCTTGGCACTACTTCTGTGGGATCAATGATAAGTCCCTGATTTGGAGTACCAGAGGCTGCCAATGAGTCACAAGACATTTGAGTTCCACCAGAAGCGTTGGGCACATGCCCAAAAGGGTTCCTAGCTTATAATGTGCTTCTTTCATGCTGATATACATAAACTTCTTTCATGTCAATACGCATAAGCTTTCTTTTAAAATAATTTTTAAAAAAGGTCAGTGAATCTGTACCTCATACTGACTTCACTGGACCACAGACTTGGATTCTTCCCTCTAGAAAAACATTAGCACAGAACAAGTACAAGAAAAATTACCTACCAGGTACCATAATATACTGCCTGCAGATTTACAGGGCACAGAAGAACAGACTCATGTCACTCTCCCCATTGACTTCCACAACGAATAGGTCAGACTACATTCTATTTCATGTGCTTCATTCCTCCTTGCACAGTCCCCTGAAAGTCAATAAGCTACTTTATTTTCAGGAATAACAGAACATATACTGTCTGCAAACACACACACTAGCTTAGGACAAGCCATGAATCTATAGGCCTTTTCTAGTGAGGCACTCAAAAAGGGAGGAGGGCCCCTTCGGCTGGTACCAGTTACACACTTCTCCAAGTCACAATAATATACTACTAATATTATCCAGAGGGAGTCCCTTTGGCTCCATTCTTAGCTGGTGTTTCTAACCCTCCTTTACAGAAGGATATTCAATAAGTGAGGTACTTCTGTGACCTACAGCAAGCCTGCACACAACTGTTTGTATTATATATGGTTTCATTTTGCTCCCTGGCATTGCTCTTCGGTGGCTGTTACAGCCCATAAAGCCATCTGTTAGGAACATTCAGTCGTAAAATTATTAATGCCTATAGCCTAAAACTAACCCTAAGTAAATAAACAGTACCAGAAGGCCCAGTGTAAAATTCTGGGATGTTAAATACATGGGAAATACACAGAACCATAAATCTTCCTAATAGTTCTGCATACAATTATGTATTCACTTGAAATTCAAATAACATACAGAAAGATTAGACAGAAGTTGCTTCTAAAATAGTGCACTGCAGATTTGCCTCAGAGTTGAACCCCACGTGAAAAAATCTGGGATACTATTGTGAATCCTTGTGACACTTAGAGCTAATAATAGAGAATTATGCAATTATGAAAGAAAGTTCCTGACAAAGCAGCTCAGGACACACACGATCCTCAAGGCTCAAAATGCAGAGAACAAAGAGCAGCCCCAGTTTGAATCATCCAAATTAGTAGGGGAGAAGGATAAAATAAACTTATTTGTTTCGGATATGTGGCATTTGTAAGTATGAAAAAAATATTAAGAAATCAAGTACAGCTGGATCTTCACCACTATAACGGCAAGTAATGGCAAGTCTCTTGAGTAAAAGACATAGGATTTCCACCTTAGCCACTTGGCACTGATTCCTACCTTAATGTAAAGATGAAGCCTCCTCACCCTTCATCATGGCTCCCTTTGACTGTACTTGCCAAGGGGGTCTCCAGAGGGCTGGCATGGAGATTGTCAAGTCTCATGCACAGGATGTGAGACAGACACAGGCGGCTCCGCTTCCCATCCCTCCCACAGTTAGGACCATATTTCACGCATACCCAGCACAGAAGAGCAGCCTGGTCTGGTAGCCACAGATATCAACAAACAGCGTCAGCTGGAGGGGTCTAAGCATCTGCTGGAGTCTAAGTCCTAGGGTCTAAGCATCTGATGGAGCAGGAGAGAAGCTGCAGTGCTGCAGACACTAAACATATATTTTGAAAAGCTTTGGTCTTAATGAGGCTCATTAGCTCCCTAGCTGCAGCTTAGCATCAACAGCAATAAGTCCAAGTCTTTGCAGGCTGGGTGCATGGAGGAGTATCTGGTTTACAAATGCCAGCCCTGCAAAGAACACCAAGAGCTGGCTAAAGATGGAGAAATACTCAGTGCCTGGAAACCAGCTGGGCCCCAGGGAAGCTAGCACAGTCAACAGTTCTGTCACGATGCAGCAGAGGACTGGACACTTGCACCTACGTCAGCGGCTAAATCAATAAGGCTGCAAATTCAACTGTGCTGCAGCCAGCACTAGGCATTAGCATCCCCCAGCTGACATAAATATAGTCTACAGCTACACCAGCCTACAGTATAACCATTTGACATTAGATCTGCACAAAAGTTGCTTCCACTTACAGCACTGCCCACGGCAGCAGCCTGCCACACCGCGAGCCTGGACTTTGCGCTGAACCTGGTCCTCAGGTCTCCACCTCCAGCCACCACCGCCCCTGCAAGACGACCTCTCTGGGACACGATGAACCCTCATGAGGAACATGCCACAGAACCTCCTATCCCCTTGACACATACAGCACCAGAGTACTGGAACCAGTGCCTGGTATAATACCACTCTCTCCTACTGAAGACGTGGTTGCTCTAAAGAACTCACCCACGTTAAGCCTTAGGACCAACACCATCACCCGTCAGGAGGTTACTGGAACATAGAGCAGCATTGACCAGGTTAGCTGGCTTGATACTAACTCTGAAGAAATTTAAAAGGAAATCATCGGATGTGTCTCTTATTCTATAAAACATCCAGAGTAAACCTGTTACTTTAACAGAGAATAATTCCTACCTCCTAGGAGCCCTTGTTAAGCTTTAAAACCACTGTAATCTACCAGAAACCAAGCAAGGAGATACTTTATGATTGTCTAAAACAGAGGTTTTTAAATGTTCAAATCAGAGTGCAGCACTGCATTGAAAACAGGAGGCTTTTGTTCTAAATAGTTGCTTTTATTTTGCTACAGTTTAAAACTGCAGTGCCCTTTCCACCGCATCTCACTTGGTTTGCACGCACAACTTGTGCACCTTTCACTTTTTAAGTTAAGGTTTTGTTTCCTAATCAGAGAGGGAAGGAGTTTAGGGTTGTGCAAGTCACAGACACAAGGGTCTCTATTTATAGTATGTTGTATATCTTGGTTTTCTCAGACTGCCAATTTACATAACCCAGGTTATGATTTTTACTGTGAATCACATTTTGACAAATCACATTAAAAAAAAAAAAAACAAACGCCTTACATTTGTCTATGAGGGTTTTTTTAAGACCTTGAACATGCTTTGTACGTGTCTGTTCTCTGCTGACTAGGAATTAAAGGGAAAACCCCAGACTGGACCTAGTAACAGAGGAAGTTTCATACAAAAATACAGATTATAATAATCATAAATCACCCCCCACACATAGACTGGGCCTGCAGTTCAATTTTCAAATTAAGACCTTCGAAAATCTGACTTCTGTTCCTAGCTCCAATGCAACTTTGCATTGCAGCTTTGACAAATGATTTAATTTCTCTGTGCTTCATCATGTCTGCCAAACAGAAATAGTTTCCTTCTTTTATCTATCCTGTCTACTCAGAAATTAAGATTTTGTGAAGAGGAGAATAAGAAGTCACGACACTAGTGGAAAACGTTTGTTAGCTGGGTTCTTCACTGCCCAATCAAGGCTTGGATTTCTGGATATTACTGTAATACCAATGAACTTTCCCCAGGTCACAAAAATTGTTGCTGCCAGAATGTATTGTTAATAGAAGAAAAATTTTGACCAAACAGCGAACATCATCTTCAGTGACATCATTTGATGCTTCACCTTACATTGTATTCATAAACAGGATGTCTTGATATATTTTCTATTTTGCTGACTAGGACATTATCATAAGGCTGTTTTCCAGATCAGACACATGCAGCAATTATTCTTAGCCATCACATGTCCTACTGTGATTCTCCACAAGCATAGTGCTTTACACAAAGTAGTATTTATACATATCAACCACTAATTTCATCTGGTTGCATGTCCTCTACACCCAGTCTATCTGACCATGAAGATTCCTTGGTGAATCCAGGTCAAACCCGACATTTTTCCAGGAGAGTATTTTCCAGTTTTCTGCTATGCAACAGGTTTCCTTCGAGAGTAGAGGGACTCAACAGATTCGTATTTTCTAAATTACATATGTTGAAAGATATTCTAGGCACTCTATAATTAGCCAGCAAGGAAAAGCATTTCTGATTCATTAGGTCAACTTTAATGGTTTCCTCATTAAAAGTTTTTGCTGTTAAGCTGACAGAAGCTAGAATTTAATAGTAGCTTCCAGCACTTTCTTTATTAGCTGATCTCTATTGAATCAGTCTTTATCACCTGAAGAGATATTTTAAATGGAAATTCCTCAGCCCTGAGCAACCTAGATTGACCAAAGACCTAGAGATTGCTCTGTCCCTGCTTTAATAAACTGACTGTATATATTGCTGCAAAGGTCAGTCCTCATTAGTGGTGGCTATGCAAGTTTTAACACATTATATTCCAGAACTAATTTGTCACTGACATATTCTTGTCAATATTAAATTCCTATTAGATGGAATTTATAAATACGAATATCTGGGGGCCTTTTACAAGAATTGTTCCCCTCCCACCCACTTCACAACAGCTGCATAATTCTCCGGTCTGGATTAAGTTCCTTTACTGTTCCCACTGAATACAAATCAGGTCAAAGAAAAGTGGATTGGCTTGTGTTCTACATACCTGAGGTATATTACTTTCACAGGTAGCTCGTGGAAGTTTTGATTCCCCTTTCGCAGATTTCAGCCAAACCAAACCACATCTCGTGCTAATAATCTTAGGTTTGCAAGAGAGGATATTCTTTTTCAAAAAGGGCGAAACTGTGTTTCTTCTACTCCTCATTAATGTCCCAGCTGCCAGACAACGAATGTTCACAGGGAGCAAGCCCACACAGCTCTAGATAGTAATAAGCTTGTACAACTCAGTTATTTTGGAATACAGAAAATGCAAATACAGTAAAGAATTGGGCCCAGTGAACCCAAACAGGATTGCTCTATGTCAAATAAAAAGTATCCTCCTCAGGAGACTAACTTGATTTTTTAAAGGCTCTTTAATAGGTAGGTGTCTTCCTCTGAGTTTGCAATTCACTTTAAAAAGTCAACTCTTAATTCAAATTTCTACTTTCTGTGGGGAATTTAATTTGAGGAACCTATACAGGATTTTAGGAGAAATGTTTGTCTAACGACTGAAATGTTGTTTCAGGACTTGGGAAGTGTGGAATCTGTCCTTCCATGACCTTGAAGAAACTCTCTCAGGACTTCAATTTCCACAGACACAAAATAAAGGTGACATTTGTCTTCTCTTGTGTTTGGTCTATCTTGTCTGTCTGGATCATAAACTCTATGTTGGCAGGGAGTCCTGTTCACAATTTGTTTGCAAAATGCCTAGCGTGGCACTTTACAAGCTGTAGCAGCCAGTCTGATATGAAATAAAAATAGTATTTCATATGTCAACATACTAACTGATTTTTCCCATCGTAAAACTAAGTAGGTGGCTTAAGCAGAGGTGTGTCTTTTAACTGGTGTTAGATGAGAGATGTGAGGAAGAGAGGTCACATGAGACGGGAAGACGTTGACAGAGGCAGTTTAGCTCACTGTTTCTTCCATCTTACCAAGCTTCCTCAAACACTAATTTCATTAATTTGGAATTTAGCAGATTATTAACTAGAAAACCTTCTTTGGCTAGATACTGAAAGTGGCACAGAAGGGAGATGACTTCAGTCTTGGCCAGGGTGTTCCACTTTGCAGAATTCCCTGATTTCAATAGGAAAATTACGGGGATTCAGGAGCTCAGCTGGCAGTGATATTTTTCCTGGTAATCTCCTCTTGAGGAAAACCAAACTGTTAAGACGTGACTGTCCATAGCTGCAAAAGCTTGCTGGCATAGGAGTGACCTTGGCATCTTTCATCAGTGCCTTATGATGTTAATGGAGGATAAACGTAGGGAGGAGGAGACACCAACAAAATAGGGAATAGATGGGGAAATGTGTGGGCAGTAAAGAAGAAATGGTCTTTCAAAACCCCTCCGTACTCACAGACCATAAAAAGTGTCTGAGAGGAGTATTTACAGAACCATTCTCTGGAACCAGGATGAAATAATTCAGCACGACAGCAGTTTAGAGAGACAGTGTGAAAAAATAACCAAACATAGTATGGTTGAGGAAAATGATAAGCACTATAGTAGCACCAGTAAGTGGACACCTTGAGCTCCTCATGCGGTCCCTATTACTGTGGCCACTTCTGGTTGCCAAAACACCTCAAACTCCCTTGTTTATATTAGCATATGTGTTTTAAACAGACTCTTCGTGTTGCCACCAGCAGAATCAGAAAGGAGGTCAAGGTTAGGTGTGAAGAATGACTGTAAAAGTGACATCCAGTTCTAGGCCCTCTTCCAGTTTGTTTGGCTTAAAAAAAAAGAAAAAATACCCTTAGACAAGCTGCAGAGTGGCAGACATCTTGCTGAACAGAGCAGTCTTTAAAGTGGGAAATAACAGGAAGGCTTAGAGGCATATGGAACCCATTAGAAATGGCATGTTTGCAGGGACAGATTATAAATTGGATCAACTAGAAACACATCTGAAAAAAGCCTGCAATTCCGTCTTGCGTGAACTGTCTCAATCCAGCTGAAGTGTTTTTAACCAAAGATTTCATTTTTTCATCATTTCTTCATTTTACCACATTTGAAAATGCCCGTAAGTGATGACAGCAGACGCCCTGCATACCGTAAGACCCACCCTGGAGCAGAGGTAAATGGGAGAGGAACAAATGGCCCACTCATGTAGGCACCATAACGTACAACCATTACACTTCCAACAGTTGTCATAACCAGAAAGGGACCATTTCCAAGGTTTAATGGGGCCATAATCCACATTTGTGCAAATCCCAAAGCTCTTCATGCTGGGTGCAACAGACATGTGGCTGCTGCGCTAGCCCAAAGTGACATGCACCAGATGCTCTCCTGCAGCCCCACACTTCTTGTGAGTGGGGATTTCAACTCCTTGCCCCCTCTCTGCCTTGCAACTCCTGGAGTCTGACTGCTAACTTCCCTATTTTATGCAGATGCAGTGGATTTCAACCTCAAAGAATAACAAGCAGTCATTCATTAACATCAGACATGCAAAACAAATTTAGCTAAGCTGATTACTGTAATGTAGTAGCCAAGAGCACTGTTCAAATTGACATGGGAGAAGAAACGCCTTTGATACTCTCAGTACAACGAGCTGTCTATTTTTGTGAAGTCTCATGTTTCCTAATTACCTTAATACTCTAAGAATTAGGTAATACCGATGTACAATGACTCACACCAGGCTGGGTTCACAGCCCTCCATTCCACAGTGCTTACAGGGAATGCTAATCTGATATGAGAAGTCTGTCTGCAACAAACTGTCACCTCAGGATAAGGAAAATCCTAAAATGCCACAGGGCGAAATTCACAGTGGAGTAAAGGAAATGCTACAGGCATGCAGGCAGCTGCAGATACATCCTCCTGAGTTGTGCCTTGTCCCCTGCCTTGATGAAGCCCTTTTCAATGACAGCTGCACCATGGAGGACTGCCCACTTACCCCAGAAATTCCCTTCCCACCCTACCACAGCCAAAAATGAGGATGAAGTGGCGTCTTTCCTCGAGTGCTGCGAAAGTAATTCTACTTTCCCAGCCCTGTGTGTGCCAGATGATACCCAACACACCCTCTCGCCCTATACACCACCTCCATAATCTATGCACAACCCACAGAGACTCTCAGTATGAGCCCGGCACAGCAAAATAGTGCAGCTAAGGAGATGCCCTGACTTAACCTGAGAGGAAGGGAGCAGCTCCTGGAGAAAGTTAATTTTCCATTCACCCAGCCCTGTCTAGTAACACTCCAATTTAGGCCTGAAGGATCTGGATAGGTGATACTGGATGCAGGTACACTATATGCTGCAATAGCTGAGTGTGTCAGTGCTGGTAGACATGAAACATGACCTTCTGTACTAACCCCATTGTGTGTGCTACACATCCTAGTATTTTTCTCTCTGTGTTTATTTATGAGCAGACTTTGAAAAAGAAAGCAAAGCATCCTAAAATGGGAACAGATGGGGTCTGCCTATTATCCCAAATCATTCTATGACAGGGAATAAAAACAAGCAAGGCTCATGTGTGGCAACCTGCAGTGCAAGACACTAAGCAGACCCTGCTGACAAGCAGCATCTTATTGCTGAAGAGGCCCAAGCTGATTCCCCTTCCATGTATTTCGTCAGAGTTACTTCTAGTTGGCAATAGTGAGAGTAAGGAAAGGAATCAGCCTTTGTGTGTGACAAACACAGCTGAGACTCAAACTTTGGCTCTTGGGCATAAAGAAAACAGAAAACCAAGTAGCTAGGAGCAGTGTCAAACTTTCCACAGCTACAAATTTCTCTTTCATGCACGATACATACAATTACAGCATGCTTAAATCCTGGATTATTGGGACAATAGGTTGGAGCAGCTTTAATCCAAGTGAGTCATTAAGCTGTGCCACTTCAGTAGGAGTCTGCATGCTTAAAAAGAGTCTGTGTATCATACAATCCATCTGTGTAACACGCAGTCCATACAGCCCAGCTCCAGTAATTAACTTAACTACACTTCCTCATGAACATATTGCTACCATGTGTATACATTAGCATCTTGGCAATATTTTCTTTTTGTAAAAAGATTGAAAGTATTAGTGCCAATGTGGTAAATCTGTCTACGTCTGTATGTCTAAGCCTTACGGCTGTTCACAGGGATTGTCTCTCTCTCTCTCTCTCTCCCCCCTTGTGTTAGTCTACCAACTGCTTTGGAAACTTATTTTTCCATTTCAAATGCGTTTTGTGCTTCCATATTGAGATAAAACCCCCAGGAGATGGCTAGCAAGACTCTTGCATCTGAGGCAAGGCTAACAAAGGAAGGCTGTTAGCTGTTGATGATGATGAGCTGAGCTGGAAAACTTGTGGGGAAAAGGGCAGCTACCATCCAGTGCAAACCAGGTTGTCAGGCTGCGCTCCACAGAGAAGCAACCATACATGTCTGCTGGGAATCTTCAATGGCTTGTCAGCCTCATCACATAACCTGAGAAAGGGAAAAGGAACACCTAAACAGGGAAGCATGCTAGCAGTTTTAGATTCACAGTTCAGGGCCAGACTCTGAAACTTGAAGAAACCTTGTCAAAACCAGACTGTTCCTGAGACTGATACAAACCCCAAAACACTAAAGAGNAAAAAGAAAGAAAAAGCTGAGGCAGGAAAATGAACTCAGCTTGTTTCTCTGATCTCTGTGAGTGCATCTATACTGCATAATGGATAAAGACCCCTGAAAGCTAGAAACCAGCCTGAACTGGTATGTCCACACACTGCAGCACACTGCAGTGTAGATTTACCATCTCAGATCAGTCCTGCCCTGGAGAGCATCCAGCTCAACTATCTCTAGCACATTGTTCATGTGTTTCTGGAAGCAACCACTGTGAGAGACAATTTGAGTAACCAGGCTATTTCTTACACTATCCAGGACCGGTATCAAAGACTTTGTAAAGCTTGTAGGTGACACGTTTCAATAGCTAGTGTCCTTTCTAAATAAGCTGTAACCCATACAGCCCTTGGGAAAACATGCTCACTCTACTGGAGAGTCTAGAGAAAGCAAGACTAATCCAAGCTGTTGGAAAACACTGTCTCGGTTGTATGACGAAGTCCTAAATAGAGGACCTGTAGCTCCTGACAGCAGCCACAAAGGTGAGATGCAGCTGCCTGGCACCTGCTTCATCTCAGGAAGCCTGGGGCAGTTGAGTGTGTGGAGCCCGGATTCAGCAACGTGGTCCAGACCCAGCAGCAGGGGCTTTACCGAGACTGTAACACCAACTATCTTATAGTTTCATTTAAAAAAAAAAAATAGTATAGATATAGAAAGAGATGGTATAGATATAGATGGTATAGATATAGATAAAACTTATCCACGAATTTTTTGCTGCCAGAAAGCTTATGAAAGTACAAAGGCAGCAGTAGCCATGCTATGAAATCATATAACTGTAAAGGATCACAAACAATCTAAACAATATTTGGTACATCATTGGTCCCCAGCTGCAACTATACATGCCAAGTTTTACCACCAGGAAATAAATGGGAAAAATGCATAGGGAAAATCCAAATAGACCCCTGACTCTAAAGTTTTAGTAAGCTGTGCCAGAATTATGATTTGACATTACCTGCTAACCAGTGCTTTGAGAATTCTCTCCTCTATTCCTTGCAATATTTCTAAATAGAAAGATACACCTTAGGAAATATATTTTGATAAATGAAAGACTAATCAAAATCAAGCTTGTAACCTAAAGTAGTGATCTCTGATTTTTACATGCTAACTGTGACAACTAGTAGGTAGCAGATTAATTTTTTTCTTTGCAGACTCTCCAAAATGGTACACAAAAAGACAAAATAGAAAACAGTTTGCAAAATGAAAATACCACACTTCTCTGACTCTGAAAAGTAAATTAAATGCATATACACATTTATTTTTTTGGAAGTCTGTCTTGATAGTGAGCCATATCCACCTAAGTGCCCCCTGGGAATTGCAATGTCAGAGCCTCAGGTTTTAATCCTCCTGACAAGACAGCGCTCAGCCCATCTCTGCTACGATGTACAGCAATAACAGGATTCCTACAAAGTCACAGTTGGCAGAAGTTCTTCATGCTACATCACAATAGGTATAGTCCAGCCAAGGAAAGGACCCCAGGAAAGAACAGCAACATGAGATGCAAAAAAACAAACTCCCACATGGAACTATGGAAGATGAGAAGATGTGGACATACACTGAACGGACATGACACATTCTGACTGGACCACCTACAGCAAAATACCTGAATTCTGTTAAACCAAACATGAAATAAGAGCTTTTTTCCAAATTTATCTGGGGAAATTCAAAAGCTTTCTGCTTTTGGTCTTACAGCGTCCCCGCTGAAAAGTGTTTGGGTTTTATTTTGTTTTGGTGTTTCAGAAGGAAAAGAAAAACCACACTAACACTTAGATTGAGCAGTGTTTAAATCAGCAAAAGAGATCAGAAGAAGGAAGAGTTCAAAACAGGCAGTGTTGGCATCACTGCTCTTTAAGACTATTGCTAAGGACCGAGCATTGCTTACATCCTTGCCTCCACTTTCCTAGGAATGGAAACAGATTCCATCCTTAATGAAAAAAATCACGGACTGCTGGAGGGTTCAGCCAGCTCAGCTTCCCCACATAGGGTCAGGCCATGAGCAGTGTGTCCCCCACCATCCCATCTCACCCTGATCTTATCTTGGAAAGGAGTACCGCAAATGTAACTACATTATTCCAATGCTCATAACACTCATCTCTGGCTGAGGTGTGGGTAGGAAGCAGCAGCAGTCGACTCCCAAACCCAGACATACAGAGAAAATAGCAGTAAGCCGAAGCCGTCACTGGGCTAAAGTCACAATAGCACTTTTTATATTCCAGGGCCAGAAGACTTGAAGCATCTCACTTAAAAGCCAAAGGTGCACATTTGCACTTCATTCTGCATTCAGGCCAGAGGAAAGCTCTCATGGAAGCAGCTGTACAGAAGCACCTGCATTGACAGGGAACAGAAGCTAGATGTGGGCCAGCAACTGCCACGTGGCTTGGCCACACTACCTTGGTGGGACAAACACCAGATTGCAATTGTCTGTAACTTAATTCAGAGCTTTTTGCCTCATTTTGGTTTGGGTAATTTCATACCCCTTGAGTTTTTGTCATGTTAGCAAATTTACTGGAATATCTGATGGTTTTGCATGAAAATGCACTAGGAAATCTGAATTTCCTGAAGAAACAAGCTGATTTTTATTTTAGAGGTGACATTTGCTCTGAAAAATGGACTTCAGAAACAAAACCTCTTAACTATCTGAGCTCACAGGTCTGCAGTGTACAGTTTTATATATTTATTTCAAGTACTCCATTAAACCCTGACCTTTTCTGCTGTTAGTAGTGAGGGACGCACACTTTTCAAGTCTTGATCCCCTGAAATAAGGCTTTCCTGACTATATTCACAGGAGACAGGATACATATTGGTCACACTTAACCACAGGTATCTTGTGTCTTTTAAATGTGTTATCTTTAGCTTCTGTAGTCATCAGCAGTCTTCATTCCTTAATCAACAATACAACACTCATCACAAAGTATGCCTGCATTTCCAAAAAGGAGCAACTAGTACGTTAGTCACTGCTGTACAACAACATCTTAAAGGAAGATAAGCCAACAACACTAGCACCTCGAACTGAATATATTCTTAAGTAGGTTAGTGAAATTCACTGTAATAATTGTGCAAACAATAATTTCTAAATTAAAACGATTTAGTGTTTAATATTCACAAAAATTTAAAGTTCACCTTGGCAAAATATAATTAATATAGGGGAAATTTGTTAACTTTCCTGAGCATAAGTAACATACGACTGCACTTCACAAAATAATCCAGGGTCCCCTTGAAAACCAGGACAGTTTCCTTCTCTCTACAGCTTTAACAAACTCAGGACAGATGGGTTCAGGAACAACACAGATCTGCTCAAAGTCTGTTTTCACACGGACCCATACATTGAAGAGAAGAACAGCTGCCTTTCTTTAGAGTGGCCAGGCCGACATCAACACAAACAATTGCAAAACAACAACCAGGAGACAACAAAGGCCATTCCTGACCTTGCCAGAAGTTTGTTTTCAGCTTGTACTGTACGGCCAGGTTTTGGTAGCACCAGGACTACAGGGCTGGCTTCTGTGAGAAGCTGCTAGAAGCTTTCCCCGTGTCTGATAGGACCAAAACCAGCCAGCTCCAAGATGGACTCACTGATGGCCAAGGCAAAGCCCATCAACAACAGTGGTAGCACCTTTGCGATTACATATTTAAGAAGGAGAAAAAGTAGCTGCACAACAGCAGCTGCAGTTGGAGAAAGGAGTTAGAATATGTGAGAGCAGCGACTCTGCAGACACCAAGGTCAGTGAAGAAGGAGAAGGAGCAGGAGCTGCTCCAGGTGCCGGAACAGAGATTCCCCTGCAGCCCATGGTGAAGATCGTGGTGAAGCCAGCTGTCCCCTTGCGGCCTATGGAGGTCCATGGTGGAGCAGAGATCCACCTGCAGCCCATGGAGGACCCCACACCGGAGCAGGTGGATACCCGAAGGAGGCTGTGACCCCATGGGAAGCCCACACTGGAGCAGGTTCCTGGCAGGACCTGTGGCCCATGGAGAGAGGAGCCCAGGCTGGAGCCGGTTTGCGGGCAGGACTTGTGAGCCTGTGGGGGACACACGCTGGAGCAGCCTGTTCCTGAAGGACTGCACCCCACAGAAGGGACCCACACTGGAGCAGTCTGTAAAGAACAGCAGCCTGTGGGCAGAACCCACACTGGAGAAGCTCATGGAGAACTGTCTCCTGTGGGAGGGACCCCACGCTGGTGCAGGGGAAGAGAGTGAGGAGGAAGGAGCGGCAAAGGCAACATGTGATGAACTGACCACAACCCCCATTCCCTGTGTCCTCCTGCACTGCTCTGGGGGAGGAGGTAGAGAAATGGGGGGTGAAGCTGAGACCAAGAAGGAAAGAGGGGACAGAGGTGTTTCAGGATTTGGTTTTATTTCTCATTACCCTACTCTAATTTGTTTGGCAATAAATTAATTTCCCCAAGTTGAGTCTGTTTTGCCTGTGACTGTAAATGCTGAGTGATCTCTCCCTGTCCTTATCTTGATACATGATGCTTTCATTATATTTTCTCTCCCCTGTCCTGCTAAGGAGAGGGAGTGATAGAGCGGTTTTGGTGAGCACCTGGCATCCAGTCATAGTCAACCTTCCACATAAGCCTAGCACACATTATTTTGTGTCTTTCAGGTACAGCTGTCTCATGGCTCCACGGATCACAATACTTATCACTGCAGTTGATCCACCAATTCTAAGTTACCTGTTAGGCCTCAAATATTTGATACGAAAAATAAAATACTACCACAAAGGAGAGGCCACTTGAATATCTGCACCATCACTCTCCACTAAAACAATATCTGGGTATAATTACTGCCTCCATGTTTATGGAGGGAAGGCAAATTTTTTGCACAGCCTACCATCTTTGGCACTGACCCCTTAACCTAGAAGGCAGAAATAGAAAATTGTGCTGAATAAAAAAATTACAAAGGAGGCATATTGCACACATGCAAACAAAACTCTGCAGTCCTGGCAGGAAAAGAAATAAAACAGTGAAGAATGAAGGGGACACGGTTAGACAACGTCAACATCTTGGGAAGCAGTTGGTAAAGTGAGAGGCAGATTTCAGTGTAGTAAACAAGCTATAAAGTTCTCCACAGGAAGAGCTGACAAACCACCCTGGGTTACTCCTCTGTAGTGATTTTCTTTAATTTTTTTTTTCCTGCCTATTTCTTTACAGAGAGACATATAAGTGGCTGTCTCTTTTGGAATGATACTTTGAAGTCAAATGCTGTACCTTGGCCTAGACACATTCTCACTTGTGATGAATACATTTCTCACTTGAAGAAAACAAGGGTTTCAAACAAAGCAAAAAAAAAGCAACTGGATTTTTTTTTAAAGATACATTTTTCTGTTTTGAGAAGAGTTAAGCTCTGTCACTCACTATTCCAAATGCATAATTGCACAAGGTCTTGATAGCAATTGAAGGTTAGAACAGCAGGAAGGATATACCTATAGAAACCTTGCTTTGCCAACATATTGCAGAAATTCCAGGGTATAATGATAGGCGTGTGATCTCCTGAAGTTGCATTTTATGCTCCACATCAACGGTGCTGTAGCAAGTGCCAGCTTTGTTACCTTCTGCTTTGGCTTCCTGAGACAACGGTGTGTGTGTGTCCCATCCCCTCGGCCCTCATAGATGTGATGTGTCTGAAAAGATATCAAGTGCACATACAGTAGACCAAGAAAGTGAAATTTCTGTGGAGATTACAGTGAAGAAGCCGTCTGTATCCAATCCTAGCAGCTGCAGAAGGTCTGTGACAGCAGTATGAAGAGTGGATCCACTGTGCAAAGGGCAATATTGCCATGCACGCATTTGGACAAAAATAAGGTGTTTCTCAATACTGCTATCTCTGACTTGATTGCTCACAGATCTCCTATCCAAGCTTTTGACTGACAACAGATAGATCAGATGGGTACACAACAGACAGGCAACTATCTGAAGAAGACAGTGGGGAGCAACTATGAAAACTGACTCTACAAACAGAAAGGTACCTCCTGATAAATCTCCCTGAGAGAAATAAAGCAACAACCTGTCACTCCATCCAGACCCAAATTCTTCATTTTGGAGTCCCAAATGTGTGCTTCATGCCTACATTTCATCTCCTTACTTCAGTTCTATAACAGTCCATAGAGATCCAGAGGAGACAGGGAAGTTAGCAACATCTTTCCTGTTTTCCTGACAGCCCTCTTTCACTTCAAAATCAACAGTTTCAGAATGGTTCACGTATCCTACCTGTCTCTGAGCCAATTCAAACTTTACAGGAAGAAGAGAGCAAGATTCTAACGAAGAGATGATTACAGTCCCTAAGTGGATGGAATTTCACAAATTCAACTTCCACCTAAAGTATCTGCAGGCTGCATGGATGTGCCAAACCCCTCATCTGCCTTCCCAGAAATCAAAGGGCTTGCTTAGCAAGAATAATATTATTCCTGAAGTTCAGGTTTATAGGAGTTACATAATTGACAGAGGTACTGCAGCACTAGAGAAAACAGGAAGGAAAAACAAGCAAACAAACAAACGAACAACAAAACCAGCTCCTTCTCTGTCTCAGCATAGGTGTTTCGCCACTTTTAATACATGGAGTAATATCACAGAACTAAAACCTGGCTTTACATCACCACAGAACTGCTGTTGCAGTCTTTGCATGGGATCAGACCCCAACTTAATGTTGATTCCAAGCATGAGAGAAAACTCCTCCAAGTAAATTTGAAAGTAGTTGATGAATTTAGTTTTTGACCTAATAACCTGCTCTTTGTCTGCTCATTCTCTGACTGGTCGTTTGTTCTTCACAAATATAAAGACACAAACATACCCACATGTATTGGCTCAGACATAAGTCCCAATTGACAAGAAGAAGAAAAAAGGTCTTAAAATGTAAAGTTTGCTAAAATGCTCTTTCCAAGAAGAGCAAATGTGTGCTGATTATAAATATTCACTGAGTGGAGCAGAAGTAATAAATTTGATATGCCTACCAAGGGCTGTATATTTTCAGCTGATTTTATTCTTTCTGGGAGGCTTTATAATGTGTTTATGAAGACATGCTTACAGGCAGGATTAAATCTCTCCTGTTCCCACAACTATAATGCAAAATATGCAAATATTGTGGTAAATTAAAGCAGTTGTTGTTGGCTTTTCTCTTCCAAGGCAACATGATTGTGAAGGATTTTTCCCTTCCCCAGTTTAGCTTATTAAAGACAAAAAAAACACCTTATCCCATAAATTCTATACCCTAAAACTATCTTTTCTCATTCACTGCCTTCCAGAGAAGCTATTGTGTGTTTTGCCCAGGAAAAGATTGCAGGACTTGTCCTACTCTGGAGTAACAGGCATGCAGTGTAAGCAAGCCAAGGCTTGCACTGAGACAACAAGAAATAAAACAACTTACATTTAGACATTTGGCACAGACACTGATCACCAGAAATCCATGAATAATTCACCAGTTTCAGCTAATGACAAACCCAGAAGTGGTAGAGTATTTGACGATCAATAATTATTTCTGAGATTTTTAGGAAGTGTGGCACCTTATAACTGAACAATTTAATTAAGCACTAGATTTGATTGTTTAATTGCACACACTGTATCAATCTACTTTCTTTCTGAATTCTGTGCAGGTGCTAAAAACAGTTCCTTGCTTTTTGAACAAATGCATTTGTCACCATGAATTACAAAACGGGTTCTCTAATAAGGTTTTCAAATATCATATTTTGTGCTACACTTCCAGTCTCATTGACCTGCTAATAGCCTTCAGATAATAAGTTTACTGGAAACATAGCTCTAGGTTCACTGAAATCGCATTCAAATCTCATCTGTTGCTGAGGTTTATAATAAGTGACAATGCTAAGATAGAATCTGATTTTGCTCTGACCTTATGTTGAGCGCCATGGTACTCCAACAATAGATAAAATTTCCAGCAGTCAGAGCCACAACACATGTCCAAGCTATCAGTCTTGGAAACATTATTCAAAAATGAAGCAGATCTATGTATTTATCTAAAGAGCTTTAGAATGAGTACCATTCCTTTCTAAAACATCTCCTTTTAAAACGTGATATCATTAGTTTTCACACTGAGCAAATCTCAAAGTGTCAATCAAATTTATTCACTGACAGCGTTTTCCTAGGTCTGCTGGCTTTGTGCCATCAGCTTGGGATGCAGAAATCCAGCTTGTTTCTTCCAAGCAGAATAAATAAAAGGGATTTATTCAGCTCCCTCCTCTGTGTCAGAGCAGCAACCTTCTCCACTGTGAATTCCAACAGCTTCTGGGATTTAAATATCCCAGAAAGGATATCTGGTGAGGATACTGGTGTTTCTCCTGAAACAATGTGGGACAGTTTCTGATCTCTCTCACTGGGAAGCCTTTTTCTTGCTGCTTGCTCCAGTTTTCTTTTTCTGCCACTACTCCCAGTTACAGGAAATTCCCTGTGCTGGAGTGAAGGGTTCTTCTTCCTCCTGAAACACTCAAGTCTCCGTACACGGTTATACTCTTCCCCACATAATCCTCGCACCGCCCTGGATCAGACATCAGTATATTTGGTCTTTAAATTTTGTCTCCTAAGTGGTTATCCCAGAATCTTTGTTTGTGCACCCTTTAAACCCAGTTTCGCTACACTGTTCTCAGAAGGAAGCATGAAAACTGACTGCAGTTTCCTATGACTCTAGATCCCTAGTCAAAACTGGCTGAATTTTACAACAAACCAACTCCAGCAGACTTCTGTTCAGGCCTCTGGTGTGCAACTACCAATTCTGTCTTTATGATCCAGTGCTTTTGGGTATTTGTAACCCTGGACTGTACAGATCCTTTCAAATAAATTTTTCATAAAAAGCTTGTCGTTTACCGCCATCTCCTTTCATAGCTAGGTTAATTTGTAATAACTTTCAGCTAAAAAACAGCATTAGCCTGTTACAGAGTCTTGCTGAAAACTTCTCAACCAGATCCATAGCTTTTACTGAAACAACCAGAAATAAAGAGTCAGTTCACACATGTACATGCATCTATTTCCATTGCATCTCTGTGCATGATAATTGAGGTGCTGGGGCAGCTTGAGACATTTTTAACTTACGACGTACTGTGATCACCCTTGGAACTATCCAGAGATTAAATCTTTACAGGAGGCTCAAATGGGCCAGTTATAAAATGCTTCTTTAATTAAACAATGCCAGACGTAAGCTGCAAAGAAATCGTAGAAATCACAGAAGCCCTTTAACAGAACCTTTTCACACTAAAAAATTATTCTAGTCTGTTCTTGGCTTCCATGAGCATAGCAGCACCTATGGTTCATTTTCTATCTGCCATGAGAGCCCACATGAATTATGTCTTGTGTGATCCTGAATCCAAGTTGATGCACTGTAAACCGCTACTTCTGTCCTGGTACAAATAATTTCTTATAACTACAGTGACGTATACCATCGCCACTGTGAGAAACCTATGGTGATTGATATGATATCAACCCATGCCACTAGATATGCTGATGCTGAAGAAGAAGACTGAAGATACAAAAACAAAACAAAATTTAAAAAAACTCATTCAGAGAGGTTTTTGCTTTGTATACTCCATGCTGCCTTTCAAACTCCAATCACTTCATCATTGCTGATGAGATTTTAGTTTTTCTCAGTTAGTTTTGCTTGGCCATTCTCATAGCCCTTCTTTGTCCACTTTCTTAAAGTGTTCTGCCTCTACAACCTTCACTGACAAGACTGTTCTCCAAAGCACAGCTTATACAGAGCAGTCATAGAACAAGAATTATAAATGCACACTTTTGTCCCAAGAGCCTCCTGCACAGAAGGCTGGGAACAGCCCTCGTCTGAAGGGCAAGGGCTACAGAGCCACGTGGTGAATATAATTTCATATAGCCCAGAGTGGGTAGGCTGTGCCAATTAGCAGTAGGGGTGATTCATCCTCTTAGCTCCCAAGGTAAATCCTGCCTGCAGTCAGCATTATGTTCATATGGTCTCAACAGACATTTGATCTGTCTAATCAAAAGAATCCCTTTTGTGCTACCCGAAGAAGGAATAATGCAGTACACTCCAGAAAAAAAAAAAAAGAGGCAACAGTTTTACACAAACATGCTGTCAAATCATACTTGAATTATGATGGCTCCTGTGACACTTGTTCATGAACAGAAGTGTTGAATCAGTTAACACATAACTCCTTACAGATAGGAAAGAAAACCAAAAAGAGCTAACAAGCCTGAATTTTGAATAATTTTGTTGGATTCATTGTCCATGGTTACAGAATACAAAAACATAGTTAGGAATATCTTTTCAGATGTTTCAGTGGGCACATTTAATTTTTAACTGCTAGAGATCACTTAAATTTATCGGGACATCAGTATCTAATCTGGCCTAATGCCTCTGCTTTCCAGCTCATGTATTTCATGTATTCATTTGGAATAATCTTCGGTGTTCTGTAAGATTAGGTTTATCTTAAGGCTTGTGACACCTGTACGTATTTTGTAGCCACAACTCAGTTATCCCAGTACAAGTAGGCTCCTTTAGTAATGGGTGACACAGCAGAGAAGTCAAGTCAGCAACTGGGGAATACTACAATTAATAATAACTGAATCCATATTCAGCTTCAGAACAACAACATGTGAAAGCAAATGTTAAAACTGCTCAGCTAACAACTGAGAAATAGCTTATCACTCTGGATGATACTCCAGAGGTATTCCTCAAAATGTTTGTATCATGCCACCAGTATATTACCATAACTCTTCCTTGGCAGACCTTCCAGAGAGTATAGTACGTGCTACATGACCAGACAAATATCTCACAAACCTTATTAAGCAAAGCCACAAGAACGCTTCCCTTCAGAATGAGTTTTATCACAAAGCAAGATTAAAAAGGTCCTGTGAATTTTTTGCTTTCAGTTGTTAATTCTTTTCTTACAGCGCTATGTACCAACCAGCTAAACCAATGACCTGCTCTTACTTTCATGCCTGAAACAGCCACAGTCCTACAAGCGTTGCAAAAAAATGGGCTTTGCCCCCTATCAGAACAAGTCAGAGAATCTCTGTAACATATCAGCAATCACCAGAGAGTTGGTAATGCTATTACAAACTTGGGTTATTCTATTTAGCAACTGTTTGCGTGCCTTAAAACAGCACAACCACATTTTATAGTCTCTGTTTTCTAGCTAGTTCCTTTTAAAACTGTTGCAATGACGCTTCTCTGGCTGTAAGGTATTTGCCCTAAATGAACTAGCAGAAACTTCTTTGCTTGAATCAGAGGACAAGTCACACTAATTGCCTGCATAAGATGTGATCTCGATGGAAAGATGACCTGGGCCGCCACCTAACAGGTGTAACAAAGTCACTACGGTGTAGCTAACAAGAAGGCTGGACAGCAGAGATCAGATGCCAGGCTATGAAGATGGAAAAAGACAGGGGAGACAGGCCAAAGCAGTTTACCTGTCTCAGCACCTTCCTGTAACACAGCCACTTTGGCACCTCCTGGTTGTTCCCACTACAGTTTCTGCTACAGCCATTCTGCAGGTTGTCTGTGGGCACACCGCTCTCTTGGCACTCTATGCAGGGCAGAGGATGCTCTGCAGGACGTTTTGCCGTGTCACCACCGTTCTCCTGAATACACAGAGGAGAAACAGTGCTTGTGTATTATCTATTCAACAATTCTTAAGCAAACCTCAGAGACAGCTCCTGCAACAAGGGCAAATGACTTCTACAGCTAGAAGGCTTTTCTTCTGCTGCATTTCAAATTTGTTAACGCTTGTTAAAAAGTGAGAAGTCTTTCCTGATGATGAGTCTCAGGAAAAATTGAATATGGGGATCACTGTCTTTGACTACACAGTAAGAACCCTCAGGTTTGTGGTGTTGATTGGCCGTTGGCCTATCCAAAAGAGCTATTTAGCACTGCATTGTAAACTCATTCTGAACGGTCCACAAAGTAAATAAATGCTGTTATTTGTGTCTCATCTTAGGACATGATCATTATGGATGGGTG
The DNA here is from genome assembly GCA_013399365.1 of Pampusana beccarii. Classification (NCBI taxonomy): domain Eukaryota; kingdom Metazoa; phylum Chordata; class Aves; order Columbiformes; family Columbidae; genus Pampusana; species Pampusana beccarii. The sequence continues at coordinate 691,551 of VWYH01006439.1, forward strand.
GATGTGAAGGGTAGATAATGCATTCAGTTCAACCAGAGAGGGTGAGAAGCAGAGCTCAGCATTTGTCTAATGTAGGTGGAACAAAACCTCTGAGGCCACCCATTCAAGGTTCTTCAGTCCTCCATATTTGTGCTGATCTTGAATACTCAGCAACATGCAAGTAGAGACTCAGCTGTCTTCTCTGTTCAGTATAGTTAAATGTGACACAGACATTTTAGGAGGTTTGTTTTGCTTTTTATCAGAAACTCCAGCATTGCTATTCATGAAATAACTTTCTCAAAATTCCATATTTCAGCCAATGAACAGCTATTACAAGTAAGATCTCTGTCTGCCTTGGATTTTTGTGTCATCTAAATACTGACTATAGAATGGAGACAACCAGCAGCAGACCTTCACACCGCTGTGACAGTGCACCAAGAAAGGGGGAGATTCTGCTTTTCCACAGGGGAGCTGGGAGTTACTCTGTCTCAGCAAAGAAACAGCTTCCTGGTCGCAGTCTGCTTCCCTCTTTGAGAGAAGACAAGAGTCTGGAGAAAACACTCACATGAGGCACAATTTAAAACAAAAAAAAACAAAAAAAAGACTGATAATGAATACAAAGCTTCATGTTCCGTGCCTTAACCTATTAACTGACAGAAGCTAGGCATGCTGCATTGTGAAATTTCTCGTGTATTTTCAACCCATCTGGTACTGTCCAATATTGAAACAGGACATTGGACTAAATGGGCAATTAATCAAATCTACTAGAGCAATTCCTATATGTTTCTTTCCCTCTAAACGTATGCCAATATAGAATTATAAACAGAGTTGGAAACATCTGAATTTGATGTACTGAAGGTCACTGAGGAACACACAATTCTTCCTTCCTCCCTCTCCATTCCACCAAACACAGCGTGCTCTGTTTTCTCAGAATTAATTTCTGTTTCATAAGTCATTCAGCTTTTAAACAACTTGTTACTCAGAAAATAATCAAATACTCACTCAAGCCTACAAGGTTTAGATTTGTCTTTTCAATAGTTAAAACCAGAATGGTAAAAATTCCTGATTTCAAGAGCAAGACACATAACTCAGAGTTCAAGTAATAAACCAATTTATCTTCAACGGAACAGCACACGGTAGCTCTGCAAACAAAGCTCTAAATTCTGACAATCATCCTAAAATATTTAACACTGAATCTCTTTTGAGATTTCTGTTAGAACTCAATAAAAAAGATCCATTGTCTGCTTGCAAAATAAATACAAATCCTTACAAGGCTAGATAACCATAATATGGGTCCAGGCAAATCTTTGGTTCTTTCTTACTATCAGCTCCTATGAGAATCACCATATGCCCTGATGCTCAGGAAAAGCTCTTTACATGGCTGCTTCTACCACTCTCTTCCAACACACTCATTTTTTAGGCATCGCTTCTTTTCCCTTTCACATTTAAAACTTCCATTAACAACTAAGATCAAGAGTTCACATTTTGGCATGTTAAACCACTCACATCTTGTGATTTTTGTATTGTTTTATAGTTTACAAAAACTAAACAGCAATCTGAAGAAATAAATTAACACTGTGCACTGTCAAGTTAAAGTCAGAAAGAAAATTATTTACAGTTTGTTCTTGAAAGAGATTAAACCCACTGACAACTGAAACCTACACCAGTGCTGCCAAGAGCAGAACCTCCGCACTTCAGCATTGTCTTCACGTGGAACACACACCCAGGATGGCAGCACCCTTGATCCCCTGGCATACAATACATACATTTATGTGCCAAATTAACCTTTGCTTTGAAAATCACCACAATTTCCAAGTGGGGAAGATGAGGAAACTCAAATTTAGGTTCCTTCTCTCACTGGCCTGACACATCACTCAGTTTTTTTGTCTGCCCTGAGTTTCTTAGTTACGTCTTTGGGATCAACTTTGGGACACACGTTGCAATGACCAGCACAATGGCTGTATCCCAGCTGTGACCTCCAGGTAGGAGTTCAAAATGAAGTTTCATGACAAAACACTGAAGAGGTAAAAGGAATTCTCAGTGCAAACTCATAAACAAAGTCTCAGCTTGAATGAAAAAAAAAAATTACTTTGATGGATTATGCTAATTCAGTGAAGAAGCCAACTATTTTTTTCTTGGGGTGGGAGGCACCTTATATGCAATATTTATTTGACACTATTTCTTGAATGGTCTCACTCACCTACTTAGCTTGCCCCAACTAGAAAGTCCAAGAAAGTGTACCATGACATGTTGAAGTTCATCTCGGTCTCATCCTTAAAAAGAAAATTATTCAGCCTTCCTTCATCAGCCATTTTTTCTTACCCTTTGTGTTGATTCCCATTGACCCTTCTCATTTCTTGTTTCATCACCGCTTTCTTAAAACAGAGTCTTAAGAGGGATATTCCACATTTTCTGCTATAATATATCACATCTTAACACAGGAACTACTCCTTCAGCAGATCACTTAGAAACCAGCGCTGCTGTGCCCAGCAGAGAAAAATATATCAGATTTGGACTTGTCAGCTGGAGTTCTTGAGAAATTAGATGTGCAAATCCTTTTTCAATTGTGATTAAACCAATAATAAAACTAACACTGTGACAGGAATGAACTTTCAATCGGATTTTTAGGTTGCATTCATTTGCATAAAAATATTGCTTCTTGGCTTGTATATGCTTGTATATGTTTGAGAAAGAGCTAGTAATCTCTTCAATAACAAAGCAACATGTCCAGTCAATCACACATTACTGCTGCATATCAAATGAAAAAGGTTTCATGCTTATAACAGGGAAAATACACCAAATGCAAAGGTCACAACCTAACAGAAGAGGAAAAAAAATGGGAAGAGGGAGAAATCATTCAAGAGTGTGTGCAGTTATGAAGCAGCTGTTGCTCTTCTGTGAGCCTGTATTATCAAGACATTTGTGAGGGTTCAATTGGCCAATTACTATTAAGAAAAACGGTCTTGAAACTCTGAAGAGCTGATTAGTTTTTGTAGGCTAGGTTCTTTCTCTGAAAACTCCAGAAATACATCTTTGCTTATATACTATCCATAATGAGTTCAGTTTAATGTTTTCCAGTCATTCAATGGCAAGAAAATTATGCAGCTCTTATTACCCATGAATCCCATTTAAATGAATATCTTGCAGTTAGGCAAGTTTGGGCATAATTAATTTATGCTGTGAAGACCAAAAAATCTTATCGAAGCAATGCTGGGACAGACCAAAAAACTGTGTATGTATTACCTCCCTGGCAGATAATTAGGGAGAGAATATATGGAAGAAGGCAACTACAGATGGTCTTTCTCATGAAACATTGTTCCCAGGTGCTGGAAACCAGTGTTTTAGAAACCATTACTCATAAGACCCCCAAAAGAATCAACATAGTTTTATTTTTTATTTGTTTGCAAAGAGTTGCCCTGGAAGAAGCCAGAGTTGTCTTTTGACAGATTGTCTTTTGACAAAACAGGGTTTGTTTGCCTTTTTCTTTTTTAGCTGTCTTGAAATTATTTATATTCTTATCACCATGCCTGCAGATCATCTTTGGAATAAAACTGTGTCTCAAATGGTCTCCCTTCATTAATTGTCTCCAGACAAATCAATATATGGGGTGAGAGATGTGGGCAGCAAGTTTCAAGAGAAATAAATTGCCATTGTAACTTATAACATGCAATTAGTCATGCAAAAATGAAATGCTCTGAAAACACAGTCCGTTTTATAAATGCTTCATTGTGAAGAGTAGGTGGTACTTAAAAATACTGGTGCAGCAATAATTTCTTGTTTGTCAACATAATATTCCTATATGTAATTACAAACTTGTGTGCAAGCTGACCACTTTACTTAGCTCCATTAGGAAAATGGACTGCTACCATTAAGAATACCATGACAAAACATCTATTTTCAGCTATGGAATGTGAAATAATTCCAGTCACTAAGTTACTTTCACTGCTTTTCTCTCTGACTTATTTCATCTGTGCCCTTTAACCACACTCCAACATTTTTCCCAAACCTCCCAGGAAGAAATAAATAAAATAATAAAATAAGATAAAATAAAATGTAAATTATTCAATTATCTTGCTGTGTTTACTAGAGTAAACAAGAAGAATCAGTTTAACTGCATCTAAAAGGTTCAGTCTGATGTCCAGGAAAGTCTTTCTACCACTAAAGCTGGTGACACACTAGAATAAGGCTGCCGAGAGAGGTCATATAATTTCCTACACAGTCCCTACATGTGCCTGAAGGTTTTTAACAGCTGCAGAGGAGATCCATACTGTGTCAGTGCAGAACATTGGACTCGGCTACTTGTCGAAGTCCTCTCTGGCCTGACATATCTATTATTCTCTGCTTATATGCACCCTGGCTCTATAAGCACATTGCTGAACTGTTGCACTCCTACAGCTGAAGCTGACAGGGCTTGGCATAAGTATATGGTGCTGTCAACATACTACTACTTGCAATACCAGAGCTTTAACACTCCATGATTTTTCATTATTAAGACATGCATGAGGTCTCTACACACTTCAGCTCCCTGAGGTCATTGCAACATCTTTTTGACAAACTGGTCAGTACTTGCTTGTTTTTTTTGCAATTGCAACTAAAGACCTTCCTGAGGAATATCAAATACAAATTCACTCCTGGTGAACACACTTGTGTAGGAAATGGTGCTTAAAGCAAGTTATTTACCCTACTAAAACAACTAAGAATTAGTTAACTTATGTTAGCTGTCATTTAAACAGCAAATGTTACGCAATTAGAAATTCCTGCCATAGTTAATTAAAAAAAAAAAACCAAACAGACAACAAATTCATAGTGTAATCTACCCTCAAAAGACAGTGAAGACTAGGTATCATGCTAACTACTACTTTGTCATACTCAAAAATCATTGCATCTTTCCACAGCAAAATGTGATCCAATCTGAACATAATACGTAAAAACCAGAGAAATTGTATGTGGTACAGAAGGGACCATATTTTGAGCTGTATTCTGGGCCTCCACAAATTTATGTGAGTATCCAGTTTGCCTATTATTTTATTTTTAACTACAGTCACAATCTAGGCTGATGCCCTCAGGGACGTTTCTGTAGCTGACCCACCAAATACTATTCCTGGTCAGTACAGCATGACTATTCCCTTCAATACATACTCCCTAGTTTGCTTCATTACCCAAGAAACCACATTTTTCCACTAGCCTGAGATAAAAATCAGGTAGCGGTCATGAGGTCTGATGGAAAAATATACTTTGTGTAACCAGCCTTTTACGTTCAACAAATAGAAGATACCACTTCTCTAATGTGCACATAAAACATAAAGGGTTAGTGCAAGCAAATTAAGGAGGTTCCAGGGGACAGTGAAATGGAAAAACTTTTAAGAATTTCAGAAGCAGCAGGGTGGGTGATGGGAGCATTATCCTCCCATCTGAAACAAAAGCATTAAGTCTGAAACGCCAAAAGTCAAACAAAAGTTTGTTTTGGGGTTTGTTGTTGTCATTTGTTGTTTTTTTTTCTCTGTATCAATATCTGCTGAGAACAGACGTGTGTGTAGGTAACAGCTGCCATCAAGGACACTACTACTGATGTAACCAATCAGTTATCTCTCATTGCTGCCGAAATGCTGTTTGGTAGTAAGCACATCAAACAACTGTTCTGGGGTTGATTTGTTTTATTCTATTGGCAGGTAACATAAGCAGGATTTCACCTGACTAGAAATCCTGCCTATTTTAACCATGCTAAAGGAACTTGGCAAGCTTGACTTGCATTAGAAAGAAAATGTAATTTCTTCAGAGACACTACGATCAGATTAGTTTTCACAGACTGAGCCATAACAGCCATGAAAGTTCTGGATTATTAAAATCTAAACATGAGATAGATACACTTAAACTCAATTTCAGACTACCTATGACCCTCCTTCCCACTGCAGCTCATGGTATTTCTTTTGCTTATTACATAATATATGTTAAACCAGGTCATGTGCAGTGGTTACTGTTTGCTATACATTCACACAAAGGATTACAAATATTCTTAGACCAGAATCAGGCTGTTTGGGCTGTGGGTCTGCATACACAAGAATAAGCAGTGTAACACTGTATTCTTTCCTGAATCATGCAAGAGAAAACCGGAAAGACTGACAAAGCTTTATCCCTACAAACCTAAATTCTTTAGCCAATATGGACAAAGGCTCAGGAACTTTCCAAGGGAAAAATATTAAATTCTTTCCTCAAAAAGTGCTGTAATATACCCTCTTCCTCACCTGGGAAAAAAAAAAAAAAAAAAAAAATCAGTTTCTCTATGACATTTAAATTCAACGTTTTTTGCTGGTTCTCTAATTTAAAAAAATACAAATATACCAACCTGACTCTGCTAAAGGCTTAATCTGTTGCCTTAATACTGAAAGATTTCTCCCCCTCTCTCCCCAGCTCTGAACGGTATCTAATTTTTGATGATCGTGTCCCCTGCTCTTTGGTCTGTTTACTTGTCTTAGCTTGCTGCTTCAAATTTTAACAAATTCACCCATCTCCTTGACAGAGCCACAAGTTTCATTTTGCTTTTTCAAATTAAATAAGTGTCAGCTCTTTCTTCATTCTCCATCTTCAGCTCTGTTCCCAGCTCCCCAAGGAGCCAGTTTTCCGCATACCTACATGCCACCGTCACTATATTTGGAAAACCCTTGACCTCAGGTTAGAATGTATTGCACAGTTCTCCATGTCCAGTATTCATATTTACTCTTAATTATCTTTGAAACAGATTTGTTTATACAGTCAGCTACATGTTAAAAGCTGCACACTTGTTGCTCACATCCTGCCTTTAGCCATTTTCTCACAATGGTATCTGCTGCCCTTTTGCCCACACACTTATTCAGAGCAATTGGGATGAACGTCAGCTGCAATCTCTGCCATCCCACTCCTGTGCTGTAAACTGATGAATTGTAATCAAAATACCTCAGGGCATTTTACAGTCTCTAAAAGTCACTTTCATGTTGCTTCATCCACTGTTCTCTCTTAACAAGTATTTCAAATTGGATGATAGCACTAGAAGGTTTTACTCAAATACAAGTAGTACCCATTTTCCAGCCTTATTAAATCATAAAGCACTTGATTCATTTCCAAGGATTAGGTCCAAAATATCCTCTGGCTATATTGACCATTCAACAAATTGCATTATGAAAGCAGCGCTGCACCAGAGAACCTCTAAAAGCCTGCCTTCCTTGGATTTTGCATGGTTATTATTCCAATCAATATTGAAGTGATTCAAATCCCTCATGATCAGTCTCCAAGGCTTCTTTTAGGTGGTTTTCGTAACGGTACAAACATTTCACAAATAATTTTTGTGAGCCGCCCTCAGGGTCTATAACAACAACCAACCTTTTCATCATCAACTTATTTCCATACCATCTCTGCTTTATGGGACACAATACGTGCCTCCTGGGAAATACTTTGCCATCCTTCAGTATTAATGCTTGCCATCAGAGTTGGTTTTACATTCTAAATCTCAAAATCCTTCTCAAAATCCTAGACCTTTCCTGGTTCGTTGGCTAGACATCACACCCTTTAAAATGTTTGTTCGTTCAAAAATGATAGGCTAACAAAGACTAATAACCTTCTTACCATTCGCTGTCAGACACCCGCACGGTTTGTGTGGGACAGAAATCCCTTTTAAACATCAAAAGCAAGAAAACAAATCGAGTACTATATTAAATATTTAAGTCAGAACATTTTAGTTCTGAAAATAAAACACTTTTTCCTTACCTCAAAGATGTATAGCCTGACTCTAGCCAGGTGTATTGTTTTTCTTTTCCCTTACTTTGATAAATTCAAACTCCTAATGGGAAGAAAGATCTATGATCTCTGTACCCCATAATCTAAGAGAGAAAATCCATCCTCTTTCCTTTCTCACTTGAAGAAATGTTTCTTTTAACATGTGGTTCCAGAATACACCACCATGAAAACACACACTGTCATTCAAATCCGTACCATGATGTAGGTCCACAGTAGGTCCCCCAGCACATCCCCCAAACTGAGGTTCATTGTAACCTGTCCACTGTAGAGGTTAAATTGGTTAAAACCCAATGGAATTTCTATTTGATGCTCTCAAGTCCAGGGAAAAAACAGGGGTACATGGAGGGTGTACTAATTTCAATCAACTTTTTCCAAGTGTGCGGATGCCAGAGAGTGATTTGATCTCAGATTTCATCATATGTGCGAGTATTGCTTTATTGTGAACATCTACATTAGCAGTTTAATCCCTTTAGGAAAAGAATACTGAAATTGGCATCAAAAGACTCCCTTCATTAAATCTGTTGCAATTTCTCTTGAAATAAAAAGCACAGTCTGAAGTAGAGAGAACCTAAGAGACGAACATTAGATAAGGACCTCTCAACCCTTAAAAAGAAGGAAATTGTACTGTACATTTCCCAGCTGAATTGTTGGAACATTTTAACACCATTTAGGGGAATAGAATTTTAAGTAAAGGCTGGCAACATGTATCACATGTCTAAAGAAAATCAGCCACAAAATAAAGAGCTTAAAATGTGCAAGGAAGCTGCATTCATGCACAGCCACTCATGTTTTTCCTAACCTCTTTTTTCTGCCGTTTATGGTAGCTTATTCACAGTAGTTCACTGTGCTGGAAAACGGAATGATGTCGTACTACCATAGGAAATCTGTCTCAGTTTTGTTCTTCAGCAAGTTCCCATCTCAGAGAGGATCTTTTAAGACTGTCCTAAGTCTAAATTTCTCGCATCTCACCCCCTTAGTGTTTCTCGCATTGGTAGCAGAGTTTTTGGTAGCAGTTTTCACTGTTGTGTAAACATCAGCAACCTATTCATGCAACACAGGGACCTGCACTGGGTATGAGACCAGACGTCAAGTGCAGAGTCTCCTTCTGGAAAGGGTGCTTTTGAGAAAACTCTTGTGGGAAGCATGATTTGGTCCAACAGCATTTGCTTTAATTGTATTTGTCCATGCTTACCTGAGGCCTGGGACATGTGTTACAAGCAGTTAATGTGGCCTGGTTTATTCTCAGTAACCTATTTCTGTCTATGTCCTCAGTCTCCCCCAAACCACATAAACAGTCAACTATTAGGCTTATTAGAAACGTCTATGGTTTCAACCTTAGCATTAAGCAAATTCAAATTATCTCAGATCTGCTGTACACAAAAATCACACGTGTGGGAACTACTGTAAATTAGGTGAGGTACTTGTCATTCCATCACAATTTATGAGGCTGATAGGGCTCTAGTCCCTTATGTGAAATTACAATATTCCTTAAACTTGAATGCCCCAGATGCTGGAACGTTTTGGAGTGGCTCACACTCTCCATAGTTCTCACAAAAACTAAAACGAGCGAAGTTTTGCTGAAGTTGCTCTATTCTGTGAATAAGTTCACAAAATATTTTGATGAATTCACACTTTCCAATCATAGAATACTTCACTTAAAATTTCCAAACACAGCTAAAGGCAAAAGATTTCAAGTACTTTAAAAAGCTTCTTCTGTAAGTATAAATTAAGGATAAAAATCTTACAGAAATCCTTAGTTTTTCTATGCAACAATCTAGCATGCTGTATCAAAAGCATGATGATACTGAAAGAATGGCATTGGTAAAGCACATTTTGTCAATTAAATGTCCTGTTGTCTTCTCTACTCAAATTTCTGATAATCTATTACTTCTCTTTCTGTGTAAACCACTTACGCATTATTAGAACATCAGAATTTTTTTTAAAAATGTAATTGACAAAAATGCCAACCCGACCCACACAGGAAAGTTACAGAGAAGACTTAAGTACTAATCTATGAATGAGATTAAATTAGGCAGTAGCAGACTGATGTACAGAGTATTTGGTAATTCTGTCTTTAAAAAAAAATAATAATATCACAGAAACATCATTAAAAGTAGCAGCACACAGGCAGAATTACACTCCTCTAGTTTCACTGTTGTGAAAATGTTTTGGAAATAGGAAATTAGGAGCATACTTACAGTAATAACTGCTGCCATACTGGTGACCTGATAAACCCCAAATGAGTGGGAATAGAAAACCTCTTGGAAACTCCCCATGTCATGCATGTCTGCTGCCTCTTGACTAAGAGCAAACACGGCACGTTATCATTGCTCACAACAAACACCCATGACTTTAAATCTGGGAAGGTTAAAAACTTCTGCTGACCCATTTTATTGTATGTCACAGGTGCAGAATTATATTTATAATAAAAACAGAGAGGATACTATTGAAACTAAATGAGGTTTTCCATAAGTTCACTCTTGATATACCCTCTGGCATCAGTTGTTTAAAAAGACAGTCACAGAAAGAAAGTCAGTTTGTGTGGGTGGGACACAGAAAACAGAAGCACATGCTATTATATGCTCTTTGGTGGGTGATTTTTCCACATTGTACATTCAGAAAAGGAACTTTCTAGACTCGCTCTTTACCTGCGAAGATGCAGTGGCTGTGAAAAAGGCCAGAAAACGTTCCTCAGGACAAAGTTCCCATTAGGAGGGGGCCGCACTAAACAATATGTAGAAATCCCATGTAGCTTGGAAAAGTACAAAAGCTTCAATACAACCTAATTCCAGAAAGTACAAAGGGAGCATTTGAACATTTTATGTTCTAGAAAAGCATGTGGTTAAAGTTAAGCATTTGCTTTTGTTCTTTCACAAACTACAAAGCAATGAGCAGACCAGAAACAGATACACTCTTTAGTCTTCATATGTATTCTGTCTTAGTAAGGAGCACCAAACCATGTGCTCTATGACCGCTGAGTCTGTATACATCAAATACCTCTAAAGAAGGTGTCCCAAAGCAGGGTTGTAACTCTTTAAAATAGTAAACCTAAAATCTGCAACATACCGTTAGCTCAGGACCTATACTAATTGCAACCAACAAGAAATCAATTTAACAAAAACTCACAGAAAATTCACAGCAAATAAAGCATTATTTAAAAAGCACTTCATATAAATTGATTTTATCTATTCAGTATCGCTTTTTAGTGCCAGAAGTCCAGCATGAGCTCAAAAATGCCTGGATCTGTGCTTACACAGACACCCAGTCAAACAATTAGGAACCTAATCATTAAAGAGTTTAAGACAGAAAACAGATGTTCCAGCCAATTTTGTTAAAGCTGGGAGCCTCTGAAGAGAGGCGTCTGGATTGTTTCGCTTGCTTATTTCTGCAGCGCCAGAGATCATTCTCGTTACTGTGTTTTGAAGCGGTAATTTCTGAATGATGATGCTGGCAGAACTACAAACAAAGAATTACACTAATCCAATCTGGATGTTACTAACGCATGTTAGACTGTGCTCAGATTTTCACAGGTCAAGCAGGATTTAAACCCTGCTCCATTAATAAAACAGAAAGAAACTGTCCTCTCACTTTTTCAAAGTGTCTTTGCCTAAAAAGGCATAGGAGTCCAGTGGGTAACAGTGTGTTGTTCTGCAACAGGATCAAGGAAATAATTTATATAGATTGAACTGCCAACTATCAAATTGCTTTAAACAGATAAAGCTCATCTTACTCTAAACATTTGCAAAACAATAACCTTGCTAACATAGAACTGCCTCTCCAGGGTCTGCCCATGTACATAAACTTTCACTGTAACTGATAACCACCTGCCTAAGAACAATAAGCATTACATTAGTCATGAACTACAACTTCGCACCAACATCAACCCTCCCCTCTCCAAGATATCGGACAAGAGAACCAAGTGTTAATTCAAATCTCTGGATCCAAAACAGTCCTTTGGAGTTTGGTTGTAGGTCAAAGCTGGAAATCCAAGGAAAAAAAACTATAGCTTCAGTTTTGATGTTACCTAGAGCAGCTTCAGGAACTACAGAATTCTCAAAGTTTTCTCCAGTTACAGCTGTCTCCAGGAGAGCTTACAAGACACTCCTTTTTCAGTTGAGAACACTTCACACTTTACCTCAAAACCAAAGGCCAGAATCCAATTCAGCATCTTATCCAGATGCTGGTAGGGCCTCAACCTAAAGATCATCTTCACAAACAAAGAAGAAAGAAAAGGCCCATACCCTCATACTTACTTACATAATTTAATATTCAACAGGCTGCCCAGAAAAAAAATGAAGTAGGTTGGAAACTAAGACACGAATATTCAAAATGAACACATAAAAGACAGTGATTAAATGAGATTCCACAACAAACTGTGGTTGCCACCATTCTGCGAGTCAGCCAAGCTAGTGATGGAATATCAGCCTTACCTTCAAAAAAACAAGGTCAGTAACTGATTATTTATTCTAAGATTTCTTCTACAGTTTAGAAAGTATTTCATAAAGGTTGGACTTCCAGCACCTCATTTTGTTAGTATGAAAAAATGATTGTAATGCAAGAGAAGTATTTTCTTGATGGAAGTCGCAAAACATCCCCTCAGCTTTCTTAAATTTCCTGGTTCTTTTAGTAAACAAAGGAAATAAGTGTCTATCTTCCCTATGCTTTCCCTCACTAGATGAAAATCTAAGTAGTCACCAATTCAACACAGCTCTTTCACATAAAACTAAGCTGCAAGTCATAAGGAAATGAACAGGTTTTTCCTTTCTATCAATCACTTCTTCCGTGCAACTCTGGGAGTACCAACACAGTAAATTAATGGTGAGATTAGTGGGCAGCAAACATCAAACTGCCAAGGACAGGCCTGAACTTTAGGAATTAAATATTTTCTCTCCAATTACTTAAGTTGATCATTCAGGGTAAGACTAAACTGGATTTTGAGGTTGCATTTCTCAGATTTGAACTATTCAAAAATCTGGACCGACAGTGTCTTCCTGTGCATTGCAAGGATGACTTTTATGGTAAAGCCTTTAACATTGTTGAATGCACAGAAAAAAAAAGAAAAATAAAAGAGAAGCAACAGGAAGAGCAAAGAAGGAAGTTGTCCTACTCGTGTAACTTCCTCAGTGCTCTTGACCAGTGGACAGCAACACTTGGGGACTTGTGAGGTAGATGGAGTAAGAGAATATATCCATAGAGGGGAGTAATAATAAACAATAAAGCTCTCTTACAGCCCTTGATACAGTCCTCAAATGTTTAGCAATTACTGCTAAACACACATGTATGGAAAACGGGGGAATCTGACGGTTAACAAGCAAAGGCACAGAGAAGGCCAAGATGGACCTTCACACGCAGTCCTCCCTGAAGCAAGTCATGGCCTGCTGCATTTAAGATATTATCCATTGACAAAGTTAACCTGGTCTCTCCATCAGTAGGAAAGCTCCTGCCATTGGCTGCAGCTAGGTAAGTCTGCACATCTTCTGCTCATTTAGTCTCCGGTCTCTGTCTTGCCAAAATAAACTGGCATTAGTTGAGAGAAAAGGCTTACTTGCACAATATCTTACTAAGACAGCTATAGTTGATCACATCTGGCTCACATCTGGCCAAATAAAACCGCAAGCAGAGTAAGCATGTTGTCATCTGCTCTGCTGCATAGGTGTACCAGTAAACCTTGCTAAAGATAGCTCCTTCTCTGCCTGCTTAATTAGATTATTAGCCATTTTAGGGCTCAGGGTGCAATTAAACAGGAAGCCAGTGGCTTTAGTCACTTCTGGTTTTGCACCCGTACAACAGCAATGAAAACCAGAAACCTTCAAAGGTGTTTTAAAATAGATCTATAAAGGATTCCAATTTTCAGTGACCAGATTTCCCTCCCAACACACAAGCGAGCACAACTATAAGCTATGTAATTAGGAGATTATTAAAGATCTGGAAACAGATGAGAAAAGAGAATACAGAAAAAGCCAAAGATGTTATACCACATTGAAATATGGGCAGGAATTTAACCTCAGGATTCCCATTAGCCACAACCACCTCAAAAAAATGGAAATGAGTAGTTATACAATGATATAGCACTAAACTAGAGCTCAGTGAGCAACTGAAAAAGAAAAAAAAAATCCACTCCAGCAGAAGAGGCATAGTTTTCCCTGATCAGCAAGAAGCTTTTCCTCAGGCTTAGTAGCAGCTGGATCAAAGCTGATTAGAAAAAAATAATAGTCATTGTCTGTTTAGAAGATGTCCATTCAAGGTTATCAGAAATAGCCAAAGTGGTTTTCACCAGAGTAGAAAAAAAAATGTTGCTAGCGTATCTTCTGCCAGGTCCTGAAGAAACATAGCTGTGCATAACCTAAGCCAAGAAAGCCCCTCAAAACAAAGATGACAATCAGTGTCGAGAAACTCATGAAGGATGGTTTTCACCAAGCATGCCACGTAACCAACCGAAAACATTACTATAGACCCCCAAAATCCTGGATCTAACATCCAAATTGATACCACCTAACAGGGTTAAAGCATAAAGATCCACTGCAGTTTCTTTTAAAGGTACCATAGGAGCCGTAGTTCTGAACTAACTGGAATGGCAGAAAACCTAGAAGCTTCAAAAGCCTGGAAAGTCTGAAATAATAGTAAGACTGGTAAAAAGTCACATTGAGGGAGACTGAGGAAGAGCTGAGGGGTAGAAGGGGATGTTTAAAGAAGGCAGCAGCGTAAAAAGCAAGGAAGGTGCACAACACATTTATAATAAGCTGGATGCATTTAACTTCCAGTATATCATTTCAGTACACCATCAATTGTGGGAGCCTACACGTGCAGGTCAGAGGGCATCCAGTGCTTGAGATGAGAATGAGCAGATTTCCATTTCTCCCCTGATTCCTCCATCCCAGAAATAAAAGCTCATGTGTTCTCCAGCTTTATTGGAAGAAGCTAGAAGTATTTTTTTTGCAGCAGCAGCAGAGGAAAAAAAAAAAAAAATTAGTGAGAAAGAAACAAGAAGACATAAAAGTCCTCTGCTTCTCACATCAGAGAAGCAGTGGCCCATGGAAAGCACTAGACAGCAAGCCTACATGGCTGGAGAAAGAAACTCACACATGCACATTCAAAATGCTTTCAAGTCAAGCTATCCAGATGTTTCTGCACAGTTGCATGTTAGTAATGTTCCGTGGGCAGAATGTAGCAGACCCAACAAGCCCTTCCTACTGTGCAGAACATCTGCAGGAAAATGAAAGGCAGAATCATAACTCACAAAAGCTCAAATTAAGTTCTCTTTTGCATGTTTTACAGCTAAAACTCAGACAACAGGCATGGAAAAAAAAAAAGGGAAAGGTAACCCAGATTAAGACAGCTAAAGAAAGAGAAAAATACATCCTTACATTGGTTTTCAATTTGGATTGTAATTATGATTTTCTCTTTCATTGCTCCCAGCAACCTATTTTCACATATTCTCCCTTCCTCTTTTTGTTCTGTATATTGCTGATTTATGTTCATTCACTGAGGAATTTAACTATTTGAAAAACCTCAAACCACAAAAACTCTAAAAAAGGAAATACACAGGCTGGAATAGTAATGAATGGCTCTGCTCAGAGAAGGTCTGACCATGCAGTTTCTGTCAAAAGGTGTTGTTCCATAGGTAGATTTTAATGACATTTTTTATGATAGATTTGATGAGGTCTGTGATGACATTTTCATTCATTCTCAGAGTCTCAGAGAGAACCCGGGTTTTTTCCAGGAAACTGAATCTTCAAGCCAGCTTTGGTTCACACAAGAAAAGGTACATATTGCTCTGCTCTAGACCAAAATAAGCTCTCAAACATCAGCTTCTATTCTCTGATCAAGACCTGTTTCTGTTATCTGATCTAGAGTCAGTTTTTTGAAAAGCAGAGACTTGTGTACTTGAGCATGACAAGACTTCAGTGAATCTTGGATGAAGATCCAGAAACCTTCATTACTAAGAGTAATTGCCCAGACAGTTCCTCAGGTTGTAGGCATTTATGTTTATGATAAGAGCAGAGATTACATCTTCTACTGTTTGAAGCAATTAAATGAGCAGAGTTGAATCCTTGCCTGATATTCCATTAACTTCATAGAATCATAGAATGGTTTGGGTTGGAAGGGACCTTAAAAGCTTCCAGTTCCAACCCCCTGCCATGGGCAGAGACACTTTCCCCTAGAGCAGGTTGCTCAAAGGCCCATCCAACCTGGCCTTGATCACTTCCAGGGATGGGGCATCCACAACTTCTCTGGGCAGCCTGTTCCAGTGCCTCACCACCCTCATGGGGAAGAATTTCTTCCTTACATGTAATCTAAATCTACCCTCTTTCAGTTTAAAGCCATTACCCCTTGTCCTATCGCTACATGCCCTTGTAAAAAGTCCCTCTCCACCTTTCTTGTAGATCCCTTTTAGGAA
This sequence comes from Pampusana beccarii, assembly GCA_013399365.1. NCBI lineage: Eukaryota > Metazoa > Chordata > Aves > Columbiformes > Columbidae > Pampusana > Pampusana beccarii. The sequence goes on from VWYH01006439.1 coordinate 707,695, forward strand.
GTGGGAGGCTGCTATAATGTCTCTCCAGAGTCTTCTCTTCTCCAAGCTGAACAACCCCAACTCTCTCAGCCTGTCTTCACAGGAGAGGTGCTCCAGCCCTTTGATCATCTTTGTGGCCCTTGTCTGGACTTGCTCCAACAGGTCCATGTCCTTCGTATGTTGTGGGCCCCAGAGCTCAATGCAGCACTCCAGGTGGGGTCTCATAAGAATGGAGCAGAGGGGAACAATCACTGCCTCTTAACCTGCTGGTCATGCTTCTTATGATGGAGCCCAGGATACAATTTGTTTTCTGGGCTGCAAGCACACACTGCCAGGCCATGTCAAGTTTCTAATCAACCAACATCCCCAAGTCCTTCTCCCCATGACTTCTCTCAACCCATTCTCTGCCCATTTTGTATTCCTGCTTGGAATTTCCCTGACCCATACACACAGGACCTGGCACTTGGCCTTGTTGAACTTCGTGAGGTTTGCACAGGCCCACCTCTCAAACCCATCAAAGTCTCTCTGGATGGCAGCCCTTCCCTCCAGCATGTTGACCACACCACACAGCTTGGTGTCATGGGCAAACTCGCTGAGGGTACACTCAATCCCACTGTCCATGTTGTCGGCAAGGACGTTAAACAGTCCTGGACCCAATACCAGCCCCTGAGGAATGCCACACATCACTGTTCTCCACTTGGACATCAAGGCCTTGACCACAACTCTTTGAATGGAACCACCCAAACAACTTGAAAAAATGTGCACTACTGTGCCTCTCTTAAAGATCTGTTGAGAAGACTGCATGCTCCTCTCATCTTCAGATATTCTTCACCTGTAGGCATTTTCAACTAAAACCTCCCCAAGCCACTATAGTCTTCAGAGCTCAGCTAGCAACAGCAACAGAAAAACTCGAAGAACATGCAATGTGAGCAATTAGCTCTGTCAGGTTTTCCAGGTGTATGTTGTGTAGAAACTGGGTCCAACACCAGAGGTGATGAAAGCAATTTACCCCAGGAGAAAAGCCTATAAACTTATTCCAACACATCAGAGGGAACGTGAGTGAAGCCCAGGGTTGTTGCTCACCTGTCCTTTGGATAAACAGAATCCTCCTGGGTTGTCAGTTGCTATCAGCTTTAAAATTATATTCTGCTTTAACAACACAGGATTTGCCTTTTAAGTGGCTTAGAAACAAACTCTTCTCAGCAGGGAGTTTTGCAAAGTGAGCTTCAAGCCTGAGAAACCAGCTCAAATCATACCTCATTCTCGCTCTAATCTTGAGCGCAAACCTGCTCAGGAAAGAATGCCCCAACTTGACTCGAACTCATAGTCTACACATTTGAGGCAACACAGGTTATTTAGAAAAGCCAAGGATGCTCATATAAGATAGGCACCCCAGCAAGGACATGTGATCCAATAAATGCAAGAACAATGTAGCAGCAACAGCAAGAAGGTGAACCACTTCAATACCGTGAAAAGTAACTGATGAGAGATCTTCTAACTTCATTGTCTTTCATTTAAAAAATTTTGTTTTAAAATTGAAAAAAAAAATCTATTTTAAGCGAAACCTCAGAAGTTTAAAGGCTTGAGCCAAAGCCTATCTGAAAACTCTATCATGACCATTGGATCAAGCCTTTGGACTGCCAGATCTTCAAACCAAAGTTATTGTCTTCTGCTGTACACATTCAGTACCTAGAACAGGCATCTCCTCCTACTGCTATCTCACCTCCCTTCGTAGAGCACCTTGTTGAAATCAGTCTTCACCTACAGACCACTTTCCATTCCTTCTCTCACCACACAGGTCTTTCTCAACTTCCTGATTTTCAGCCCATTGCTTCCTCAGTAAACTCCCATCTCCCTCATGCCCATTTTCACCTCATTTTTCCTCTTCTTATGGATGTTCCTCTGGCAGTTTCTTTCCCCTAATTTACAAGTAATTTAATCTCTTGGTCTTTGCAAAATCCACACCATGTCAGCTACTATCCAGCTACCATTTTTTTTCTTGTGTTTTTTTTCTTTTCTTTTTTAATCTCAGAACATTAACTGTGCTGTCTAGTCTGCCTGAAGTAGAACAGAATGAGAATCCATTTTCCCATGCCATGAAAGATCTTGAGCTTTAATAGAGGGGTTTTACTGCTTCACAATAAGATAAAACAGAGATTGTTTGATATTTTTATTAAAACCAGAGACAGAGATGTATATCTCAGACTAGACAGTAAGTCTTACACAGGTACTCATATGGGAAAATTTCGGTCTACCTAATTAACAGGAGAATCTTTTAAAACATCACCCAGATTAATGTTTTTCATGTCATGCTAAGGGCTATAATAGGAATGCAGCATCACTTCCTTTCTCCCAAAATTTAATCTTGAGCTGGGAAAAATCTTCCAGATTAAATACTTCATTCAGCTGAATATGGCCTCATAAACAATTATGGTTTCAACAGAAAACTGTGCTAAAAAACATTTTTCTGCATTAACCTATACTTCTTTGCTATGGCTCCTCTCCACTCAAATAGGTCTCCAGTAATTCTTCCTAGCTAAAGCTTGCCTGAAGACTGTTGTCACGCCTAATACATCCACCTTCAATCTGATCCTACCAAGGTATATTTGATTGCATCCAAATTATGCTTGCACTTTCTTTCATAATCAGGCTCCATGATGTCCTGTGGATGATCTTCACTGTGTTGGAACCACAGAGCTGGTTTTGGTGGACTTGAAGGTTGCTTCAAGGAGATGGCCCAAGACAGATACCCTCTGATGAATCTTGCTTTTAGCCACTTACAGTGTCACATTCAGTTGTCTGTCCCAGTCTTCAGAGCATGAGCAATTGGAGACTGGCATATCTCAGATACCAGACTGGCATATCTCAGATACCAGCCCTTCGTTCAGTAGATACATTTACTTAAAAAAAAAAATCTGAAACAGATCAAAGTATAACAAGCCAAGTATCTCAGATGGCGGCTAGCAGTGGATGCCATGGGAAAAGCATTAGAATAGAATAAATCTATAGGCAAAATCTCCAATCTTACTATTGCCTGAATCTGTGGTCTCTTCCGATTTAATAGTTCTTATTAGATATTTTCCATTAATGTACCTCAACATTACTATTTTGCAGCTTTTACTTGTCATTTCTCACATGACTTCTACCTGCAATAAGCCCATTAGCCAACCTATCACTCACTACAAAGCTCTCAAATACCACCTTATGTTTTTTTCTCATGAAGCTCTTCATTGCTAACACGCACTCCCTTTAATCTTTGTCACCATGCCTGTCTGTGGTGATTGACAATAGCTGGATCTGCCTAGAGATGCATCATCTTGGTCAACACTGTTGCCATCTTAACATAGACTTGTTGGGGCAAGAATACACTGTTCTGTATTTGCATGGCATCCAAACCAGCAGGATCCTGGCCCATGACTAGGCAGTATGGCAAGAAAAAATTACAACTGCAGGCATAGTGTCAATAGGGGTTTCGGCATAGTCGTAATCTTTATGGTTAACCAACATATAGGACTTTGGGAGTGGAAGCACATCATTTGTAAAATGGTTTGCACACATCTTGGCATGAAGGTGTCTCTTAAATCAATTTGCTTTTGGGGAAGGAAACCTGACGTCCTTCTGGGGAAAGGTCAGGCACATTTATCTGCCAAAAGTCAGCTTTCCAATGTCACCAAAATGGCAACTATCCACCCAAAAGGTAAATGTAGTTCGAAGGAGTTCCACAAGTAATATTGACAGATAGAGTGAATATGACCTCATCAATCCAAAATGGACACCACTGCTTCTACCAGGTGTTTGCCTTTGACTATTGACAATGTTGGCAAATCTTGTTATTTTAGCATGTTTCACGATTTTGGAGATTATTTCAAGTCAGGCCTCCTAGAAAAGTGTTATTGGCATCAGTGTCTTAGTTTTTACGTAGCAAAAGCATTTCAGCAAAAGCTTAAGGGCACGAAAATAATAGCACAGAAAATAAATGGTATATTCTTTTATTTACTTGAAGGAGAAGGAGTAAGGAAGGCAACAGGCACAACGGTTTGGAAGGTCCTGCAACAGTTCAGACTTCTTTGTCAGATCAAACATTATCAGGAAGTCTCTGTTAAAATAGTTCCACTGTCCTTTTCATGCTCTCATTAAAAACAGATCTGAAAATTAAAGCTTGAAGAAAAATGAAGTTAGGGTTTGGGAGAAGGCGAGGTCTAGAAGAAGTACAGGGAAGGGCTGTAAGTAGGTTGAATATGTACACAGCACTTACAGTCAGAATTATCCCGAAAGACGCTGAATTCCCACAATTCCAGTCTCATCACTAGCCTGTGTTTCTTCTGTGGGAAATTTTGTAATTTCCCCCTGGTTTAATTATCCTCTTAACTGAATTAGTTTGTCAGTGTGCAGAGAACATAAATAAAACTAGTCATGGGCAATAAAGCCTTGCAAATCTTCTATTGTACTGCTCCAACTCCCTATCATCCCTCCTGATTTTTAATTGAATGTTGCCATTAACTGATTCCTTTCAATATGCAGCCAGTGAGGTTTCTTTAGCATGCAAACTCCTGCACTCCCAGAATAAGCATTACTGACATATTTCTCATTCTAATTATTTTAGATTATTTTGTAACAGTCATTAAAAATAGAGGGATTTTCAATATTCAATTAAGAAATAGGCCAACACCCTAAGAGAGAGTCTTAGCAAATACACCGAAGGTATCCTCAAATATTAAAAAAAGACGGCTGCCAGAGGAAATGAGAACGATTTCTAAAGCTGCTTTCCAAAACTGCTGCTAGAGATAGCAGGATAAGCTGTTGTAATCCTAGGTCTGGAAGCAGGGATACCACATCTTTTCAAACTGCTGCAGGCAGTAACTAGGAGACCTTTCCCCCCCTCCTTCCCCACACTTCAAACCTGTTTCCAGCCCACTGGAGTGGGAAATACATGCAGTGATACCACGGCCAGTTCCTGCCACCAAACAGATGGTGACTGCTGGAAGCCAGCATCACAGATCCTAGTCACTGAAACTTTATTGGGAGCGCCCACCAGTGTGAATAAATGTCTTTAGACAGACTAATTAAAAGGACTCTTTTCATTAGTTAGGACCATCTGTTAGCCCACCTACCTGGTGGAATTGCATACAGGTGGACATTCCTAGGTGGGAATCCACAAAAAAAGTCTCATGGCTTGTAAAGCTATTGTGTCCCAGTAACAGACTAATGAGGTTTCACACAGGATATTCTTTCAGTCTGTGTCCACAAAGAGATTTTCACCCTTCTCTCTGTCACCTCAAATGGATAGGTGAGGTATTGAACACCAAGCTCAAAAGCAGCTTAGCCTTCCTAGCCAAAGGTACCACATATTTCTGGATGTGTCACAAGTGTCTGTATCTTCCCGTAACTGTTCTGGTGCTTCCATCCAGCAGCAAAACAGAAATAAACTTCATTATTATTATTGTTTCCAAAAATGACAAACCATTGGTTTCTAAAAGCTCAGGAAAAGTCTACAAGAATGAACAGGGAATCCATGATAATGGTCTTGGAGGCATAGAGGATAGCAGCACAAAACACTTCCAAACTTTTGCTTGAAATCAAATCCTTCACGTAGTACAAGGTAATTCATAGAAGACTCAGCATTAAAGCCCTGTGCACACTGATTGTACCTTCCTTTGAAAGGAAGGCCATATACGCATGACAGATGCCATGCAATAAGCCAGACTTGCAGCTTTAAACTTATTCTTGCTTTCCCCTCACACTCAGCCCTGGACACACAGCTCCTTGACAATTCTGGGTTGCCTGTCTTTCACAGCCATGTTTTTCAACAAGAGGGCTGAAACTCAGCCCCATGTAGATTCTAGTTCTGGATATTGTCATTTTCTATGCATTGCTGTTCACAAGAGCAGGTGCTTGCCTTGTTGCTGGCAATTTCCACACGCGCTAATATCCTTGGCAGGCTGGTGCCCAACTCCCTTATGGGTACAACTTCTTGTGGGCCTGGGGTCTACCCCAGTTGTACTGCCTCGGGTTTGAGTTTGCTACCGCTTCCATTGTCTTACTGTCACATTGTACAATCAGCCACGAAGCAGCTACTTAAGGCAGCTATAAACACTGTTTAGCAGCCAAAAGTACCCAGACAAATTAGGAGAGTGTACTACTCCATTTTGAGATCACGGCTAGATCTAAACAAATACTTTTAGCTTTATGCAATAGCTTTTTGTGTTTTGATCCAGGAGCATCGATAACAAACAATGCACAATATTCACCAGATTTCAGTAACAGTTTCTGCTCTTACTGGAAGAGAGCCCCACACATTTTGCTTGGTACTTCCCAGGAACATTGGTCCTGACTTCCTTGCTTTGCTTCCAAAATTTGAGCTCTAGAAAAATAACAAGCAAACCTCTTAGGTTTCCAGGTATATCCAATGGAAAAATATGCTAACAGGGGTGACTATATGAGAATTTTCTTAGTATGGTACAGAATCACACTCACAGCATCTCTTCAACTACTCTAGAGCAAAATATTTGTGTTGGTTAGGAAGATGATTGAAAGTAGTAGTCAAGACACCAAATGAACTTTAGCTCTTATAGATGATTTAGGAAACTGCTCCTTATCACTGAGTTGAGATGGCACACTCTACTTCGGCATTTACTAACATGCCAAACATACCAACTACACATGTTACAAAGTGTAGAGTCCAGTAAGATAACCAGAGAAAGATCCTAGTGTTGTTGTAGCACTTCTTCACATAAAGACAAAATGTTGATCTCTGGATCTAGACCCCTCGGCGCTCACATCTATGACATCATAGTCAAAGCCACTGGTAATGTAACTCCTGCTGAAGCCCACATCTCCTGACTGCTCAGGGCTTTAAGAAAAGTCAAGCTACACGTCTACCCTGTGAAGCAAAAAGCTCACATGTGAACACAAAGACATGGTTGTGAATCACTTCTGTTAATGGCTCACACTTCCTGCAACGGCAGCTTCTAACAAGTTACACTATTATTTAATATTTGCTTTTCTGAGGCACCTGGACTTCTCAAATGGGCCAGAAGATGTACAAAACTAAATGGGGTTAAAAAATCCCTGTCTAAACATGTTAATACAAGTACTGGTCTCTGTAATTCTATTTTATCCTATATGCTACCAAGGCTTCCGTGGGTGAGGGCTAGAAGGAGGAGACTTCACTGCTGAAATAAGATAAAGGTCTGAATTGAAACATTTTCAAGAAAGGCAAAAGTTGTTTCAGGCCATTGTATACCTAAAAGGTCACCAACAGTTTATTTTTCCAGCCTTATACATCACCTTTAGACAGCCAAATAGTTAAGGCAACACAGACATCCAGGAAGCTGCCTAGCCAACATACAAAGAGCTTTAAAAACAGTGAAAAGCCCAATATGTTCCTATTTACAATATTTTGTGACCTTAACCTAATCATCATGTTTTATTATTTCCTCATTTTATAGGTTTGCTCTTTCAAGAGAGCCAGCAGGCAACATTTCTTCTCCGCTGGCCAAAGGAGCAGCCAAGTGTTTGCTTCACAGCCAACATCAGTTACTGAGTCACAAGCAGTTAATATGAGGTTGTGAATGCACAAGGTAGCAGCTGATGCCCTTCTACTGGAAAATTAGATTTGTGTTTTAGGCACGTAAGGATTTTTTTATATAGGCTTAATTCATTCTGTGGCCCAATTTGAAATTATTTGGTCAAATTTGGTTTAAATCAGGGCAACCAGTGGAACTACAATGATTTATGCCAGCTGAGGAACTCAGTATATTTTAATATTGTACTACATTTTCTTGGTTTTGTGCAAGAATAAACAGGCCAGAATTCAAGCCCAAAGAAAGCAAAATACTGTTGTGTAATTTCAAGGCCAAATAGAAGCACATGCACCAAAATCAGAAACCTCCAATTTAAGAAAAATTTGGCAGAGATTTTCCCAGTATGGGAGTCTACAGATCTCAGCAGAAAGCCTTCAAGCACCAGCAAGACAAGTCACTCCTATCTAAAGCTAGTTAATAGCATTCCCATGATCTATTCACTTACAACCCTGTGTAAACAGCAGTCACTACTCTTGGATTCCTTCAGTTGATACCTCTACAAACAACCAAACCATTTGTGGCTAAGCTGTATAAGACAGTAATGGTTCATTCCCATTATCTGAGAATAACATATTGCTTCACAGAAATGCAGTTCCTTTACAAGAGTTTCAGCCCTAGCAATGGCTGTCAATCTTATAACACTGTTCCTGAACATAGCTGTCGTGCAGAGGGGAAAACAATGCATTAAGCCTATTTGAGTCCATCTTATCTGAATTTATAGTAAGACTAATGCCTAGAGACCCAAATTTGAAGGCTAACTCACCCCAAAGTCTTAGGGCTTCCTGGAAGACTTGAACCTGAGCATGCTTTGACCAAATTTGCATTTGGACGTGGATGCTCCACCAAGAGACATACTGGGTGGGGTCCCTGTCATATGGAGAGTCCAGTTATAACTTGTCTATAGCTCATGATGTGCTCAGAAGAGGTAGAGGCTTAAAGATCATTATAAAGTCTGTGCTCACTTTTTGCCTTCTAAGGATAAAAGCCCGAATTCACTAAACTCATCGGGACTTTTATCTAAGGATTTAAATTGCACTTCATTCCTTATTGACATTTGGCATAGGACCGAACAGTAGTCCTCAAAGAGGAAGTCGTTCCCAAGCATCAGTCTTATACAGCTATTTGCAAAGAAAAAGTGCTTTTACGATATCAATTCCCCCCTACATATTCAACTCAAATGGTGCCTGATACGTAAGTCAAACAGAATTCCGAAAGAAGAACAGTGAAGTAGTAAAAAAAGGGATTTCAAACTTTTTCTGGAAGAGCACAAAATAGATTTCTGAGGACTTGAAGTAGTTAAGACGTATGTAAATCAGGAGTCAGATGCTTCAGCAAACAAAAATTTAGTCAATTGGTTTAACAGCATATTCTTACAGCCACACAAACAGATACAATTAACCTTATAGTGCACCTAGAATTCCATGTTAGCCTAAATATGGGAAAGGAATAGCAACTAGGTAAAATCAATACTGCAATTTCCCCTTGAAGGGAAATTCTTTTTCCAGTATACATCAGAAACACCAGTCAACACCCTCGGTTGCCAAGTTAATATTCCTGTGCATTGCTTACAAATGGTGGTTTTCTGACAAATACCACAGAACATTACTCTCCAAAACTTTGATTGCCCAGGATGCTGTAAAATATTTTAAATTTTCTGATTATACATAATTTAAATAAAGAAAATAATAATTTCACCTTTACCCAACACATTAACTGTTGAGGATAGTCCCCTAGATATACTATTCCACATTTTCTCTAAATTGCAGGTCAATTTTGGAATTCAACAAGGAATATGAAGAGGAGCCATTAGACCACAGAGTTAATTTTTCCTCAGCTGCCCTTACAGGTTCAGAAAGGAAACATTATAAAAGACAAGTAGCTGAATTTCATCATTCTCATCTCTGAAAATAATTAGAGTAAATTTAGAGGATTTATCCCTACAGGAGCCATAAGTTGTTTTTGTTTTGAGAGGAGTTTTGAGAACAGCACCCTTAGGGAGGTATTGGTATTTTAATGCTTTTCTAGTTCTCCATTAAAATGCAATCCTCTGACTACAACAAGCGTGAGAAGCTCTTGCACAGCAGCAACCAGTGAAATTTCAAGCAGGCATCTGCATTTGCCAGTCTTCAGACTCTTCAGTCAATTTGGTAAAGATAAAAATGGGATGACACTGGAGGTCTAGAATTTTTTTTTTTTTTTTTACATAGTCCTAAGGAATTATTAAAATAAAACCTAAGTTTAGATTCAAAGAAAGATTTGTAGACATTCACTCACATGAATGCATCAATGCATTTTTAATAATGCATCGGCATGAAATTTTACAAAATTAAAATTAAACCTTCTGCTTTGAATGCCAGCTTCATCAGCTTTATCCTTGACCTATAAGGAACACGAATGTCCTGGATTAGACAGCTAAGAGTGTAGGTTAAAATCTGCTCTACAAGTTACTAACATCACATTCTACCTTCTGTAATTTTAACAAGTCTCTCTTTTTTCTTTCCGTTAACATTTATTTCTTGTTTTAGTCAAAAAGAACAACTGTTAACAGTACCTTCGTATCCAGCACTGGGTATGCACACCCAGTAGTGAGCCAGTTTTTTCCCTAGAGATTAAATATGCCACCTCTGTGACATTTAGAACCTCTACTGGCCCAAAGATCAAGAAGTACAATTCCATTTTTCAGCTTGCAAATACTTCAGTACAAGTGGTGCTGAATCTCTAGCATTTTAGGGGAGTTACAGCTGTTCATTTGCAAAGAGCATAAATGTGCGCTTAAAACAGAGGAGGGGAGAAGAGATGGGGATTAAGGTGTACAGCTAAGGTGTAGCAAGAAATAGAGGAAATACAGGTTTAGAACGGAAGTTAAATAGCAATGTGAAGTATTTACAGTAACTAATCATGCATGAAGCACCACAACTTGTCATCCTAACCCAACAAAATGGCTGGCAACAGAGATGGGGGCCTGGGAACAGGCATGATTCATGTACAGCCTAATGTACATTGTAATAGCATCCTGAAACTACTGGCAACAGCAGAAGCACAACAAAACAAGCAAGACCACTCAGCTAAATATGCCATTACAATACACGCACAGTTGGTTTATTATACACAGGTCAGAAGATTAGTACTCACGACCTAACGACATACGATTAGGTTCACTTCAGAAGGAGATACAGACAGGCAACCTGGATGTCCACAGAAACTACACAAGCAATGAAAATCTACATGTACGGGAAAACTGACGCACATGGATAAAGGCAGACTGATATTTTCCTTCACCACATGTCAGGGGATAAAAAGGTGTTATAAAATCTTCCGTTTCTTGATTACACACAGCCATAAATGCCAGCTTGTTTTAATTAAAAGGATGGAACATCAGCATTTAACAAGGTTTAGAAAAACTGCTTATGAGAGAACTTCCATTTACCCTTCTGTATTATGCCACTTGTAACAGTGTACATTTCTCCACAGCACATGTGAAGCTCATGTTTGTCAGCACTGCTATTAGGGGCTCTCAGTATATTTTAAATTTACACAAATCAAAATAACAAGGAAGATGACACAATGCCTGCCTCAGTTTCCTAGCCATGGATTGATTGTACTCCATTTGCTTCTGCGGTGCTGCGGTCGCTGCCTCTGAGCAATTTTGTCTAAAATGGTTCCTCTAGAGCAGAATAAATGATAAATTTTCTAACATCTTAAGGAGGCTGTTGCTAGCCACCAGCCTGGCTGTAAATATTTGTTGTGCATTGTATAGCATCATTGATGATCGTTTCCTACTGTAATGATCTTCATTACATGAGCCTGTTTTCAGGCCTTTGGTCCACCATTAAAGGCTTCCTTTATCTCAGATTTGATACACTTTTTTCTTTTACTTTTTCCTCAGAGAATGGTTTTGGAGGTTTGACAGTGGTAATAAATGTAAAGAGCTTCATTTTATGGTCTAATTTTGTGCTCACACTATTCAAAAGCAACTTTGATATAAATAAAAGGAGCAGACACAGACCACATGAAATAGCTAATTATTTTAAATTAAAAAAAGAAAAATACAATCTTTGCAAATTAACCAAAGGCTGCTACCCAGGTTTTCTGCAGCTGGTACAATAATTATAGCGTCATCCACCTTCAAACAGAACCTATGAGTCATGCTTCCAACAACCAGGAAGCAGTGAGAAATGTCATCATTGTTCACATGTGTTTGGAGATGGTTTTTAAACGGTTGAATCACTTTTTCAAACTTCTTACCAAAAAGTTAAACCAAGAGTTCTGGGTACTAGCTTGAAATAAGATGACAGGACTTTTAAGATTAACGTGAAAGATTCAAGATGAAGGTTGGAAACACCAGTGCTTCCTTGTGAGAGCAAGAGAGCTGACTCCACAGAAAACATAGCCCATGTTACAATTTCTGCTCCACAGAAAACATAGCCCATGTTACCATTTCTGCAGTCAACAAGGAATATGCTTTCATATGAAGCTCTGAAGATGTGATTAGGGGTCAAATCTTCAAGTATTAATTCCCACTCTACTCTTCATTTCAGACATTTCACCCAGGTGGATGCAGCAAGTACAAAACAAGGTAACAAAGTACCCCAACCTGGCAACCAGCATGTAGACCATCACCATTAACCGAGTGAGCAAAGTCTTGCTTTTTCCCCAACCTCAACCCATATACAATTGAGATTTAACCACAACAGTATAATTGTTTCAGGAATCTTTAAGCCCTCAGCCTCAGTGCTTGTGGCAATGCGTGTTGCAAATTAACAGCAGGAGTCAGGTAAATCAATTAGCTACCACATATAGTTAGTCTTGCTTATGTGTACATAAATATGTGCACATATATACAGAAATACATCGGCACAGCCTCCATCATAAGCCACAAATTACTGAGAACTCAGTGCAACTAAAGGAGGGCAGTTGTGATGCTGTAGCACATTAGAATAGCCCCAAGATTCCTGTAGCACATCAGCCTGAATGCCACACTAATCCCGTGACGTTGTACACAAGACGCTTTGGTACAAAGCATATACCCTCTGCTTGTCCACAGACACCCCCTTGACTTCTGAGATTCAACTGCTTCCATGCAGAGCCCAGAGCCCAGTTGAAGCTGTGCTCCAACTAAAACGCCTGCTGAGCTTATATTTCTTCATTACATTTTTTAAATAGAAAAAGCATAACGAATGTATTTAAAAGCATACATATATTTGAATAATGTTAAAAACAACTCAAACATTAAAGCAAGAGCATGCAGGAAATTATGAGCTAAGACTGCCACTTGGTTCTTTCTGCAAGTCACATCACCGGCAGCACTCCTTCCTGTCCTCCTCTCTAAATCAGATGCATGGTTATTTAAATGCAGTTATTTAATTTAGCTGTCCGCTGCTCCTTCCTCTTGCAAAGCAGATAAAAATCAAGCAGACAGCGATCAAAGACTTTAAAAGATCAGCAGTCAGAAGGACATGGCTATTTTATCCTCCCTTCTCTCCACCCCTTCTAAAATAAGTTGTAGAGGCTTATTGAGAACCAAATGGAACTGGGACTCTCCAGTTGCTTCTGACCCTTTAATTAGAACAGCAGGGTAGAAATAAATAAACCCTGCCTTATACCTTTATGACCTTTAATTTTTGACGCTGCAAGACACTCTGAAGAAATATTTTAATAACAAAATTCTTCATCTGAGGGAGGGAAAAAGAGTCTGATCTTCCCCTTCTGGTACTAGTAGTTTGTTTAAAGGTGAGAATTTGTGATGCATTTCTGTTCAACAAATGAATGTCCCTTTCAGTTGAAATGGGTATCAGGTACTTCATATTACACTGCTGCTCTTTAGTTAATAGGAGTGTCTTCTGAGTCTGAAAGAAGTTCTATCTGAATGTTACTGAGACAGGTATGTTAGATGTAGTGAGCAACTGATTCTCACTTTCTTGGCAAAAAAAAAAAAATAAAATAAAACCAACAAAAAACACACAAAAAAAGACAAAAATCTCAAAACAAACTATCCCATAACATTAGAGGGATAACAGGTTAAAAAAATGACTTGTGGTTCAACTTCAAAGCGAACTCTTCTACTTAATTTGAACATAACCCTGTAACGCTTTTCTTATTTATTTTGGTTAAATTTTAAATTGAAAACTCCAGTTTTAGACAAACTGGAATATCTTTAAATGTAAAAAAATTCTCAGCTAGACGAATCAACTGAGTATGATTGAAATTTGTGACAGTTAATTTGGTTGCTTTTCCAGTAGATTGGATGGTTTTCAACAGCAAATCAGTCCACTTAATACAGGTCTTTATAAAGACTTGTTTACAGACTCTGCTGCAACCTGCAGCCGCTTTTATTAGTCTCTGTTCACATAAAACCTCTGTATCAGAACAATGAAAATGAGACAGATCCTCAAGCTGGTATGAATTAAGCAACTTCTCTGACTGGTAGGTTTATACTGGGGCAGATTCTGGTGCATCATTTCAGCAGTAGGAATTGCTGTTACGATTAGTTTAGAAAATATATCCTGTAGAAGAGTATACAACACTGATTTTAAAAGAATACAGCTAACATTATCTGGTGTAGTTCTTCCAAACATGCTAAACCAATCAGTTTTCATCAGTAAGTGTCTGGTCCTTTTTAAATACTAGAGACTCAAGCACAAGCAGTGATGAACGGGCCAGATCTGTAACCAGCAGCAGAACTCGTGATTTCAATAGACCCCGCCCCCATCAATTTGGATCCTAATAATTTGGTCCAATAATCTTATTATTTCTTTTACACCATGCAAATCCTGATCTATGACGCAGTTTCAGAGACTAACTTCAGAGACATTTTAAAAGCTATTATATTTATGCATCTTTGTTGGCAATGTACCGGCTGAATAACAGTAAAGCTTCACTTCTCACAGGACCATCCAAGAAATGCCATTTTTCATGCAAGGAAACAGTCCTTCATTTCTCTCAGCAACACAAGAAAACCTCCCTGAAGATCTTCCTGCTATTCTGCAGGGTGTCTGAATAGAAAGGGAGTTGCTGTTAAACATGCCTCACGGGCTCTCCGTTGTTATCAGCATCCAATTTCATTCTTTGCCTATTTTCCCCCCACCTTTTGCTATTTATATTTCTTCAGGCATAATTTCTTTGCTTTTTAAAAATTGAGAGGCCTACCTGCCTTATGAGAATATTTTTAGAGACAGAATTTTTTTTAAAAAATCAGAGAATAGTCATCTCGAGTTTTACATACTAATTTAACTTGAAGACACAATGGGTTCACTTTTCTCCTGTATATACTTTCATTTTACAATGGACAGACTAATGGTACGAGAGTTAGGCTGGGTATAATTCCCCTCCCTACTTCTAGCTCCCCATGAAGCCTTGAGAGACACATTTATTCTGGGTCTCATACACACTATATCTTCCCAAGGCACCAGAAACCTAAAGTTTTATTGTTAACACCCACTCCTTGTCGGCTCTCAAAAGCTAAAATGAAGAGGGATAAAAAAATGCAGGTAAATCCCACTTGTCTTAGTTTCACAGGCTAAAACTGAGGCTTGTACTCTCATTATAATTTTTGGACACATCTTAATTATCTCCATTTAAAAATCACAGATGTGTTGATATTTCTTTCGTATGAAACCATAAAATAAAACCAGTCACAAAGGCTTCAGTTTGTCTACAGATTAAATTGAAATCCAAGTAAAATGAAATTTAATGTAGATTGAGCATCTCTTCTCTATCATCAAACACTCAAGGGAGTTACTGGCTGCTGCAAAGTAACTCTAGCCAAAAGTGGTCAAAGAAACGATTGATAGGTGCCAAAAAATTCTCCTCCATGAAAGAAATGCTG
The DNA here is from genome assembly GCA_013399365.1 of Pampusana beccarii. Classification (NCBI taxonomy): domain Eukaryota; kingdom Metazoa; phylum Chordata; class Aves; order Columbiformes; family Columbidae; genus Pampusana; species Pampusana beccarii. Next base: position 723,082 of record VWYH01006439.1, read on the forward strand.
CTGCAATCCGAATGACTGATTTCTCCACAAGTCCAAAACAGAAATAATCTAGGTGTTCTTTGCGTCTGCATCTGACGTATACTATGTTTTCACCTTGGTAAAAATACAAGATCAAAAGAGCAGAGCCAAGGGGTATAATTTTCTCCTCCTTTGTCACATCCCAAAATGTTAAGTCTTTTCCAGCAATCCCCATACAAAAGGATAAAATGAACAGCGCTGAACTTTAGTCTATTAAATGTCACCCCAAAATAGGTAATTACCACGTGAACATTAAATTGATGCACTCTGCTCCTTACAAGGTTCCTTTTTACTAGCTAAAGATATTACCAGATCTTAATTGGTGTGGCAATGAAATCTCTCGGAGCTGCAATTCAGAGACCTCCAAAACTTCACCTAGCAGATTATTCTAAACAATGTTGACAAAACCAGGCAAAAATAAACCTAAAAATAAAAATCACTAAGCACACGAACATGCGGCATGCGTTAGAGCCAAAATTGCATACAGAACTTCGAATTCATGTCTATGCGTATCATCTACATGAGTCACTTCTCAGCCAGTAATTGCTGGTCTGTTCCTCTGTGGAAAGTTTTACTGCACCCCGTCTATGTCCTTACCTGTGAGCTTCATGGTGAAATACAGATACACGACCATCAGTACGTTATAGACTATAGGTAAATAGGATATCGGCAACAGGCATCAGCCGAGCAGTTCAAACCAAGAACTACAGTAAACTTAGACTGCACAGGAATCTAACAGTTCACTCACTGAGAAGAGGGGAGGAAAGCCATGCATTTCAGGTTCTTTAAAAGATTTATGTACAAAATTCAGGGCTATTTGGAGAAAATCTGATTTACCTTCACTCCTGAGAAATACTTAGGAGAAAATCTCTTTTCTGTGATAGTTCATTAGTCAGCTCTTCCCTAAAATACAGAATAGAGAGATAAATCCTTGGGGAGTCAACAGGGATCGTGAGAATGGCCACATTCATGTTCGTCAAGGGCAGCCATGAGAGAAGTCTCATTTGATACATAATTTAAAAAAAAAATGGAAAGCGCTCCAGTCCAGACAAGCCAAAGCACGAAGACTTGGTACGTCACATTATATTAGTTCAGGATGTCCTAGCCAGTTTTGTTCCTGTATGAACTGACACAAAGCTCATTTCTCTGCTTATATAGCACTTAAAGTAGAGGGTACATATAAAAGTACACTGACGGTGAGAGGCTGAACAAACCCTAACATGTTTGAGAGGATGATCTACATTAACTTTCAAATACTCATCTACACCCTTCCAATGTAAAGAAGCTGATGTTTACCATGAATTAAGATTTTTTTTATTTTCTAGGGGAGCTGAAGAATCTGAGAAGTTACTGCAAAAGAAAGAAAACGTCTGAAACATCACAGATACACATAAATGCTCTGTGATTTTAAGGTCGAGTCCTATTGTTGATCAGTCCATGTAATCTCCAGGTCAACATGGAGAAATCATATATTAACATACACTGCCATCTTTCTAATAAAGGGTCTAATAAACCTTACATCCTTCCATGCACTCAGCACTTTCTTTGATGCTCAATACTCAAGAGCCATTGCTTGTGAAATTATTCTCCCAATCCCACAGCTTTCTGCTCAACTACAAATTTACCTTAACAAGGCCCTGCGGGCACCCTCTGTGCTCATAGTGAAAAATGCGTTTCCTTGCTTCCTCACTGCATATTCCCACGTAAGAAACATCATCATAACCCAAAAACTGGGGAGAAACAGGGAAGGGGGTATGTCACAAAGCCACAGCTCTCCAAAACCTTTCAATACAGAAAAAGCTTTCATATTTCTATTCCAATTTGACATTTATTTTCTCAATTTGTGTCAAAAGACAAGACTTATCCACAGTCTCATAGCAGGTCCAGTCCAGCTGGCACTGCAAAGCTCATACAGGCTTGATGCACTAAGCTACCAACCTTGACACGAGTTACTGTTCCTGCTCCACAAACACGCTTTCTGCCAGAGCACAGAAGGAAAACAGGGCACCAGTCTGCTTGTAAGGGGTTTATTTTTCACTCCTCAGTACTCATCACCCAGGCGTTTATTTGTTGGTACATCCATGGTCATCAACATGCTAAATTGACAGAAAACTTGAATTGCCAATTTATACCGACGGCAAAAAGATTCAAGAGCAGCAAGCAGCGCAACGTATAATTCAACAACAGCGTGTCACTTCTGCACCCAAAACTTTATGGAGAGAGTTGTCTGGTCTTACCTCCCTCCCAGCTGCTGCAGTGCCCCCTTTCCAAGCTCTCTGTGAGCTCCTGGGCCTCCACTCCCTTCCATCTGGTTGAGCCTGTGTGAAGCTTGGAAGTCAAGCCTGGACCAACACCAATCTCACAAGCATCAGTTCCATGTAGATTAAGTTTTACAGCTGCTCTTCAGCATCTAAGCCACAGTTCATGGTCCGATTCATCTGAGAAGATACCTTGCCAACTCCTGCACTTGATTCTGCCTCAGGAGAGCAGCAGCAACAATTTTTAAATGGCTGTCACTGTTCAGCATGCACAGTTTACATGCTGAAATAGTTTTGCAAGAATTAGCGCACATAGAAAAAAAAATTCCTTTCTCCAGGATGCTGGCAAAGAAAGAGATTCCCTCTACCAACATATTGGCAAGGAAATTTTTTTTCTGCCTCCTCATGCCAGTGCTTTCAGATTGGAAAATTTCCTTGTATCATGATGCTGGTCAATCTAAAACAAGAATCTTAAGGCTAACTTTTTTTTATTTGCCCAACACTAACACTGAGATGTTTCGACATCAATTTCATTAAGCAAGTTAAACATCAGTAAGGATTACTTTCAATGCATATATTTTCATCTCCCTCAGTAGCACCTCCATACAGACAGATTTTTAGGTATATGAGCCATTCTAACACAATGTTAAGAGAACATAGGTCTTGTTTTGTGCTTATGTAGAGAGATTAATTGCATACAGGAACTGTCACTGACATGCTGCCTGTTCAGATCATCTTGCTTCTCCAATCCACATCACAGCCTTCGTTTTGAAGCAAGAACATTCTGGTTTGCTACTGACAAGCTCCAAGCCACTAGACCCATGGAAAAACAACCACCCCCTCATTTTGCTCTTTGAATGAAGGAGAATTTGCAAGAGCTCACTCTCATACTCCTCAGACATCGCCTGGCACAATAGGCACAGCTCCTAGTTTATAGTACATACTTTCTGCAGCATTAGACAGGTTGTAGTGGAAGAGAGAACTAGCCTACAATTTTTCTCATCTTAGACACAGAAACTGGAGCTCTTTGGGTCCAGCCACAGCTGCAGAAACTCCACATTCACATCACTATATCCCGTACGTGTGTCAAACACTATTTCTCAGCAGGATTTCTTGAGTTAGGTTCACTAACACCGGCACGGCTTTTAAACAGGAGCAGGCTTAGGACATGGGTACAGAAGCTTATGACCATATTAACTGGTACTTGACCACAGCAGTCTCTAGCAAGGGCTACTTTTGACTTCAAGGAGGTCAGAGTCATGGTGAGCTTAGCAGCAGCATTTCACAATCAAGATCTTCCACAAACAGTTATTTTCTGCAAGATGAAAGCAGACTCTCTTGACAGCAAGTAACTGGTTCCCTGCAAAGTTAGTGCTCTATGCCCTTCAGATTAGGGAAATTGCAGATTTGTTTTCATTATGAGAAATAAACTGATTAGCAGATGGCTATTCATTTTTTCCCCCTCTGTCAAATCTAATATAATGTAAATGGAAATCTTACTTCAATGAACATTCAAAGAGCTCTTAGAAAAATCAAAAAATTCTGTACATTAAGTGTATGTTTTTTTCCAAATGAAGCAAATTAATCTTTCAAAAAGCAAATTTGTTTTTATATTTGACTGATAGCATGCAATTTGATTAAAATGCATTGATCTGCAAGCTTTAAACAGATGATTTAAAATTAACTTAGACATTAGACCCACTTATCTGGGTTTTAACTACTTTGGGCTACGTAAGTGCCATTTGTCATTTTTATTTTGGCTCAGTATCTTTATCAACATAGGAAGCCACACTAGGGTGTTAAAAGACAAAAACTCCAGCCGGAAAGTCCCACTTTCAACTTGTCACACTCTCTTCAGGGCCAACAAGTCTGAAGCTTTTGCCTAGACTTGGGTTTCACGTTTGTGCAGCACGCAGCAGAACATGCCTTTGAAATACACAGGAAAGATTTTGTGCAGGAGGCACAGGAATGTGTGCAAGGAGACCCGAGGCCAGGGCTGGAAGAAGAGGTAGAGATGACCTGTCACCCTGAATAGGTCATTCCACGTGTCTTTCATCTCTATCATTTCTCTGTCTGCTCTATTTTGGTTATAAACACATGGTTGGGGCTGCTCCATCACTGGGTGCTCACAACAGCCCAGAGAGGCCTCAGCTGGAAGGGGCTTCCCAAACATAGCGTGATGTGGAAACAAGCAATTGTGGTGGGAATTTACATGACCATAAAATACAGGAGGATGCTTTATTTCCTTTATAAGCTGTTGTTCAGGAATCACTGAGAAAGGACAAAATCTGGTACCCTCCCCTACCCATTCAGCAGATGCTACTTTAATAGCAGTGCAATCCAGCCTCAGTATGCAGTTGTACAAAAAATACCACAGCATGTTACTGTATTGCTTACACATTTTCACATATTTTGTGCCTATTGATATCCGGCTATTGCCTATCCAAGGAATTGCTATCAGCAAATACATTCTCCCAGATCCAGTGAGATTAGAAGTGCTGCTGCATTGGTGACAATGGTTTCCTTCTCTTGCCAAAACCCAGCAGCCAGAGCAGCAGTACACTGGGCTGCAAAACACCACCAATCAAAAAGTAGGAACAGTTACTGTATTGTACTAGCAAATGCAAATCTGGACCAGAGAGGAGACCCGTGAAGAAAGGCATACAGTCAACGAGTGCTTGTGCCTCTCACTGGGAATATACCCCTGGTCAATAAAGCACTTAAACGTAAGTCTCATTGCAGTCAGTGAGCCTTAAAATGATTGTTTTCCTGCAGAACAGCTTAAAGAGGAAATATTCACTGGTATTTTTATAGTTTATTTCAGAAGAAGGTCCCTTGATCAAAATAATAGTGTTTGTGTTGTAACTATTTGACTCATGGCTTGAATTTCCTGCCATATAGAGTTTCCCCAAAGAACACCTGGAAATTATGAAATAAGGATTTGTCTTAATGGCCATTTCCAGTCTTGCAGTAAGGGCATCAATTATCTGTTTCCTCCTAGACAATGAATGATAGATTGTTACCTAACAAATTCAGTCAGATATTAAAACACATTCTGTAGAGCAGAATAAGATCTAGAGCTGCCATCCTAACCCAAGATCTGGAGCTGGATATTAAATCCTCAGAGGCTCTAAGATAACACAGAGAACCACAGGCCTCCTAGTTCCCCTCTCATTATATTCCTGGTCTTACTTCTTTGATTCCCTGGGTAGCAACACAACTGCTGTATCTCAGCTGACGAATCCACAGGTCTAGACCCTTTTTCAAAGCCAGGCTTACCTGCCACTCTTGAAGCGTTCAACTGCTACCTCAACTTGAACTCCAGAGCTCTCCAGAAAGCACAGAAGAGAGGCTTGCCACCTTAACCCACCTGTCATGGTGAAAGCGGGCAGGGCTGAGCATGCTTCAGCACCCAACCCTTCCCAAGGGGACTGTGAGCTCAGAGCCCAGATCGGTCAACCACAGGCAGGAATGCTGGTTCACAGGACCTGGCTCATAGTCCACAGCACAAAGACTTTTCTTCATGGTATGACGCAGACTCTCCAGGGCTACTTAATTACCAGGGATCCTCACAACCTTCTGCAATTTGCACGGTGTCAAACATTTAAGAACTTCCTAGTTATTTTACCCCAAGAGAAAGAGTTAAAGAATTTTAAAGCCAAGAGATTGGATTTTTACTGTGTGAAATGAACTCAACGAAACACAACCACCCAGTGGAATCCCCAGACCTCTTTAAATGAGTCCCCACAGCAGATAATCTCCTCTTAATCAGTTTGATGCTCTGATAAATCAGCTCCTATTTCCTAGCACGGGGAGGAAAGGAGCAACTGAGTCAAGGCTTCTTTAAAACAGAATATTTTGAAAGAGAAGCTATTTGTATATGTAAATGCCAGAAAGCCTCTAATTTAGAAACACAGGCAATTCATTTCTATTTCAACTCCATAAGTCTGTTTGTCTAATCTTGAGATATTTTGAGAGATTTTATGTTAGTCCATGTGCATATCATTCCACTTGCCTGCACAGCAGAATTTGCTTGAGTACACAAAACATATAGCAACTTGTTGGGCTGAGTAATAGTAATAATCCATCTAATCATAGTCAATTCAGCTTCTGGTTGCTTATAGGCATCTTTTACACATTAATTTAAAGACTGAATAAGCAAGATCAGAGCAGCTATTTAACAAAAGCATGCTCATAAAGCTCCTCTAAGCACCCAACACTCATTTTCAGAGGCTTGTGATCTGGGAGTATGCATTTAAAAATAAGTTTACCATCTTTAACCTTTCTGCCTGTCATCAGAAAAACACTCAAGTCAGGGAATTTTACTTCATTTGTTACTAAATAACACACATTTCTGATCACTAATTTGGGCATTGAGAAAAAGGACACATACATAGTGTGGTGAAGGGGTTTTTTGAGGTTTTTTGCAGGCCTTAGTTTTTCTTTTTTCTTTGGTTTGGGGGGGTGCATATCTTTGTGGTGGTGTCCTTGCTTTTTTGTTCTGTTTTTCTTTGGGGGGCGGATGTTTGTGGGCGGTTTGGGGTTTGTTTTTGGGTTTTGTTGTCGCTTGTTTGGTTTGGGGTTGTTTTTTTTTTCGTTTGGTTTGGGGTTTTTTTTGGTTTTGGGCTGTGTCGTTGTTGTGGGTTTTGGTGTGTGGCTTTTTGTTGTGGTTTTTGTTTGGGTTTTTTTTGTTTTGTTGTTGTTTGTGGGTTTCAGTTGTTCGTTTGTTTGTTTAAATAGAAAAAATTTTCTGCATTCATTCCCCAGCTCAACTTATTTTCTGTGATTTACACTCAGTCAGTCAAAATTACCCCAGTGAGGTGATGGGCAATACGGGAGATCCAGGTGGCACAAGTAGTTTCTTCATTAAGAAATATTATTAATAAGAAATATTTCTTGTTCAAACATGTTTAAGCAGGGATACCACATGCTCTAGCTGGCTGAGGTTGTGGCCCATGATGGGTTGCCCCTGTTGTCTCCAGCTGTCTCAGAGCTGGCTGGCAGCAATGGTGACCAGCACAGAGCAGTTCACCACTGCAAGCCCCTAGAACATAAACCTGGTGACTTTGGCCCTTACACTGTCACACCAGAGAAATAAAGTAGTCCATAGCTTGTGGCTTTAAGGGTGGATGTGGAATAACTAAGAGTCAAATTCCATCAAGCTGGGTGCATGTTCTCATGTGGAATAAGCACTCCCTGATCAGGGTGTCAGGAGGGGGTATAGCAAAGCACACAGTTAAAAAGCATGACTCCAGACTTCTGTCCAAACTTGTGTCAAAGATTGTTCCAATCCAGGGCACAGGACCCAGTTGTTTGGACCATCATTCAGGGTTGACTAGAGATGATACGTCTATATCACTCCAAAGCGTGCTGCAGGAGTAGCTGTGCCTCAACCACAGCAACCAGATCATCATAGAGACACGTATTTCCTGCACAGGTGTTAGCACAGGCACAGGTATCAGTGAAGATCAATTAATTCACCCCCCACCAGAGAACAGCACAGCAATTTGACTGCAGGAGAAGGTGCACTCATTGCTTAAACTCAGCTCTAAAGATACTAGAAGTCAATCATCAAAAGGATGGATTATCCCTCTGCCTTTCCAGGAGTAACATCAACAATAAATCAGAAGTGGGTTCTATGAAGACCTGCATGAATATACAAGGGGCTAAGAAGCACCAGTATCCACAGAGAAAGAAACCCCAACATGTAAGAAGCAAGAACAGCTCTTTCTGGTACTTTTTTCCTGGCTTTTGTCTTTAAAGGCTGAGACACTGAATGCAGACAAAAATTCCAAGGATGACAGATGGATTCATGGCAAAAACCAAGTAGTGAAAGTGTTGGTGACCGCAGATGTCTCTACCTCTGCATGGCAGTAGTTCTTCTGAAGGGTGCCTGTAACATCCCCAGCAAAATCCCATTTAAGAATTGTGCCTTTTTGTGATAAAACTGTAATGATCAGTAATATGCTTCCCTACAGGCCACATGAAGAGGTCACTGGTTCAGGTCCAATACCACGTGCAGAACCTACATGTCAAATTTTAAATTGGAATGTTGTATGTATTATCTTTCCTCTTCTTCTAACTAGAAAAAATATACTAAAATATCTCTAGTTCTTTTTAGGACACCACCTTTCTTCTAAAAGCACTTATTTACACATGACATGTGCCAAGTCCTTGACTATATGACTGGTTAATATAAATTTGATTTGTCAATACTGTATTCAAATTTTGGTTTATGAAGCAGCAGGTCTCTGGACAATGTACTGCAGGTACTGGCTATGAAATTTTCACGTACAATTAGAATCCTCTAAAAGTAGTCACTTTTTGGTCAGTAAAGATGGCATCGTTACATCATTCTATGGTATGTTGCATTTAGGTTTCTCAAGAAGGCCTAGTAATCACCATAAGCTTAATAATATTCCAGTTAAATGTATTTACTGTACCATACATTGCAGAAGTAAATAGGAATTGAGAAGCTAAGTATCTCACCCTCAGATCCCTTAAATAGTCTGCGGCAGATTCAAAGTCTTCTGTATAGTAAGGAAATGAGTGCTGCTTAATAGCTAAGCACCAGATTGATACTTTAGAGACCTTAAGTCACTTCTTTCCCATACACGCTTTGTTTTGTGGCTAACATGCTTTCAAATATCTCCAGGTCTATCTCTAGTACAAGTGGATGAAACTAATTAGACAGGAGCAAGATCTGGGACTCCTTACATATGGACAGAAAGTGCCCAAGTAACCCAGCCACACACAGCATGAACAAGTACTGCTTGTATAGTAATGCCGTTTTCCATATGAAAGAAGCAAAAAATAACTCCTATGTAAATTGCTAACTGCTTAGTCTTAGACAATAGGAGCTAAAGCACAGGTTAATCTGAGGAGGTTGCACACCACTCCCAGTGCAGATACATCTTACACAAGGGAGCTTATTCCACCTTTCCTTTCAAAGTACAAAATCACATTAAGGCAGTCTCAGAGCCCCAAGAATGTGGGCAAGTTCATGCTAGTGCACTGTAACACCTTGCTGCTTATCCCTATCAGTGCCATATAGACTACGCTACAATCCTTTGTGATTGCACAGCTTCTGTTTCATGGCAGCTGAGGCGTCTGTACACACACGTAACAAGGCAGAAGACTCTGGGGAGAAACTTGCAAATGCTCATGGAACTTAACTATCCTCTCCCAGTGAAAACGAAAGAAACTTCAGCACTGGTGCCACCATTCCATCCCAAACTCACTGGAGGAAACAGTGACCTGCAATTACAGAAGCAGCAGTTTGGATCTCAGTCTTATGGAATTAAAGATGTGAAAGCACAGACATAATGGAGTGATGTTGGCTTTGACTTCATAGTTCCTTCAGTTCTGTGTTTCAATACACTTATTCAAAAATTGCTGAAGAGAACACATCTCTTGCTTATGGGCTCCTGACACACTGTGTTGATTTCAGCCTGTCTTTGATATGTTCCCAGGGCCACTGCACTACAGTTCGTATCACACATTAGCTTCAACCTTTCCATTCAATCAGCTGTCAAATGCTTACTACACATTGAAATCTCTTTCCTTCTCTACAAGAAAGCAAAATGTAAGATTAACAGAAATGACCCCTGAGTCATACTTAGAAAAAAGGTACAGAAAAGATTTGGCTTTTCAAGCTTTCCTCCATAGCCTGTATATGTACTTCTACAGCTTTCCCAGTATCAGTAAAGTCTGTTCATCTCAGGGGAATTACATTTGATAGCATATTTAGTTCACAGGATTAGTGCAGTTACATTAAACAGAGGCGGCTAATAAAACATTACATCTCCCTCCCCCCAGCACTCTATTTGCCATGATGTAAAAGGCAGACACCCCATAGAGAAATTAATCAGAAAGAAGGAGAATGAATCTAAGGAGTGAAAATTAAAGACCCCATGACATCTACATCCATCTACTACATCCAGATGAAACACTGTCCCAAAACTCAAGGATGTATTAAGATCCTTCTGAGAGATGGAAGTGGTTATAGAATTCAGCATATTATCATCAATATAAATTATAGTTATTTAAATGGAAAGATTTCTCTTTGCTCATCACTGAAGCTCTACAGAGAGCACAATGTCTTTTAGAGAAAAGCACATCTGTTTTGCTCTGCAAAGCGATGAAAAAAGACTTAAAACTTAGATCCTGTAGAGACTGTCAGTCTGACTTTAGTAAAGCCATGTTGCTTTACTTCCACACTAAGGATACAGCCTAAGAATCTACGTTTCTCTCATAAAGGGAAATCTGAAGAGCGTCGCTGTTCAAAGACACATAATTGGGCATCCCCAAATCTCAATTCTTCCTCAGCTGGTCTAACTGCTCTCGAAGCTTTTCAGCACCAGAACTATTCCAACATAATAAGTGCCTAAAACTGTCTTAAGGACACCTTCATTTCCATTTAGCCCCTGCCAGATACTCATCTGTCAACATCCCTACAAAAACACGCTTGCAGAATCCATTGAGACTGTATACAGGAAGGGTGTCAAATGCCTGGGCTAACAAATTTAGCCAAAATGGATTAACCCAGATAGAATGCAAAAGAAGCAACTTTGGCTTTAAGCACACATGCACTTACCTAACCTTTACAGACTTGAACTACTAGTGCAGAGGACAGCTTTAACCAGCTAGGGAAATACGAAGATGTGGGTAAAAGCGCATGCATAAAGCAGCATGCTGTAAATAACCATGCAGGTATGCAGGTTTTGCAACACCCTAACTAAATGCCAGGATTTAAATTTATGATACATGAGCAAAAGTGTATGCAAGAAAAACCTCATGAACCTTTGCTCTTACAGACAGTACTAGATTTATGAAGCAATATCCAGATTAGAACTTCTTCAAAAAGGAATTTAGTAGAGCAGGGCATGAAATGCTATTTTCAAATCTGTTACACCTGATTCAGGTAGAAGACCTGAACTTCGAGTGGGGAGCAGGGATGGAGAAAGACTCTTGAATAAATCACATCTCTCCATAATACAGGATACAGAGTAAACACAATATCCTTATTGTATAAGTTAAGTTACATCACTTCAGGTGTTTGCATATGAATAAAGCTGAATCAATCTTTCAAATGCAGCTTGCTTTTTTTGGTTTTGTTTTGTTGTTGTTNGGTTGGTCCGTTTTTCTTTGGTTGGTGTTTTGTTTATTTGGTTTTGCTTTCAAAAACCCACTTTTTTACCAATACAAAAGCTTAACTTTATTTTAAATTTAAGCTCACCTGTTCTAGACACATGTATCAACTGTAAGGTACTTTAAAAAGGAGACTGCAAGAATCCAAACAGGACAAGAACTTTAAGCATAAAGCTGCTTCTCCTCTCAAACACTAAGATTATTCCAATCTTGGCAGCTCTAGGTCAGAGATCACAACCAGGCCTTGAGAGATTATTAACAAGTATTAGAGTAGGATGAGGACTATATCACACGCTCTCACTAGACAGTTTCATACTTCCTGTGCCACAAAAGCTGTTACTTTTCAGCAAGTGGCTGCAAACCAGAAAACAGGTAGAAAAAGGCAAATATAGTCACTTCCAAAACACATGTCTAATTTATTCAGAGTTAAAAGTTTCTTACCTTGTGCTCTTGTGAACCACTGAGCTGAGGAGAATCCAATGATCTCACCTTCTCTGCAGGAAGGATCATAGTAACATATTGCGTGAAGGTGGAAAGGGTCTTCCCACATATTTAAAAGCCTTGTTGATATCTGCACTCCAGAAATAAAATTTAAAAAAAGAAAAATTAAAATCGTGGTAGGCTCTGCAACCAAATAACAAGGGAGATAGTGCTCCCATTACTAATTGTCTGGACCGTCTTTGGTACAGTGCTGCCTAGTTACAGAAGATACACACCAAGTCCTGCCGCCAAAGCACCAGAGGAACAAACAGTAGCAGGCAATTGCTTTGCCACAGAATACAAGTCTACCTTTCTCGCTTTGTGCCCCCCAAACACTCCTTCTGTTTCTTCCATCTTCACAACAGATTCTTCAGCTTTCTGCCACTGCATCTACGAAGGAAAGCCAACAACTAACCATTTGCCCAGGCCTTATGTTTTTCAGAAAATCCTCTCTGAGCCTCTCAGCTCATAAAGAGCCACCTGCTTAAGTTTAACTAACAGCTCAGTGACCAAGCAGCCTCTTATTGTTTCAGCTCCCATAACTGAAATTTTGCTAGATCATAGAATCGTTTAGATTGGAAAAGACTTTTAAAACCATTGAGTCCAACCATTAACCTAACAGGGTCAAGTCCACCTCTAAACCATGTCCCTAAGCACCACATCTACATGTATTTTAAACACTTCCAGGGATGGTGACTCCACCACTTCCCTGGGAAGCCTGTTCCAATGCCTGACAACCATCTCTGTGAAGAAATTTTTCACAATGTCCGGTCTGCACCTCCCCTGGCACAACTTGAGGCCTTTTCCTCTCATCCTATCACTTGCTACTTGGGAGAAGTGACCAACACCCTCCATGCTACAACCTCCTTTCAGGTAGTTGCAGACAGCGATAAGGTCTCCCCTCCAGGCTAAACAGCCTCAGTTCCCTCAGCTATTCCTTGTAAGACTTTTCCCCTCCAGACCCTTCATCGGCTTTGTTGCCATCCTCTGAACTCTCTCCGGCATCTCAATGTCTCTCTCGTAGTGAGGGGCACAAAACTGAACACAGGATTCAAGGTGAGGTCTCACCAGTGCCGAGCACAGTGGCACAATCACCTCTCTAGTCCTGCTGGCCACTTTGTTCCTGACACAAGCCAGGATGCTGTTGGCCTTTTTGGCCACCTGGGCACACTGCTGGCTCATGTTCAGCCAGCTGTCAGTCAACAACCCCAGATCCCTTTCCACCAGGCACTTTCCAGCCACTCTTCCCGAGCCTGTAGCACTGCCTGGAGTTGTTGTGTCCCAAGTGCAGGACCCAGCACTTGGCCTTGTTAAACCTCATGCAATTGGCCTCAGCTCAACGATCTAGCTGATCCAGATCCCTCTGTATGGCCTTCCTACCCTCCAGCAGATCAACATTTCCACCCAATTTGGTGTCATCTGCAAACTTACTAATGGTGCACTCAATCCCCTCATCCAGATCATTGATAAACAGATTAAACAGAACTGGCCCCAACACTGAGCCCTGGGGAGCACCACTCTTGACCAGCCGCCAACTGAACTTGGCTCCGTTCACCACAGCATTTTGGGCCCAGCCATGCAGCCAGCTCTTTATCCATCACAGAGTACACCCATCCAGGCCATGAGCTGCCAGCTTCTCCAGGAGAATGCTGTGGGATACGGTGTCAAAGGCCTTACAGAAGTCTAAGTACACAACATTCACAGTTTTTCCCTCATCTACTAGACAGATCACCTATAGTTTCCTCTCTTCTTATGTTAGGATCACAAGACCAGTAGAAAGAGGACTATACCCTGTAATTCTTGAGAAAAAGGCCTGGTCCCATAAACAGTTATTAAATAGGAATGCAGAGGATTTTTTGCCTTTGGCACATCAATCATTCCCTAATATAGGAGGCAAATGATAATAAAAATAAAGGTTTAGGTATATTAATAATTTTCACTACATATGTTAAACTGAAGTCAAGGGTAACTTCACTCATGGGTTAATAATCTGCCCAGGGCTGAGGCCTGTGTGAAATGTCAGAGTTTATCTGAAGCTATAAGGAAGACTTGTTCTAGCTTTCAACACCAGCAAATAAAACAACTTTTTAACAAGTTCACAAAGCAAAGCAATGCAATTTTGTTGCTACCACAGTTTTCTACCTGAATGTGTGTCTGTGCGTATAATAAAATGAATCATTTAGTCCACATCAGCTTTCCCCGGGAATGTGACAATATCCAATTGTAAAAATATCGGTGAATTCCTACCTGAGGCAAGTTTAGCAGAATTCAGACTTGCTAGTTTTACAGCGACAGGATAAGTATCCTTTCCTCAGCAGCACATTTTTGTCCTGTAAATAACATTTCTGCATTTGATTCAAGATGTTTGGGCAGGTCCAGGCAGTGTTAGACTGGTAGCTCTGCAACGTGGTGTGTTTTCCAAGAGCCAGAGTGAGGAACAAGGAGCCAAGTCTACCACCTGCCAACCTCACTGACCTCTGCGCCTTTGCTCTTCCTCAGTTTACCCTCGATAGCACTCTTAAAATAATAGCTTGCTTCAGTGTTTGCAAAATATACTGAGTGCTAGGCACCATGCACCTAAATACATATACTAATGATTTGATGGCAGGGTGCTCAGCTCTGAAAACAAAGTGTTTTGACATACCACACAAACACGAGAAAAAGCTTAACTGAAAACCTCTTCTCAGACTGAATGTTTCAGTTCAGACTGACAGTTTATACATTCAATTCAGGTTAAGTTGTATTTTAAACTAACTTAACTTTTTGCAGTACTGTTAGAATAGGAACTCTGGTAGCAAATTCACACATCAGCACTTTCTTCTCCCTTTAAGCGCAGTTCAGGCTTTGAAGTAGCAACAAATGAAAACAGGTATATTTTGTAAACAAACTTCCACATCAACTTTCAAGACTACTGTGTAAAACGATTAAAAGACTCATCAACTTCCTTGCTGTAAAGAGTAACATAAGTAATTATTCTCTTCTTTTTTTTCCCAACAAAGATATTAGGTTGATCAATTAGGCCTATTGCAGAAAGACTTGAATTAGTCTGATTAGGCTCAGCTCCTTGAATTCAGAAACAGATGCCTCACTTGACAAGACTGGCGATTAAAGGCTGCATCGACCAAAAAAAAAAAAAATTTGATTACACACACTTAAGGCAATACCTACCATTTTTTAGCCTTCTCCCCCAGAGCAGATGGCCTGTACAATTACTGACTTCAAAAAATTCTCACTAGAACTCCTTCAAAGCTGAGACATAACTGCCCTCAATTCCAGAGACAAAGGTATGTGCAAGCCAAGCCTATTTTCAAATGTTCTTATATTAGGACTGATCACACAGGCCAGGAAAGCTATTCAGACCATTTACACAGGGGTGCAAGTCAAAATACAGCGTTTGCATGTTCCCAAAAGAGTCATCCATATGGCTGCTAGCAGCATGGGAGAGGTAGAATAATTATATAGGAGGCTCAGTAGCAAATAAAATCCACATCTCACCCTCATAACACTCCAGCCAGAACAAGCAAGCAAGAAAGCCAGGACTGAGAGACACAAAATGGCTCATTATCTACCCCAGAAGGCACAGCACTGCCAACACTCCTCTTTATCAACTCCTTAACAGGTGTAAAATTAGCCCTCATTATTAAAGACAATGGAGTTACATGTATTGCCAGCAGCTGAAGAAATGTGCTAGAATTATTTTCACCTCCAGTTAATTCGCTACCATTCAATAATGCACACGAAGTCTGTAAATTAGAAAACTGCTTTCTGAAGCATGGCAGTGAGTTAAGCCAGGGTATACACATCCTTTCTAAACACAGGTGCTTTCCTGAATGAAGACCTAAGGACAAAATCCTCTTTTCATCAATAATGAAGTAAGTTCAAACAAATTAAATTTACCTGAGTGTACTGTCAGGTAAAGCTGTGCCCATGTAATCTTTAAACGAAATCTGGAGCTGTAAGAAATCCTTATCAGCAAATTCATGGACAGTTTTTTCAGCTTTTTCTAGCCCCACTGAACACAGATCTACCAGCTGCACAGATACTTCCTCTTCTCAACTACTTACAATTCATTCCCGGAAGCAAAGTGTTATTTACTGAGAGAAGCAAAACCATATTTCAGATGTATCTTATTATGGGAGATGACCTCAGGTTTAGGAGTAGAAGTCACTGAATCATTCAGGAGTGTGTAGCTTCATTGTGTATTTTTCTGTTTTAACACCATGCTCAGCTTTGAAAGCAAATTACTGAGATTCATACTGCACATAGGAACTCCTCTGACTGCTGAGCCATTTTTATTCAGTAGCACTGTACATCTCACCACTCTCCCCCTTATCCCCAGTAACTGGGAGGAGGGTTGGCCAACATCAAACAAATCTGACCAAGGGCAGAAATCTCAGTGATAATTACATTCCCACAGGGTTTCGTGAAAACTGTCAGCGAGATAGAGGAGGAAATTAACTCCACCAAGGGAAGGGTGGCTGTAAGTCAGGCATCACACAGTCCCGGTGGCAGCGACCAGGCAGCCGGCATGCAAATCTCTCTGTGCTACCCACAGCACGTGCTGCCTTTTTTCTGCTGGGGTTGTCCCTGGGAACGTGTCAGGAGCTCTACTCTAGTGGGAGGGGATGGGGGAGACGCGTTCATAAGTCTGTAAGAAACCACACTTCTCTGCTTCTCCTTCCAGATACCCTGCACAGCCTGAAATGTGAACCATAGGGCAAAGCTCTCTTGCATTAATATAGTTTATTATTGATGTGTGTCAGGATGGTACTGGTCTAAGGGAGCATTTTGCAGAAGAGGTGATGCGGTGGGCACTGGTTTCATTGATTCTGTAACTGAAGCTCCCTCACCTGTCTGTGCTCCTGCATTGGGGCAAGGAAAGTAACTCACTCCCCTCCACAACTCTGCATGTTGCTTGCTGCTCTGTGGTGTGACATGCTCAGGTGGGAAAACAGCTTCCCCTGAGCAGCACTCCCTTCTTTGTGCCTGGAGCTGGATACACAATCCCTTGCCATGTAGCGGCAGCTGGAGTCCAACTGCCTCGGACCACAGGGGTCCACAGCTTTCCAGGGTGCAGAGCTGTGTCCCCTGCGGCAGTATCGCCCGGCACATGTTCTCCACAGCAAAATAAGACGTCGGAGAATGGAATATGATGCAGCTGAACAGGCTGTTGCCAGGAGGGTAGCAGTAGACGCTACTTTACCACCTGGTCAGCAAAAGCCCACCCTCTTCAAGAGACTCCAAACCCTCTGGGAGCTTTACCCTGTGCAAAGATATGAACCAATCACTTGTTTACCACACAAACACTGCATCTGTGACTGTATCAGTCAGTGTATCAGTTTGATGGAGAACAGAGTTATAAGGTCCTGACAGCTCAGCTGCCCCCAAGTTGTTGAACTTTTTGCAGAGGAGCTTATGCAGAGGACTCTGGTTTCAGTCATTCTCTGGGCTTCAATGATTCTTAGCTTTGATGGCTTAAGCCCAGTAGGCAGCTAGACATCACAGAGCTGCTCAGTCATTTTCCCCAGTGGCAGGGTGGCGAGAATCTGAAAGCTAAAGTTGGAAAAATTGTGGGTAGATTTAAGACAGCTTAGTAGGTAAAGCAAGAGCTACACGTTTAAGCAAAGCAACCTAAAGAATTAATTCACTACTCCTCTGGTTTGCTGCTCAGATCTGTCTTTTTGGGAAGTATTCCGCCTCTGTGGGGCTTGGGTTGGCAGCTGTGAGGCTGCACCTCCAACACTGTGCTCAGTTTGAGGCCCCTCACTACAAGAAAGGCATTGAAGTGCCAGAGTGTGTCCAAAGAAGAGCAGAAAAGCTGGTGAAGAGTCTGGAGCACAAGTCTTATGAGGGAACTGGAGTTGTTAAATCTGGATAATAGGAGGCTGAGGTGAGACCGTATCATTATTTACATCTACCTGAAAGGAGGTTG
>VWYH01006441.1:0-11898 GCA_013399365.1 Pampusana beccarii
ATTCTGTGATTCTGTAATCAGTAGATGCAAACTAGTTGTAAACATATAGATTGGTATGAGGGAAAAAGAAAAGCAGGAAAAGAATCTGCATCTGTCACTTCTTTAAACAAGCTAGAAAGGAAGGAAAACAAGGAAGCTCAGAATCCTTTCTTGGGCATAAACATATTGGTATACACCTAAAGGGCACCAACTGAATCTTTCTATTGGTGTCCAGTACTCTGTGCATCAGAGACAGAAAAAAATCTACAAGCAAAAAGATGTGGAGTAGTCTGTCCCATATTAGATCTCAGCCTCATCTCTGACGAAGAATGGCTGAAGTCTTGAAGCCTGGAGTGAATTGATGATTGAAAACTGAAATGAGACATAAAGTAATGAAAACAGGTCAAATTTTTCTGAGGTGGGTCCTCAGCTAAAGAAAGATAATCCTTTTAGTTGAAATGTTGCTGTAAAGCATTCAACTGTGATAAAAATAAATCAAAGATGTCCATCCACGTTATTTTCATATGTAAGTAATATGACAGTATAAGAGTGAAAGATAATCTATCCAGCTGCAGTCCACCTGTGTGCCTTCTTAGGATCCTTATAACCAGAGTTTAGCACATGAACAGCTTCTAAGACTGTGATTAGTGTCATTGCCATTACTGATCACGCTCAGATATCACAGTAAAATGCCAAAATTCTTAATAGTATTATAACAACAACCAGTAACAGAATACAAATACAGTTTAGTAATAAAATAGTTGAATTACTTGAGTAGTCTGGTAAGACATTAATTTTGTTTTGTTATAAAGATAACACTAAAGCACGCATTTGGGAAACGAACTAATAGGCAGTCTCACCTGAATCATAGCAAATTTCTGTGGATGCACTCCCAGTCTCATCTGAGAAAAAAAAAAAGAAAAAAAAACCTCATCTTATTAATAATCATGATGGGTATTTTAAAAGGTCAAGAAAGTGAAGAATAGAACTGAATTCATCCTCTTTGGAATAAGAATTAGCTTGTCCAAAAAGTAAAACCACTATCAGTACATGTTAAATATAGAATATTTTTGTTTAATTTTCAGTTCAGGTTATAAATCACTCTAAATGGAAGGGACGTGATGTATGATTCCACTTCACTGCTGCATTATTTAAACAGCAGGAAACTTTTTGTGTGTGTGTGAAATCTGAAAAGACAGTAAAGACAAATAGTTAAGTTCAAACTTTGTTTTCAGTACTGAAAAATAGTTAAAAGATAATATCAACTTGCGATTTTGCAGTGCAAATTCTGACTAAAGATATGCTATCATGGTTCTAGGCCATTGTTGGAAATCAAACTCACTTGTACCCTTCACATGACTGGCTATGTAGTCTAAAATCTTCTGCTTCCCTTTCTACCCACAGGCCTCAGTCCTGGTGCAAGCAACTTGTTTTCTTCTCTGTGAGGTTGCAGTTTTGTGTAGGGTTTTCAGAACACACAGTAAATTGAGGGAAGGATCTTCCAAGGTGGACTGCAAAGTCTTCCTTCTCCAGTTGTCTCTGCTTTTTTTATCACATGCATTTATAACAGTTAAAGAAAAAATACATATATGGTGTTTTCTTGGTGTTCCCTTATTTTTGCTCTGTTGTTGAATGTATCTGCTCAAAAATTTCTATAAACATACATACAAGAACTACCCAGGGAAAGAATTACCGATTTTTCTCCAACCTCTCCATAACCAAAACATGTTACCTCCTAGTCTTGTTCATGGAAGGGGGTTATAATGAAATTAAAAAAAAAAAAAAGTATATATATATATATATCATAGCAGTAATCTTGTATAGTAAAAGAGCAACAATCAAAACCTCAAATCTGCTTCCTTTTTAGAACTGCTCAATTGCATATGTGGTCTATAATTAAAATAAAACCATGACATTTTGACTCATGCCATTAGGAAATTGTGGAGTTTGTTCAGCTGATGTTTCTAATCGCTAAGACCTTTACCTCTTCTTGTGAATTTTCATGCCATTGGAGAGCAGTTAAAAATATATTTGTAGAATCTTTCCATGTTTTGGAAATTTCAAAAAAGTATTCCATTATTGTGCAGCTCCCTTAGTGAAATTATTCATTTTTATGGAAGTGACCATGAAGATTTCCTTTCTCTCCGTAAAGGAAGGTTTAGAGAATTTTATTAAAATTACATCCAAACCCCAAAATTTCAAAAAAAAATTAAAGGTAATACAAGTTTAAAGCAAATTTATCCTCTCCTCCCCACTCCCTGAGTGGAAGGAACATGGGAGAGAAACATTATACCATGATGTCTTGGAAAACAAAAGGTCTTCCCACAAACAGTGTCACTGCTGCTGCCCAGTTTAACTGATCTTCTTAGTCCCAAACCTGCTGAGAAGTGAGATCTCAAGGAAACACATCTCACATCCAGCTCTACACTTTAGGGCAGTCTGCTTCACAGGTCTCTGTAGGAAGTTCAGGTTTTCAGTCCTCATGTAATTTAGGCAGCAAGCCATTAGAACCACCTCTTGGCTTCATCAGATGTTCAAATGTTAGGTATTTTTCAGCTGAAATAGTACCGAGTGAGCAAAATGACATGATATGTAAAACTGGATTTTGTTAAAAGCTTCCTACTAAGTCGACTTCATTTAATAATAGTAATAACAACAACCACCACCATAACAATAGTAATGATAATAATAATACAATGGTATTACATAGTAATAATCATAAATATGGTAGACAATGATCAAAGTAATGTTTTCAATGTCTTTGAGTAGCCCCTGGGAGTTCAGGACACATAGATCCTCTAAAAGTAAACTGCTTGTGCTAATTGCCACCTAAGAAGCTAGGCAAATGGAATAAAAAATTAGTCCTTGCTTAAATTAGAGGGTTTTTTTTAATAAGACATATAATTAGTAGTACATTTTCAAAACACACTTAATCATTTGCTAATTTATTTTACATTTGGTTATGTCACTCTAGTTTGTAACTCTCACTACTAATTTGGATGTAGTATGTAATTAGATAATTCTTTTTTTGAAGTGATTAGTAACAAAGGTAGTAAAATTATTGTTTGGTGGTGAGGGTGTGGTTTAGGTTTTTTCTTTGTTTGTTTTTTAATTATTCTGTACTGCTATTGCATTTATTCAGACAGTTATTAATAATTTATATCTGGATGACTTAATTGAGCTTAGTATTTCAGTGCTAAAGGAGGTTTCCTGGAAGCTTTCAATGATGACTCAGATGCACACAGAGGCAGTCAAATACCTACGGAGAATTCATCTGTATCGTTCACTGCTTTCAAATCAAGCTATCAGCAGCCTCCAACACACTTATCAGGCTTGTTTATGTTCCTGAAAATTTCACTACATTTAGGCTGGTTTGGAATGGGTCAGAGGATGTAAAGTTATAATGAAATGCCAAATCTCACAATAATAGAGATGACCCTGTTGATGTTTCACACTTTAACAGATATTCATCCACAGTTAAGGTCCTATTCAAAATAGTTAAGCACATCCTTAGCCAGAACCCCAATAGGACATAATGAAATAATATACACTGGCATATATCCACGTGATGTAACAGTTTCTAAAAGCAGCTCGTGTTTCCTCAGGTTTATAATAAAATCTTATCTCGTATTCAACCTACTGCTACTTGGATCTAAAGGTATAGTCTGCTGTAAAACCAAACCAAAATAAAATAAAATAAATTAAAAAAAATACAAAACAAATAAAACCCATTAGAAATTAACATTTTCCCAGAAATAATGCACTATCAATTTGGGAGTGCAGATTAAAGGAGGGAAGTGTGTTAAATATGAATCTTCTCCTCTGCAAGAGAAAGCTGAGTAGAGAGAACAATTCATCATCCTGTTTTCAATAGTGAGTTGAATGGAATCACCTAAGCAAAATTTTCTACATCAGTTTGATACTGGCAGCAGTCTTGAGGGATTTCAGGGTAGCAGTAAAATGTTAATTAATCCTGCATGTCTCTCTGAACACCAAAAAAACCCCAATTACTTTGACTGATGTACCTGTACAAGGGTGGTTATTTTCATCTTCGGGATAAGCATATTAAGAGAATTAAGTACTGCACAGACAAACAGCTTCAAAAGGAGGGGTACATTACCTGCCTTCGTTTTGGAGAAGTATCTGAGGGAAGAAAGAGCTGTGTCCTTCTGGCAATGCCTTTCTCAGCCTACAGATGCTAGTAACTACTGGACTAATGTGTAGGACATGGTTCTGCAGTTAGATATGCTCTAAGGTTGCTGCCTGGGTCAAATACAACATCTTCCTCCTCCAACAATAGGGTGAGGGGAAGGGCTTGCTTTTCACCTAGATTAGGTTTAAGAAATAACACTGAACTGTTCCACATCAAGGCCAAAGTCCTTCTAGACATGCCTCATTCCGCCTGGCATCCAAAATCTATACTATTACTGGGACTATTAAATGGAGGGAAAGAGTTTTGATAGTTGCTGAGCCAGGTGTCCTAGGACTGTGATCTTTGATTCCTGTTCTTTTGTTCTGGTACCAAATTCATGTCTCCAGTGATTGTGGGCTTTGATTCATCTGGGTGCTGGGTATTGGAGCTTAAAAAATTGAATATTTTTTTTTTCTTTCCTCTGGACATATTCCTGGGCTTGAACTTAAAAACATATGTCCTCAAGGATATGATACCTCTCTAATGACCCGTTACTGTAAAATGTCCATTCTTTTTACTGTGTATACTCCCTCCCTTACCAGCTCACCTCATGTTACTCTAATACACAATACTGTAACAGTAAATTCCAGATTCACCTGAACTAACGCCCTGGACAACAGAGTTTCAAATTTAATTTTTTATAGTGTCATTGCAGTCATTTTCTAAACATATCACAGAGGACGCTGCCTAAGGCATGTTTCAGCTGAACGGCCAAACTTATCGAGCATTGTGACTGGAAATACAAGAAATGCAAAACTGCAAGGCACTGAATAATTAAAATCACAGTAGGGAGGCTGTTTTCACAGTTATCCTCTCACCTATGTAGCCATTTAGATGTTTAAATTACATTTCATTAAAACCTTTGCAAAAATTGTTATGATAGCTGTAAAAAAAAAATCATAGAATTATAGGATGGTTGGGTTGGAAAGTACCTTAAAGATCATCTAGTTCCAACCCCCCACCATGGTCAGGGACATCTTCCAATAGACCAGGTTGCTCAGAGCCTAGCCCAGCCTGGCCTTGAATGTCTCCAGGGATGGGGCATCAACAGCTTCTCTGGGAGCCTGTTCCAGTGACTCACCACATTCATGGTGAAGAATTTCTTCCTTATATCTAATGTAAACCTACCCTCTCTCAGTTTAAAGCCATTACCCCTTGTCCTATCACTACACGCCCCTCTAAAAAGTCCCTCTCCAGCTTTCTTGTTGGTCCCCCATAGGTATTAGAAGGCTGCTATAAGGTCTCACTGCAAACTTCTCCAGGCTGAGTAATCCCATCTCAGCCTCTCTTCGTAGGAGAAGTGATCCAGCCCCCTGATCCTCTTCATGGCCCTCCTCTGGACTCACTGCAGTAGGTCCATGTCGTTTTTATATTGGGCGGTCCCCAAGTTGAACATAACCTCTGCAGGTGGGGCCTCACGATAGTGGAGCAGAGGGGCAGAATCACCTCCCTTGACCTGTTGGTCATGTTTGTTTAGATGCAGTGAAGGATACAGTTCACTTTCAGGGCTGCAAACAGTCTTTGCCAGCTCATGTTGAGCTTCTCGCCAGACAACGCTCCCTAGTCCTTCTCCTTAGGGCTGTTTTCAGTCCATTGTCCACCCAGCCTGTATTGATGCTTGGGATTGCCCTGAACCATGTGCAGAACCTTGTACTTGGCCCTGTTAAACTTCATGAAGTTCACATGGTCCCAGCTATCAAGTCTGCAAAGGTCTTTCTGGATGGCACCTCTTCCCTTCAGCATGTTAAGTCACATGACACAGGTTGGTGTCATCATCAAACATGCTGAGGGTGCACTCAGTCCCACTGTCCATGTAGCAGACAAAGATGTTAAACAGCACCGTTCCCAATACTGACCCCTGAGGAAAGTCACTTGTCACTGGTGTCCACTTGGCTGTTGACTGCAAACCTTTGAATGCGACCATCCAGCCAATTCCTTATCCACTGAGCGGTTCATCTGTCAAATCCACGTCTCTCCACTTTAGAGACAAAGATGTTGTGTGAGACAGTATCAAATGCTTTGCACAAGTCCAGGTAGATGGTGTGAGTTTCTCTTTACTTATCCACCAACACTATAACCCCATTGTAGAAGGCTACCAGATTTGTCAGACACAATTTGCTCAACATGATTTGCTCTTGGTGAAGCCATTTTGGCTGTCACAAATCACCTCTGTGTGCCTTAACATAGTTTTAAGGTTTTCAGAAGGATCTGCTCTATGATTTTGCTGTTCACAGGGGTGAGACTGACTGACCTGTAGTTCCCTGGGTCTTCCTTTTTTCACCTTTTTAAAATGGAGGTTATGTTTCTACTCTTCCATTCAGTCGGAACTTCACCGGTCTGCCACAACTTCTCAAATAAGATGGATAGTGGCTTAGCAGCCTCATTCACCAGTTCCCTCAGGACCTGTGGATATATCTTATCATGTTCCATGGACTTGTGCACCTTCAGATTCCTTAGATGGTCCAGAATATGATGTTCTCCTACAGTGGGTGATTCTTCATTCTCACAGTCCCTGCCTTTGCCTTTGTGCAACTTGGTCAGTGTGGCTAGAACACTTGCCGGTGAAGACAGAGGCAAAAAAGTAATTGAGTACCTCAGCCTTCTCCCTATTCTGGGCAACCCGAGAAGGCCCACATTTTCCTTAGTCTTCCTTTTATCACTGATGTAACTATAGAAGCTGTTCTTGTTGCCCTTAACATCCCTGGTGAGGTTTAATTCTATCAGTGATTTACCTTTCCTAATCTGAACCCTGGCTGCTCAGACGATTTCTTGTATTCCTCCCAGGCTATCTGTCCTTGCTTCCACTCTCTGTAGGCTTCCTTTGTGTGTTTGGTTTTGTCCAGGAGCTCTTTGTTCACCACGCAGGCTTTCCACAAGAAAAAATATGTAACTGATCAGCATGGGCAGTGTGTTGAATGGTCATTTAGCTTTTGCTTCCTGTCATCTTTGGTAAAGCAGACCTAAAAGTTAATGTCTCACGTAGGGTCTCAGCACTTCTATTTGTGGAAATGTGCTTTTTGTCATAAAAGACCTGACTTGCTTCTAGCTACCTGAAACATGGAATCATAGAATCGTTTTTGCCGGAAGGGACCCTCAAGATCATGGAGTCCAACCATTAACCTAACATGGGCAGTAAACCATGTCTTAAACCATGATCTTAATCCATACATCTTTTAAACACCTCTAGGGGTGGTGACTCAACCACTTCCCTGGGCAGCCTGTTCAAGTGCTTGACAGCCCTTTCCATGAAGAAATTTGTTCCAAGTAAGTTCCTTTAAAACAAACAAACAAACAAAAATCCTCTGTCTGTTTTTAAGTCCCGTATTTCCAAATGATTTATAAATTCTGTGTGTATGTCTGTGCGGTGAGGGGCTGCAGTGCACACTGTCTGTAAGGGCTGTATGCATTACAGTAACTGTCCAACCTCTAACAGGGCATGTGCATGAAAGATGCTGATGTGAATCAGTACTTGCCTAGGTGACAGGAGAACGTACGCGGCCTCTGGTTTCTGGATTCCTGCAGCAAGAAAACAAGACACCCCATGCACATCGGAAGACATCACCACTGCAGGGAGTGCCACTCACAGAGACGGTGTACTTCTGGTGAGATGAACTGCGTGGAGAGGTGCCACACAAGAATTTGTCAGAAATCTGGTTTCAGGTTTGTGGGAGGCTGCCCTGAGCCAGTAAATACAGTTATTTGCCCCAAAATATTTCGTTGGCTCTACTCAGAATACTCTTGTCACTCACAAAGTAATTTCAAATGACATGTGGATTAATGTCTTCCTTGTGACCTCTTTTCCTCTAATACGATCAATGTTTTATTACTTCTATTGCCTATTCTGGATAAAGACTAAAATATATTTTACCAAATGCCCTGCTGACGCTGCAAGCCATAGTTGTAGCTTGATAAATGCCGTTGGGGTGATTAAATTGAAACTTAATACAATGATGGTTCAGTGGGAAGGTTTTTGTCTTTTGCTTTTTTTTTTTTTTTTTAATTTCCTTGTTTATTTCATGAGACAACCTGGATTGTGGTTTCACACCAGTTGAACAAAATGCATGGCACAATTCTTTTGGAATGGAAAAATCAAGACATGCTTATTCACTCATTTCCAGAGTTACTTGTGCCTGCTTCTGTTTTTAGGTAATCTGTTTCTGACTAAAATAAATTATAACCAAGCATGTAATTTTTTCATGAAAATTCTTCAGAACTCAGGACCTGAAGTATGACCCAAGATTTGTTAATTTGAGAGGAAAACTCACTTCCATTACAGTTGAGTTTAGATGAAACCTGCAAATAGTTCAGAAGCAAATAAAAAACATGTAAGTAGGAAATACATTTGATCCAAGGCACTGTAAACAGAGAAATATCTTGAGATTATTCCTAGTAGTTATAGAAAAGAAAAAGATATTGAAATACTGCACATAACTATACTTAATACAGCTAGACCCACCTCATCTACCTAAACTGGTTCATACCAGTTTCCACATCTACAGCCTAGATCTTTCATAATTCTTGGATTTTTGTGAAATTAGATTACATAGTCAGACAGCAGATATACCTCAGGCTAATAAATTGTAGAGAGGAACTCATATGCAACACCATTCATCCTGTTTACTGTGCTTATATAGAAAATACCATAGAAAATGTGGAAGGAAAGTTTTATTTTAGGCTCCCTAGATATCAGCATTTTGCTAGGGGTCTCCAGACCATTGCTATGCAGTAAGTGCTGCTTCGCTCAGGGGCCCTTCACTGGGGTTCTGGTTCACCAGCAACCAGTCACAATCTGCTGGATTGGTGTTCCCAGTAATTATTTGGGAAAACCAAGTGTATGGGACCTAAGATATAGGTAAGAATGCTATGCCTAAGGACTTGTAGATAAAGATCTAAAATCTGAGAGCTAGAGTTTTTCTGTACTTTTAATGTATTTACAATGTAAGTTTTTTACAGTGTTCTGGGTTTTACAATGAACGGTTTCTACCAAAACCTGTTTTTGACTAATCTCCACAGCTGTTTGGTTTTGGTTTTCAGCATGGATGATTTTCAAGGAATCAGACAAACAACATTTGACTAGTAAAGGGAACAGTAGCATGAAAGTGTAAAATTTATCAAAACTGCTGGTTCTGCTTCTTTTTCTAAGGCATCAATATTGTTTGACCATAGTCTACCAAACTACTATGGTCCAGAATATACAAGAAACAGTTATCACTTACTGTCTGACTGGAGCAAGTTATGAGTGACACAGCTTTTATCCTGTCAACTGTATCAGAAGGATATGAGGTCTTATTGCCAGTCTTTGTCCTTTTGAATATTTATATTATTACTTGTAGTGATATATACCATAGAAATATCTGGAAGAAAACAGTTACAGATCCCATTGCGGGTACCAAAACTATTTTCTTCCTTTCTTGACTACAAAGCAACTATCCTTTGTGGAATCAACATGGATGGACATTGATACCAGAAGAAATCAAGGGCTAACTGAAAGTTGAACTGATTTTCTCCACTTAGTAAAAGTTACTAAATAACACAGAAATTCTGCTGTTATGATGGAAGAAAGGAAATGGCGTTTTTATCAGGTGGGATTTTCTCTCTTTTGTGAAACCTCACCTGTAGGTTAATGCAAGAACTTGGGATGACCTCTTTGAAGATGTCTGAGAGATGAAGTGGCAGTGAGGAAGTCTGGGAATGACAAGAGGAAAATTTGGCATTTGGTGTGCTCTTTACAGCGTCAAAGGCTTTGTAAAGAGGACTCGCTGTCAAATCTGGATAAGCAAGTGAGTACTGCAAGTCATTCAAGAACTAGAAAAACTTACAAGGTGGATGACAGTCACATGAATGACAGCCATTAGGTAGATGCTGTAAATGCAATACAAGTATGAAGCCCTCTGGGAGGCTCTCAGTTGTCTCTACTGGAGCAATGTTGATGAACTTCAGGGCTAATACAACAAGAGGCACCCTCAGGCAACAGACAGACAGTCCCCAGCCATGGGCAGCAGGCTGCAAGCCACAGAAGTGGTCATCCCCTAAGGTGACTTTGGCAGGCTAGAGGCTGTCATGGACAGAAACTCACTGCAGCACGGCCAAAGGCAAAGCCACAGCATGTCCTGGGCAGGAGAAGCCTCGGAACACAGACAGTCAGGGGTGAGCAGACAGATGTGCTGGGGAGACTCTGGACCAGGATGGATCGGAAAGTTGGCTGGAGCCTTTCAGCCTGTGTTGTCCAAGTGCCTGCCAGCAGGGCTGTGGGAGCAGAAGTGCATCCAGCGAGACATGGTGGGGGACCCTGGCCTGTTCCTGGCACATCTCCGACCATCTCTGCAGTCCAAAGTCCAGCTCAGGGCTCCCTCAGTGCAATGGATGTTGGGTACCTGGATCAAGCCCAGCCAAGGCCCCAGTGTCCCAAGGGGCCAGAGTGCCTGGTGGGAGGCTCAGAGGTCAGGTGAATTGTGGTCAGGGTCAGGGTCAGGTTTGGACACTTGGTGCAGTCAACAGCTGCTGCCTGAGTGAGGAGAAGTATGAAGGCACTGGGCTTACTCTGGAGTCACATACCAAAAGGGCATGGGGACACATCTTGGTAAAAGAAACACTGCAAAGAGGCAGAGAGGACACACTTGTTCTTCAAGACAGGGTGTGACCTGGGAAGGTTGCTCAAAGAGGCCATGGGATCTCCACTGTGGGCAACAGTCTGCTCCTGTTGGCCTGGCTGTGATGCGGCTGCTTTACTAAGTGACCTCCGAAGGTTCTTTCTGGCACAAATAACTTTATGACTCTACACCACTGTCAGACACAGAACAGCAGGTTTTATGGGTTACCACTTCACAGTCAAATGGGGCCCTACATAGAGAAGAGAAACTGTGTAATCCTTAGGCTCTGAAGCACAAGCATCACAGGGTGAAGGACCAACTCATGCCAACATCCAAGACAAGATGTAAAGCAAGGTTACAGCAGGAA
Organism: Pampusana beccarii; assembly: GCA_013399365.1. NCBI lineage: Eukaryota > Metazoa > Chordata > Aves > Columbiformes > Columbidae > Pampusana > Pampusana beccarii. The sequence goes on from VWYH01006441.1 coordinate 11,129, forward strand.
GGCAAACAAAGCCATTATGAAGTGAAGTTCCAGGCAATCTGATTGAAGAAATGGATTTTTGCTAAAAGGAAGTTGTACCTGGGCTGAGAGAAGAGTCTGAATGGGGAAGGGAAACATCAGCAGAAGAGTAATTGTAGCTTTACATTGTGTTCTTTCATTCCTGCTTCGTATTTCTAAGAAGAAACAGTCCGTCCATTCCGCTTACAAAGCTCCTATTCAGATTTCGCAAATATACTTTCATTAGGTCAATCAGGCCACCCAATAAAATGAATAGCACTGGCTCATGCATAGGGAAGAGACGCGACATAAATGCTCCGTGCTTCGCTTTCATCGTCTATAAAGAGTGCTTGCAACAAAAGCGTTTTTAAATGGTAATTTTAAATATCTGAATGAGAATTACTACCAATAGTGTCTGATAATAATAATTTAAGACATTTCAGTTAGTTCATTTACTTTGTTGAACAATTGGTGGGAAACATGGCATTTAACTAATTGTGATCCATTTTCTCTGTTTCTAGTTCTGATAATTCACAGAATCACAGAATGTTAGGGGTTGGAAGGGACCTTCAAAGATCATCTAGTTCAATCTCCCCGCCAGAGCAGGAACACCCAGATGAGGTTACAAAGGAATGCATCCAGGCGGGTTTTGAATGTCTCCAGAGAAGGAGACTCCACAGCCTCCCTGGGCAGCCTGTTCCAGTGTTCTGTTACCCTCAATGAGAAGAAGTTTCTTCTCAAATTTAAGTGGAACCTCTTGTGTTCCAGCTTGA
>VWYH01006441.1:12836-70158 GCA_013399365.1 Pampusana beccarii
GCCCTTTTTGAAGACTGGAGTGACTTTTGCTTTCCTCCAGTCCTCAGGCACCTCTCCCGTTTCCCATGACTCAGTAAAGATGATGGAGAGTGGTCCAGCAATGACTTCAGCCAGCTCCCTCAGCACCCGCAGGTGTATCCCATCTGAACCCATAGATCTATGGATGTCCAGATTGCTTAATTGCTCCCTAACCGAGTCCTCATCAACCAAGGCATTACAAACAGTTCTTCAAAGGGCAATTCAGGCTTGTGAGTGTCTTTGAGGTAACTATTTGAAAAGAACTGGTAGTGATCCTTGTTTCTAGTCATCAAAAATGGCATGAGCCTCCTGCATCTTTTATCAGGAAGGGTCTCAAAATATCTCATAATTGTGTTAGAACTGATGGAGCCAATGGAGTGCGGCTCTGGGAAGATCCAAAATCCTCTTTTCAGATCAGAATTAAATTTTGGCCTCCTGTATCCTGGATGGGAATGTGGTGTATGATGGATCAGAGGGAGGCAAAGGTGTGTTCTCCATCAAATCTGTCAGTTTTTCTGTCTGAGTGTTTCAGTCTGCGATGAGTTATGAGAATGGGCAGCACTCTGCAGCTATAAAAAGGCTTTTAAGGAAACAGTACCGGTCTGCACAAAAGCACAAAAAGCATGTAAGCAGAATAATTATTTTTCTCTACACACAGACTAGTTTGTTTCATTACAGTTGCTTTTGTGAGTACTTTTGTGGTACAAGGCTGAGGCAGAAACATAGCAAAAGAGATGTGATAACTGGGGACCAGACGTACAGATAACATGTGATGTTGCTGAAATAACTGAGACATGGTGGGGCAACTTGTGTTACCAACATGCTGTGACAGGAGTACAAGGTCTTCAGCAAAGCTTGGCAGGGACGATAAGGAGGGGTGGCCCTCTACTTGAGGGAGCAGCTGGGGTGTGTGGGGCTCCCCATGGAGTGGGCAATGGGTGGCTGAAAGCGAGAAAGTCAGGGCCGGAGAATACAGTAGGGAAAGAGAACACCATGAGGAGCTGTTACTGACCACCTGGTCTCTGGACAGCAACCATATTTCTCCTGTGAGACATCAATGACTCTGACATGGGTTGTGAGGGAAACGCAGTGAGGTACAAGATGTCAGGGGGATTTCTGGAGGATGTCAGGGATAACTTCATGGTACAGGTCCTGGAAGGGCCGAGTAGGGACGAGGCAGAGCTGGACCTGCTGGTCAGTAGGAAGGAGGAGCTGCTGGAGGAGGTGGTAGTCAGAGGCAACCTTGGCTGACCATGAAGTAGTGATGGTCAAGATCTCAGGGAAAGTGAGGATTAGATAGCAGCAGAGGACAGACTTCAGGATTCAGAAAAAGAAGGAAACTTTGGCATCTGTTCAAGAAAAACTAAAGTAAGAGAGTGTGGGGAAGTGTACAACACAAGGTGCATTGGGTCAGCTTTTCAAGGGCTCCAGCACAAAAGCAAACATAATGCTTTTCTGTGAGACAGAAATTTCAGCACATTGACAAGCTCAGATGAAAATCCAAATAACTACTTTTTTATTAAGCAAGAAGTAGACGTCACCACACATCATACCACCAACTCTGAGACCTGTACTTTTATTTTGTAGCATGTACACCTTAGATTGCACCTCTGTAAATGTTTTGCAGGGACATGGGAATGAGAATCAAGTACTTTGTTTCTGCATTCCCTCCTGTGGGCTGATCTCCCTGATTACCTTACTTCTCCCATGACATGTGGTCAGCAGGTGACTCCAATGGTGCATTGCCTATCTCTGTCAGGAGGTGATTGAGATTCATCAGAAGTGGAGATAAAACTGGACAGTTGTTACCACTTGAAAAACGAGGGGACACATGTACGACCCCCATAGTTGTTCCTGGTGCTTTAAAAGGGACAGGCACTATTAAAAATATTCAAAGAAAATGTCTCAGGTATAGGCAAAACAAACAAACAAGCAAAACAAACAATCAATCAAACAAACAAAACTTCCAACAAAATGTTTCATTTCAGGTCAATCTGACCAATAAAAATGCTTCTCTATTTAGTGAAAGTAACAATTTTGCACAGGGAATTTATTTTTTAATGACATAATATTTCCTCTCAGTGTTTTTGGCTAGTAGTTCCCAGAAGGTCTTTATTTGATACTAATTTCCTAGAAACTATTAATAAGACACTGCTAAGTCCCTTAGGTCATGCTGAAAATCTCATTGGAGATAATGGAAAACTCATTTTAGTTTTATATGTATATTTACTGGGAAGAAATAGATACACCCCTAGGGACCATGTTCATTCCAATTACTCTGAAATTACTCAAAATGATGATTGAAGTTGTTCCCATCGGAAGTCATTTGTCTACACATTTATGGATTCCTATACTTAATACTGATGATACGCTCCAGTTCATTAATAATTTTTGAAAAATGTGGCATCAGATTCAAGCTTTCAATGACAGTCATGAAAGCTGTGGTTTGGAAATTGCATCATTCTTTAGTTTATTAGAGATGCAGAAATCTCAATGTTCATTAATTAGTAGATGTAGAAGTTTACCTTTTTTTGTTCATTTTTAATTTTTATAAGATTACGAAACTTCCAAGCCCATAGACATTATGAATTATATAAATGCTGTCTTGATCTCCCTCCTCTAGCAACAGCTTATAACCAACCATGTTTCTTCTGGCCTCTAACTCATATCCTTGTCCAAATATCACAGTCTTCAATTTTACAGCTCTTCTTTTAATGGAGGGAGTCCAGCAGAATAGTACAAAGATGATCAGGGGTCTGGAGAACCTTTCTTACGAGGAAAGGCTGAGAGAGCAGGGTCTGTTCAGCCTGAAGAAGAGAAGCTGAGAGGGGATCTTGTCAATGCTTGTAAATATCTCAAGGGTGGGTGTCAACAGGATGGGACCAGACTCATTTCAGTGGTGCCCAACAATAGGATGAGGGGCAACGGGCAGAGACTGATCAAAGGAGGTTCCATCTGAATACGAGAAGAAACTTTGCTTTGGGGGTACCAAAGCACTGAAACAGGCTCCCAGAGAGGTTGTGGAGTCTCCTTCTCTGGGTACGTTCAAAACCCATCTGGACACACTCCTGTGATCTGCTCTGGTGAACCTGCTTTAGCAGGTGGGTTAGGCTAGATGACCTCCAGAGGTCCCTTCCAACCCTAACCATTCTATGTGATTCTGTGTTCATCAGGACAGTACTCCAAAGAAGGGATCAGTTTAATTCCATGTCCCCTTTCTTGGGCGCTACCTCCCGAAGACCCAATCTGCCATCTGCAGGGTACAGGTGCAGAGAATGCTGAACAAAGGGGTAGAATCACCCTGCCCTAGAAGCCCCTGAGGATGGGCCTTGGAGGAAGGGAAGAGGCATTTCCTGTGGAATTCCCCTCCCCTGGGTTAAACAGTTCCCTTCTCTATCAAAGGATTTCCCTTAGTTACTAAGACCTGAAGCATTCAAATGGGGGAAAAAAATAAATTAGAAACAGCACTAAAAGCCCGTACATTAGCTTTGTATTACTGCTGCTGATTGATGGCTAGGTAGGCAGTCTCATTTAATCTATTTATTTTGCTATAAGACACAATTTCTTCCTTTTTTTTTTTTTTACCAAATCCAGTGGCATTCACCTGACTTCAATACTGATATGTACATTATGAGTAGCTGTAAATGGTTCCACAAGTCTGGAAACATGTGATTTTGTATACATGTGTCATAGGAAATGCTTTTTGCCTTGGAAAAAAACCCCAAAACAAAACCAGAGTAAAATTTCAAAAAGAACCCTTTATACTTTCTTGTAGAAAAAAATGTAATCAGTGTTTCATTCAATATATAAATATTTTTCAGGCACTAAGAGTTAATTAGAATTATTTGATAACTAACTTGCTTATAACACATCTAACCCTGCCATTTGTTGTTCATTACACTGTTTTCTCCCTAGCTGGAGAAAAAGAGAAAAGAGAAATTGCAGTAGATGTGGTTTGCAATTAATGTGCATAACACTAGCTTTAAATAACTGAAATAATGTTTTTGCTGTCAAGATCCTTACACTGGATCTCTGCTGATCACAGCTGCCTGTCTGGTAAAATTTGGTAAATCTAGTTGCTTATTTGCATATACTAGTATTTTGATAAATCGCTTAGCTTTTGCTGCCAGCTGCCTCCTACAGGCAGGCAAGGTGGTTCATTTGAGATATTTCTTAGCTCTGCCTTCATCTCTGAACCTGCAAGTATTCAACCCAAAATTTCTCAACATAACTGAAATATTTTAAAAAGCTTGGTTTGAAACAACTGGGAGTCAATTAAAGCATCTTATTTTGCCACAAATTTAGAAAACTACACAGATGCCTCCATCGCACTCTCTACAGAAACACTGAAATAACATCATACATCATCATGAGGTACAGAACTTCCCATTAACGTTGTGGGAATTTAACAAGGCGAGCAGATCTGCGCTTGCTATAATTAAGATTAAATATCATGCAAGGACTGTATGCAACAAAAGAATAATACTAACGCCCCTTTTGTGAAGCTGTTGAAAAAGTTTGCAGCATTTTCCTGTTCTAAGGAGCCAGAAAGACATTTCATGAGACTGTCCATCACACATACATGTCACAAGGAAAACTAGCATCCCTGAGGATGTATGTACCTTTTAAATTCAAACTTAGACCTCAACCTTAAACCACAGCCACTTTCCATTCCCCTGATGCCTTTTTCATTTTCATACACACAGAGACGCCAGACATTGACATGAAGACCTTTATGTTTTGATCATTCTCCGAAAGCGGCCCTAGGGCAGAGTTATGTAGATTTTATTTAATCTGTTTTAATTGCAGCTGGGAGAATGAGATGTAATTTGATGGCCATTTTAACAGAAGAGGCAGCTGAGAATCACAAAAAAAATATAGCCTGAGAGAAAAGACAACTGGAGAAAAGCAGGTTTTGCTGGAGTTTTCTAAATTAACTTTTCTCCCTCTCAACATATGCACACATGGAGAACTATATAAATGAAACTGACTGGATGACAAGCATAGTGATGCTACCCTGATTTGAAAATGAAAATGATCTGAAATGGGAAGTCAAACTGGATGCAATTAGAGCAGCCTAAACAAAGGGAAACTTAGTGCTGCACTGATTTGTCCTTACCAAGTCTCCCTGATGACAGGTGAAATAATGAGTTTGACTGTAGCTGTACCCTTGATAAGACTGCTGTGCATCCTACACACCTCTGCACTGCACCGCTGTGCTGCAGGGGTCATTTTTTACAAGTCTCTTCTTCCTGTGTGGAAAGCCATGACCTGTAACATCAGCCTAATTAGAGGGAAAAAAATGAAACCGTAGCACACAACCTGGTCCTTTGTATGGCAATCTATTAATTTAGAATCACTGGCTAGAATTCAATGACAAGAAAAAAGAATCAAGATGAGGGGGTTAATACAGGATTTTAACCTTCCCCTCTGTTAAACCACTTTTTAGCCTCATTCTCTGATGAAGTGCAAAATAAACAGTTTGATTTGTCCTCCTCTCACTGCCACTAATTTTCTGAACTAACGGATTGAATTTTCAACCATGTTTTATGTGTGGGAAGACTCTAAATATTCCACATATTTTCTTAAAACAACAAATTTAGGAGAAAAGAGAGAAAGAGAGAGACCCTTACCCTTCAATAAAAGAAGACATGACTAAGCTGTGCCCTCTCTCATGTCTCTAGCTACACAAGAGAGAATTCCCATGAACAAAACGTTATGAACACCTGCTGTCTGCAAAACCAGTCCTGAGAATTTGCTAGATAAGAGAAGATTTGTGTTGAAGCCTTTCAGCCCCACAGCCTGTTCGGTGCATTTCTTGTACCTCTCTCAGTGTCCACACTCCAAACAGCTGCTGCATCCCAGGAGCTACTGGTGACATGATGGTGCACCTGGAATGTAGCACTGATGCCAATACAAAGATGCACTTAGTGTTATTAGTACCCTAATGTGCTTTTAGATTTTTTTATGTGTGTTTTGCTGTGTTTTATGGAGAAAGTGACAAAAAAATTTTATTTTCCTTGGCACGATTCCTAGATAAGTACAGCCTGACAGTTTACAACAGGGACTGGGCTGTTCTCTCTTTTTCAGGTCTCTTACAGTATCTTGTACTTAAGTTGGTTCTCTTGATCAAATACCACCTTCCCTTCCCCTTACTTTTTTTTTCGTCCTCCCTTGTGAGAACAAAATTAAGCACAAAGATCAAGGAAGGTTGTATATATATGTCTGTATGTTTTATATATATTATATATGTATATGTACATATATATATTTTTTTTTTTTTCCCTNAAAAAAAAAAAAAAAAAAAAAAAAGAAATGTTTATTTTCTGCTGATTGCAAAGGAAGGGGATAAAGGAGAATAATTTTGGATTGAATTGATGTGAAACAAACATAACAGTTTTGTTTTTAACAAGATTGTTTTAGCACTGTCTTTCCTTCTCTCTTAAAAGGAGTATAAATTGCCAGCTAATAATACTGTTTCAAAACGAAGACAGATTTTTTTTTTTTAACCTTTTGCAGGGAAATGCAAGAAAGTACTGATATTTTTGGAGTTTGCCTCTCCCCAAATTGACTGAATGCAAGCAAATGTTATCTTTTTCCTTATTTGTAATATTTTTTTCACAAATATAATTTCTATTAAAAGTCTGAGTTATTTCTAATAGATATTTCCATGAACAGTCAAGCACTACGAAAACTTTGCTGGATAAGTCTTTGCTAGAAGCATCTGTATGTGTACTTGCTACAGCAAATAAATCTGGGCCTGTATCTCCTCGTGACATGTTTCTATTTTAACATTAATTTTTACAGTTCTTGGGAATTGCTCACACTGAACTTACTAATACCCTGTAAAACTTGCTTCATGCAAGGCAATCTCACAGCATATAAATCTGTATTGAATTAGTCCCTCTCTCTGACTCATTTTTCTCTTTTCTGGTTAATGGAAAAGACCTTGAATATGCTCCTGCATATTATTTAAGCCTTTTCTATTTTGCACTCAGGCTTCTCAGTTAAGTTCTTGAAATGCCTGTGAAAATACATCGAATTGTAGGTTATGTTGCTGTAAGGAGGCATACCTTGAAAGTCATAGACTGGGCATTGTTCGGTGTGGTCTACTTTCACGAGAGTGATCATTAATATAAAAAGCACGAGAAGGTTATTGAGAAACTGCAACCTGGCCTAAAGAAGCAATACAGGTTGCACACGAGCAAACTGGTGAGGAAAACACTTCTGGGATGCCCAAGTGATATGGACAGTCTTGCCCTGTCTTGATGCAACACATGACAAAACTGCTTAAGCACCCACAAGTGTGTATGAAACTGTCCTTTTAAATTTTTTTCAGTTGTTTTCTCAACATAACTAAAAATATATTTCAAACCCACCAGATTTTCCCAGCATGTTCTCCGTTCTTTTGCACCTCTTTCTCTGTCCTTTTCTCCATTACTTTGTGTATTGAGCTCAGGGCAACAGATGTCATCTGTTTGTTCAACCCATCAACATAAAGTTGTACATGACTCTCATGATGAGCCAAGCTTACATGAGGTGGGCTGGTAGGTCCTTTTTATATCACTAACACCCTCTTCTCTGAAAAGAAGAAAGCTATGTAGCTGTTTTTAGTACAGTAACAGAGTAGCTGAAAGCTGTAGCAACGGTATGCTGGCAATGACAAAGCAGTAGGGCCACAGAGTGAAAAAAACAGAGCAAAACCTGTAGTCTGAAGGATTTCTTGCATTAGCTTTTCCTGGTTTTAACTGGGTTAGATTTGGTTTTCTTCCTAATACCTCATGTAGTGCTCTGCTTTAGATTTTAGAAAGAGAATAATATTGATAATACGCTGACGTTTTGGTTGTTGTAAAGCAGTCAAGGACTTTTCAGCTTCTCAGACGATGCCAGGTGCACAAGAGGCTGGGAGGAGGCACAATCAGGACAACTGACCCAAAGTCGACAAAGAGGTATTCGATAGCATGTCATGCCATACTCAGTATATACTTTGGAAGGAGCTGGCCAGGGTAACCACTGCTCGGGAACCGGATGAATATCAGCTGACAGGTGGTGAGCTATTGCATTGTGCACCAGTTGCTTTATGTGTGTGTGTATATATATATATTAAAAAATAAATATATATATATAATTATTACAATCATCATTATCACTATTACCATCATCATAATTATTATCATTATTTTCCCTTTCTGTCCTCTTGAACTATATTTCTTAACTCACGAGGTCTACCTTTTTTCCAATTTTCTTCCCTTTACCACTGGGGTGTAGGAAGATGGTTGAATGGCTGCCTGCTGGGTTAAACCACAATGGTTGTGAAGTGATTTTTCTGGATTTCCATTTCCTCAGGGACAAAATGATTCAAATGGTATTTGTTTGCTCTATAAAGAACTTTCTACAGAGGGAAGAGGCTGTACAACAGTTAGGTGACACTGCTGAAGAATGGATCCTTAGGATGCACCCAAGGATGCTTTCAGTTGCCAGTTTGCACGGTTTTTATTTGCCTGATCCAAAGAGGACCTATACATTATCCGCTTTATGTCTGGAAATGTATGTTTCTCCCAGGGCAGTGGTTGTTTTTAAGGGATGTCATGGTTGGGAACCAGTGCAGCTCCCTGGTTATTGGTGTACAAGCAGTATGGAAAGAAGGACAAGTCATAGTGCACAGGTTGTTGGTGAACCAGCTCCCTTGTTAGCCTCAGATCTCCGTGATCAGCTGTTCACTCCTCGTGTTAAACCATTACTGATTAAAGTCAGAGCACTTGATGAGTGTCAACACCAGTCTGTTGCCCCATTACACTGTAATGGTGTTAAATATTCAAGGCCTTTTTGTCGTGTACATGCTAAATTCCATGTTGTATTATTCACATGACAACCTTTTTTTCTGTATAGGGATTTTTTTTTTAACATTTCAAACAATTTTCTGTATTTATGGCCTATCACATCTGTGTACTTTTTGTGATTCGAATGATTCATGAGTACTATTACTTTCAGTCTAGAGCAAATAGGAAACTTTAAAATGTAACTGGCAATAATACAAAAGTCAAGGCCACTGTTTTGAAATTTCTCACATCAGGAGAAAAAAATGGAGCTTTTTTTTTTTTTCCCTGTAATGTTAACTCAGTGTTTTGGGAACAAGAACTGCCATAATTTTCTGTATTCTTAATGCGCTACCACTAATCAAAATATACGAGTTCTTCTGAAGATAAACTGAGAAAGCTGTTCTGTAAGCATGATGCAGCAACCTGCTGTTCTGGGGGGAGGCTGCATCCTGCTGCAAACACATCTGAAATGGGGGAAGGTTTTAAGTATGTTTTTGGAAGCTTTTTCACCTTCCCTCTTCTTCCTCCCCACTCTGTCTCTCTGAATTCCTTGTATTGGGTTAAAGCAGCTCTTACTTCACACAGACATAAAACCTCTGTGTTCTTTTCGTGCGGACATTTAACCACCACCCTCATAATATCCAAGCAACTAATAGTCTCTGGATTCTCACAACATTCCTTTGAAGATGGAAAGAGCTTGTCACTCTTTCTATAGATGAAGAAACGAAGCATAGAGAAAGGAAGTGACACATCTAAAGTGAATTCAGAACACAAGAGCATGGTCTCACTGTACCCACAATTTGGCTTACAACTGGAGTATCACTCAAACGCATCCCTTTCCATCCTTCTTTCGAGTTCCAGGCTGCTTTCCTTGAGCTCATGTCAAGTGCTCCTGTAGATATGTTAATCTAGTTCTGTTCAAAGATCGATCTAGAAATGTACCTAAATAAGAAACAAAAATAAATAAAAATAAGCCATTTCCCACTTGACCACACCAAACACTCAGCGCGGAATAAGAGATGCTGCAGGTACCAAGGACTAACAGGCCAAGGGCTGGTAGGACACTGTGACTTCTGCTTTGAGCAGTAGCACAGGAATTGTGAAGTTTTATTATCCAACACGTGTTGTAGCAAAGATGAAGCTTTTTGATGGTACGCTCAAGCCTGTGGCAGGCTCCTTGGCTTCCTCTGTAATGTACCAGAGAAGAGAGGTAGATGCTTCCACCCAGCACCCATAGATATTAGCACAATGCATACTCTTGTTGTACACAATGAAGTGATGCCCAGCAAATAATAATTTATTTGGACATAAACATACCTAAATTGGCATAGATTTGCATTCATGGACACTATTTTGTCTAAATGAACAGGTCACATGCTGTTTTCTTTCTCTTACAGTTCTGTGTATCAACACAAATTTCATGCAACTTGGACTTGGTGCAAATGGAAAATGTCAACACCCCTGTAAACGACAGCTTACCTGTCCTTTGCATAAAACACAACAGTTCAAAATGTGAGCTAATCAAATTTAACCCACCCCAACTACTCTACCCCTCTTTCAGGACCCGGCAAGATTTCAATCAGGGAAAGTCCAAGGAAGACAGATTTTGAAAATCCTGAAGACTGCCAAGTGTAAGACTCAAGACTCTGGTTGAATACAGATGTCACTGTGATATTTTAGAAAAGTGGAAAAGGAAGACCAACTCAGAAGAGAAACGCTACTCTTTCTCTGGCCTTATTTTGAAATGAAGCTGCCATAACTGTATTTTTAGAGTCCTTATACATTTTTTAAGAAGTCAGAGCTCACCTACCTTCCAACTCTTCTTGAAACTCTAGCCCTATCTGATCATATGTCTATACAGATAGATGTAGACCAAAGAGAGCATTAATGGTGATAAACTAGCAGTATACAACCAAATGGAGGATTCCAGGACACAGAGAGTCTGAAGGCAAAATTAAAAGGAGAAATCTTGGGTTCAGCATGAAGTGATTTTACATTCTCTGCACATCCTCAACACTTTCTTTCAATATATTAATTAGTTACCTGCTCCAACAGGGAGAGAGGGCAGGAGAATGATTCAAACTGAAGAACAGTGTTGGCACAAGAACAAATGGGTGTCAACTGGCTGTTAAAAAGCTTAGGCTGCAACTTAGAAGATGGTTTCTAACCGTCAGAGTAAGAAGGTCATGGAATAGCTTTCCTAATAGAGGTAAGGACAGAAAACTTAGTGGCCATAGGACAGAATTTGGTGTAATTTATGTTTGGGTTTATAGGATTTGATTGCCTGACCCAAGAAGATCCTGCCAGTTTTCTACTCATTTTCACTGCCATAGATACCACATCCCTGTCAAAACCCCATAGGCATTTATGAATTTCCCTGTTTAGTCACAGTAGCTGTGAATGTAACAGGAACTGTGAAAAAGATCTGGTCAGATACTGCTGTCTTTGGAGGCAATGACAAGTATTTATGGCAAAAAAAGGTGCTGTATAGCCTTACAGCTACACTTTATAGTATTTGGGCAACAGACAATAACACTCTATGATGCTGATCACAGCGGAAAGGAACGGAGGAGTGAAACTCTTTGTGCTCAGCGTTCAGGTCTGGTCCACAACAGCAGGCAGACAAAACAGGATCTGTGTAACATGGCTTATCTGTATTGACTATTGATTTGTCTGAAGGCAAGTGATTCTTCTTTACTTTCACATGGCTGAATTCCTTCTTCAGAAGGCCATGGAGGAGTGCAGGGTATATGTGTGTGTGCAGAGCCACTTTTCCTCAGTCCCTTGAATAATCATATAATGCCTGAAATAACACCAAGAAGCAACTAATCTTTACAAGCTTCTTATGGAATTTCTGCTTTCTTTTTTTCTTATTAATACTCTTTTTTCCCCTCCCTTCTTCTTGTTCCTTAGGATTTCCTGCCTTTACTTTTGTGTCATTCTAAATCAAAACCAGAGCTTTCTTAAGACACTCTATACTTACACCATGAATCACAAGACCGTGGGAAGGTTTTACTGAGAGACACTTAATTAGCGCAAAAGCAGAATTTTGCTTCTGGTCTAATGAAGCAGAAGATGCCAACACTACTGAACAAGGGGGAGGTTATGGAAGACAATAGGTGCTTGTATTCACTCTCATCACTCCCATTTACGCACTTCTCATGTTCCATGCCTTTATTGTTGCTGCCACTGGACATGGATGTTGTTCCTCCAGGACTAGGACCACATTTTTTTCTACTCTGCTGCCTTGCAACTCACTGTGTGGGATATGACCTTGCTGTAACTTCTAGCAGAACAGAAAATGGAGCAACACTGTCCCTTTTATGCTTGTTTATTGGTCAGGTGTTTTTGTTCCCTGCTAGCATAAGTGGTCAGGATTACTTGATCTAAAGGACAAGCGCCTTCCTTGGAATAAGTAATTTTGGTTCTCTTTCCAAAACCATCGATGTGCTTTCTCAGAATATTATGAAACATAATAAAATATTGCCTGACTTATGAAAGCTCTGTAGGTACCCCACTGTAGTAAGTATAGAGAGATACTCTACTGAGGTAGTATAAATTTACAGCTTTAGGCAGCTGGTATGTCTGTTTTGGAAGTAGAACAGATTCATTCAATACTCCAGAGAAGCACCAAAACCTCCATAGGAGATCAGTTTGAGGGTCATCAGCTGGAGAGAGACCTCCAGAAACAGCATTCTCAACCTGCTCTGCTGTATGTATGTTCAATGTACTTCACTTTTCTGCTTGCATTTAATTTGTGTTATTTTTTCCATGCATCTGGGTGGGTGTAAGTCCTTTAAGGTTCCTGAGTCTTCTCTAGCACTGTGTTAGAAGGCAGAGAGTCAATCTTCTTTTTTTTTTCCTGATGAAAATGTTTACAGATATTTCAGAATTTAAGATGTCCGGGGGAATGACACCAGCATAAAATTATTCCCCACATTTATAATTAGCAAGTTCAGATTGTGAGGAAAAAGTTATGTCTTTGTTGGACTAAAACCTAAGTGAAAACTAAACATGCAATATTTTCAACTTTTATGTTCTTCTTTATAATTCCATCCCAGAGATCAAAAATTCAAGCTTCTAAGCCTTCACAAGCAGTATTGTTTGCAGATAGTTTCTAAAGAAACTAAGAGAGATATAAAGCCAAGAACACTGCCATTATGATCAAAAAAATATGGGCAAAAATATAAATATGTGTTAAGCAGATGCCAAGAAAACTAAATCCAATTAGTTTCATGTGTGTCACATAAATCTCTTTTAGGCCAGGTTGAATTTGACTTAACTGCATCTCACTTTATTCAGTGTCCTGAAGGCATTCCTTCCATATGGTCTGACAGATCAAGTTTGCTTCTACACAGTCAGGCAGTCTCAATCAGTATTTTATAGTGATTCCTGAAGTTTTGGGGATAATCACAGTATCACAGTATCACAGTATGCTAGGGACTGGAAGGAACCTCAAAAGATCATCTAGTCCAATCCCCCCGCTGGAGCAGGAACACCCAGATGAGGTTACACAGGAAGGTGTCCAGGCAGGTTTTGAATGTCTCCAGAGAAGGAGACTCCACAATCTCCATGGGCAGCCTGTTCCAGTGCTCTGTCACCCTCACCGAGAAGAAGTTTCTTCTCAAATTTAAGCGGAACCTCTTGTGTTCCAGCTTGAACCCATTACCCCTTGTCCTATCATTGTTTGCCACCGAGAAGAGCCTGGCTCCATCCTCGTGACACTCCCCCTTTATATATTTATAAACACTAATAAGGTCACCCCTCAGTCTCCTCTTCTCCAAACTAAAGAGACCCAGCTCCCTCAGTCTTTCCTCATATGGGAGATGCTCCACTCCCTTAATCATCTTAGTTGCCCTACGCTGGACTCCCTCCAGCAGCTCTCTGTCCTTCTTGAACTGAGGGGCCCAGAACTGGACACAATATTCCAGATGTGGTCTCACCAGGGCAGAGTAGGCGGGAAGGAGAACCTCTCTCGGTCTACTAACCACCCCCCTTCTAATACACCCCAGGATGCCATTGGCCTTCCTGGCCACAAGGGCACAGTGCTGGCTCACGGGCATCCTGCTGTCCACCAGGACCCCCAGGTCCGTTTTCCCTACACTGCTCTCTAACAGGTCATTTCCCAGCCTATACTGGAACCTGAGGTTGTTCCTGCACAGATGTAGGACCCTACACTTTCCTTTGTTGTACTTCATCAAGTTATTCCCCACCCAACTCTCCAGCCTGTCCTGTATCTGGGTAAAATGGAAACATTTAAAATTATGTTTTTTATAACCTGAGAAGATGGATGAATCTTGATCTCCTTTCTCATGAAAGGGTAACCAGCTGTTTCTTCATGCCGGCCCAGAATATCATAAAAATATTGCTTTGTGACAAAATGAGAGCTTGGAAGAGAGAGTAAAAAAGTTTGTTATTTTTTTCCCAGCACATCAAGATGTGGAAATGCAACTTAAAATATAGTGCCTGTGCATTTTATGAGATTCACACTTCTTAAAAAAAACAGTTTGAGTTCCCATACTTACCTAATTCTAAGCATGATAACTTGACTTGGTAAGGAATACCAACTGAGAGTTTTCTGGGGAGGACAATTCAGCACCACAGGTTGCAGTCATGTGTGCTTTCACACTTTATTTCTCTTCTTCTAATTAGACTGAGACCTCTACTTCAGAAATTTAGAACTTCTAAGGAACTTCAGGTCAAAGGAGCCATACACACCAGAGAAGTTGTTCAAGTACCTTCAACTGCTGAGAACTACTTGGTTGAGTACCGTTGTAATACTACTCAGGCAATCAGTTTAATTAAACTTACTTATGCTCTGTTCTGTCTTTCTTGTTTTCTCCTTTCTCTGAATATTCCCACTTTCCTCTGGATAAGCAACATTTTCAAGTATTTTGATCAGATGAGTCATCAGCTAGGATAAAGTCTTCATCTTTTACCAGTAAAATTTTCCAAAATCCTTACTGCTATTTGTTTGTTGCATACATTGCTCAATTTTTTGTGGGGTCAACACAATATACAAAGCCTAATATATTATAATATGCTTCAAAAGCAATTCCCTAAAAGTGGTAGCAGTAGGGAGCTTGTTTGAAAAAAAAAAAATAATTATTATTGTGCTTACATTAAGAAGCTCCTATAGAATTACAGTTTATAGGTATAGAGAGTGAACATAAGAAGTTGAGTGAGACATTTTTAGGCAAGAATATACAGCTGAAGATTTTAAGAGGAAACCTGTGTTACCCATGAATTGGATCATTCTGTAATATTTGTTAAAGTTTGGTCCGCGCGTTGCAGTTTATTATATAGCACTATTTAATAGCAATAATAGTGGGTGTTACAAGAAAAGACGGGACTGGGTGCATGGCTTTAAAAGTGCTACGTTTCCAAATTGTATTTCTTTTTTTTTCAAACTTTCTAAGTTAATTCCTAAGAAATTAACCAATAAAATGTTTACTAGTGGATTTGCATACTGAAAGCCACTCACTTTAGAAGGCCTGAACAATCATTAAAGATACTTTATGAAAGACCTGTTTCTCCAAAAGCTTTCCATTTGGCAAGACTTCTGCAGGTATCTTCCCTATTATTCTTTATTTATTTTCTTTTATTTTTACAAACACTGAAACATTTCCTTGATTTTTCAAGAGTTAGTCACTCAGTTGATGTTACATATACTTAGGACTCTTGCACTCAAGAGCAAGTTAATGTACCTCAGTGGTAATGTAGCCCTAAAAATTACCACTATGCCTTACATATTACTTTGTGGCCTTGTCTTGACTGTGAAAAAGCACTAACACATGAAGAAAAACTGAGTGAAAATAGCAGTTTGTGTTCTAATAGATAGACAGTAAAATTTTCCACTGTGAATACTGAAAAGCTTCAATCACAACAGGTTTTTGGCATACAGACATTGTGGTATTCTATATACTATGACTTTTTTTTTGCTTTTTTTTTTTTTTTCACTTTGTTGATTTACTCTTGAAATCCTGATTCCCTATTTCCTTTGTCTGTTCCCCTGGTAAAATGTTAACAAGCTAGCAATGTAACATTTTACAAGTAATTCAAATTGTAAAGAGTTATGAAGGGCAGCTAGGTTCTGGGTATAGATCTTGGTGATGTTCATATGATTGTGATAACATAACTCCTGTAACTTGCAGTGCAACACAGGTACAGGACATCAGGAATGTAACCTGATCTGTCAGTTTCTAAACACAGCAGTTGCAGCTACATTGTTCAGCAGTTGGGGTTCTTGGTGGTGTTCTCCAAGATAAGCAAATAATAAAAATTATCTCAAAATACTCCAGATTGTGTTGCTGGATCATTTGAATGTTTCAGGATCCACTTCCATGTATTACTAGAACTGCCTGCTTGACATATATTTTCAAAAAAACATGATGCCTTTGAATTAAATCAATCAAGAGAGAGTCTGACTCTGTAATATCTGTTTGTAAAGAAAATGAGTCAATACAAGTACTGTGATCACAATTTCCACAAAACACAGATTCATCTCCATTGGAAGCCAACAAGATGTTTGGCCAATGCATTCTCGCATAGTGAATATCTTTCCTTTCACTTGGGGCAGATTTACAAAAATGCCTCAGGAAAAATATATTTTCAAGTTTTTTAACCACAAAACTTCTTGTTTCTTTAGGTTCTTCCATAAATGTATAGGTAAGACGCTGGAGGCTACATTTTGTGTCTTTGTTTTGAAGGCCAGACTGTCACATTAGATAATCTATTCTAATCTCTTGTATAGAAACATAATTTAAGAGACAATGTAAGTACATTTGTAACAATAACACAACAATACTGTCAGACAGATAATAATTTATCTTATTTCAAATGCTTTCATCTCTCTAATTTTCAAATATTGCATAGTAAAGATTAAGAATGGATTTTCAACTGAAAATACCGAAGTGGAAAATGAAAACAAGAAATGCTGAGTAGGGACAGTATTTTATTCTCTGCATTTGCAATGTAAATGACAACTGAGTAGCACAAGCAGACATGCAGATGAGATGAAAAATGGATAATTACAAGTTCAGATTTTAACCTGTGGGATTTTTTTTCTTTCTTTCCTCACTGTAACTGTCAAATCCAGTTTGCTGTTAATACTTACTGTGATACTTAATTTCTCAGTTCTAGACTTTGAAACAGCAAATTATTTGTATCATGCAGGCCTTCCTGTGCATGCCGTGGTAGGACTCAGGTGAGCACGGGGTGGTGGTGGGACAGACTTACTGCTTTCAGCCAAGGAACAACAGAGTGTGTCTTGAAGAAACAAGGACATTATGAACAAATAAGAGGCATTTATGGGTGTTGGGGACAAGTCAGGACAAGGTGTGTGTACACAGAGTTCTTCATAAATGTGACATGGATCATACCTTTAAAATAAAATCTCTTGTTGGTTCCCGTGATAGACATTTATCTCATTTCTTCATGAGAAAATAAAGCTGCTCAAATGAATGAGTAGTTACCATCCTATACTTACATATAATATACAAAAGCATTATACTTATATAAAATAACTATACTTATATATATGCATACTGTGTTAATATATAACATAATGGTTGATTGCTATACTATAGCTATCAGTTATAGAGGATTATTGTTTCTCTGTCTCACCTCAGTTAAATTTAAACTAGCATTTATATTACCAAATAACAATAATGATAATTACATAGTGACCGACAATAGTAAATATAAAGCCCTTCTTGTTCCGGATTTAAGAGATTATTTTGGATTCAAAGAAAATCTTCTGTTTTGTTAATTTTTATGCTGTCTTGAAAGTTGACACCTTCACTCACACACAATATATTTTTTTTTTTTACTGTAAGTAACCTGGGGTGTTACTTAGAAAAGGACAAAGCTAGTAGTTCTGTCCTGGAAACAACATCTCACAGCAGCATTTCCAATCTCTAAAGTTGTACACTTTCTTCAGAGGATTTGGGACTGAGATAAAATAACAGAAAGCAGCAGTTTTCAATTTATATTTTACAAGGTTAGAGTAAGTGATGTATAGCGAAAGATAAAACAGAAAAAAAAAAAAAGTATTAACTCATTTTACCATTGAGTTACACAGTCAGGAATTCAATCACTCACCATTGTCAGTACTCTGTGTGAAAACTAAACCCTTCCTTTCTCACCAAGATAAGCATGTTAAGGAGTGCTTTTCATGCTTCTTTCAGCAGTAGGCTTAAACAGACCTGGCTTACACCTGACCTGTTTAGCTGAGATGTGCTAACTTTGCTTTCATCTCTGGACAGATGTGTTTGAGGCTACATTGCATTTTCCACCATAAAAGTATTTTAGCATACTGGCTTCATTAAAAAAAAAAAAAAAANAAAAAAAAAAGTGCATTTAATCTCTGCTCTACGTGTGATTATCAAAGACGAAAACTGAATAACAGCATGAATTATATGATTAGTAAGTCAGAATGGAGTGTGTCATGGCTTCAGACAAAATGCTAACTGCTTTTGGTGGGGTCTCAGGTGTTGAAAAAGGAAGCAAATGTTTGACTTGTCATGACAGGAGACTGCAGCTGCAATGTCGATAGGGAACTGTCATAAACAAAATGGGAGCACAGGGAAGATTAATGTTAGCATGAAAGCTGTCACTGAGATGGTCCAACCAAGCACACACCAACTGTTTTATAGAGACACAGGAGATGCTAATAGTGAAACCAGCACCAGAAGCAGATGGAGGTCGTCGTGATCTGTACTCCAGAGACTTTCAAGGTCAAGGGCTTCTGAAGACAGTGTTCTTTGCTTTACAATGAAATAAAGCTAATTCTCTTCTAAAATTGACTTTGATTTGATTTTGTGCTAATTAATGTGACAAACAATGGATTTAAAGAAAGAAACAAAGGAAACCGCATAGATTTTGAGGCTCAAAGGTACTCTTTACTGATCCTGTATCACCAAAATACAACTAACAAAAGCACTGTTTCATTAAAGTCTCTGTGAAACTGACAGCCTGTTTTGCAACGTTAAACTCACAGTCTGAAATCAACATTTGCCCCATGATTTGCTGTTAAGTAAATATGAAATTACGATATCCAAAGTAATCTCCTCCATGACATGACACTTGGTCTGTTGTCTTTAATGCTGATAAATTTGGATTGTCTGTGCTGAAGAAAGTAAATTAAGTCTCAATTGACTGACAGATTCTGAATAATAAGTTCTGAATTCTTGCAATGATCTTCATCAGCAGCTTTATGGTTGAGAGTGTTCCTAGGATAACTCTATTGCTGCTTCATTTGTCAGCCTCCTGATGCCATGTGTAACCCTCCTAACAGGGCTAATTTGCACATTTTACCATTGAAAATTTAGAAATGTTGCCTTCCATTCAAAAATGTGACTAGTAATGTTGCAAGATTTCTGTGTGTCCGCAGGTTTCCAGCCCCCTGTAAAAGCTTGGTTTTCTATCTCTGGATGCTCAGGACTTCTCATGATAAGGTAGTACTTGTCTATAATATGGTCTTGATTCACCTCTGAGTGGTTTCATGGGAAAAGGAAGAAAAAGAGGAGGTCAGGTGGTAACCAAATGAGTAAGACTTATGGTAATAAAGACTGTTATGGGACTATTCTCAGCAGGTTTTCCATGATGCTTTGCAGCAAGAAGGAAACAGGATTCACTTGGCAAACCCAGTGTACATTCAACATTTTGATCAGTTGTTACTGAACTGAAATTTCTTGAAATTTTATAAGTTAAAATGCAGACTACATTTTCTGTCACAGTTTTGTATTTTTATAGTCTGAAAGACATCATGCAGTCAAATTATTGAATATTCCCATTGAAAATATATTGCTTTTCTCTATCCACCACACTTAATGTGTACATGTTAATGTGTTTTTAATGCAAGTTAACAGATGATGCAAAAGAAATGAGTGACTTTTCACTTAATCATTTTCTGAGGTTTTATGGTTTGATTTTAATGAGGAGTAGGTTGGTTATGTTTTCCCTAAAATTTATCCAACTGGAATGGAATGATGTTGGTAACGCATGTTGAGCTGCTTTAAAGTGCTAAAACTCCTTGAAATGGAGTACAGTACTTTGCGAAGACTAGGGCGAGAAATCCAGATTGACAAAAATGTTGTTAGTGAGCTAAGGAACGATGTTAATTACCCATTTTGCATTGATTACTGGAACAAATGTGAAGCTTACTTCAGCCACTTTTAAGTGATAACAATAATGTGTTTGTGCTTACTTCTTGTTGTTGCTTTTGTTTTTGAATTTAAGATATATAGTGTCTTAAATCAGCCTTAAGCATATTTGTAGAAGACGTACAAAGTAACTAAAATGATTTTTCCCATTAGCTGCCTAAGTGTTTCATTGCAAAAAGAATAAAAGACATATTGTGTAATTACGACAACAACAGGGAAAAAAACCCCAAACCCATGAAGTCTGTTAACTGACATGAATGTAGCTGCCGTAGTTTGCAAAGAGCCTGAAAAAAGTCAGTCTGTGAATTGCTCCACACAGTAGGCCAGCATCAATTACTCATCAAAGCACACAAAGAAAAAGAGAGGAACAAAGAAATCTAAAGGCATAGCACATCTTTTTATAATAAGTTTTTTTTGTGCACATGAGTATGTATGAAGTAGCTAAAGGAATATAGAAGCTGTGTTTATTTGTAATTCGAGCATTCTGATTTGAAGGTAAAACCAGTTACACAGGTAAGATCTATCCTTAGAATATTTATTTGGTTGCTAAATTATTTTTCCTTGTGTTGTTTTTAAATAGTGACCTCTGATCAATATGTTGGTCAGAGAGACTGAGTAAAGTGGGGAATTTTCCAAGGGTATGTGTGTTAAAAAACTGTTATTTCACCAAAACAGTGGTGAGTGACATTTGCACTTCTGGAACAGCAAAATTGAGCTCCAAGTCAAGCAGCATGTTTGTGTCCGTAATAGATGAACGTCATTCAACGAAGGAACGTGAAGTAAAGCATGTAACAATCGAGGTCAGAGGCTGCACTTGCAGAAGAGGAAATTGTATGACTCTTGCCTTACAGCAGTCTGACCCAAGGAAATGCATGACATGTCTGTACTTGAGTCTTAAGTACCAGGATTTGTATCAAAAACCCAAAGAAAAGAAAGGAAAATAACTTAAACAAGACACTTGTCTTTCTCAAAATTCAATATTTTGAATATTCATAATCAAATTAGCACCATTTTTTTTGAGAAAGTGCTGAAAACAAAAAGAAAAATGTGATAGCCAAACAGAAGAAATAGTTTTCTAATTTAAAAGTAAGTGTATTTATCATGTTACTCATTTTGACAGAAATTCTCCCATGTTGAAAGAAAAAAAAAAAAGAATAAAAATAATGAAACGATGCTAGGAAAGTAGCGGCAATTTCCCAAGCAGTGCAGGGAGCAAAGACTTCTAAAAAATCTGGAAACATTGTTTGTCTCCAAGGAGCTGTATTTTTCAAAATTAGACTTTACTGTCTGCCACTGAAAAAAGCTGTTTCACTATCAGCTGTACAAGGAAAAACTGCTGGTAAGCCAAAAAGTTCATTTACCATTTATTGGTTTAAAGGGTAATGGACTAATGGCAATTCTTGCCTCAACAGATAATTTGACATCAGGTACACTTATTCAAATTATATGTAGATACTCATGCCTTTACATGAAAAAAGTTTATTATACAGAATAAGTTTTATAGTGATAATTATACAATACATTTTCAAATTTTTCATTGAAATAATGGTGAGTTCAGGAGGCCTCATTAGCAGCTCCTTCCTTCCTCACACAGTTTCATGGGACAGAGATTGAGTCAAAGCCCAGGAGAATTTGTATATTCACTTGGTAGCAAAAACTGCTTTTCCCAGGCTATGCAGATGGATTTATTGGCACCGCCAAAGCCAAATGCACATAATAGACACAATTTGCAGCAATGTCAACAAATATTCAACAACTACAGAAATTGTACTGTAACCCTTGAAGGAACGTCCACAGTCAGTGTAATGGGAATAGGTCTCTTCACTGATAGCTCAGAAAGTTTGAGTTTTATGGTCAAGGGAAGCAAAGGACAATGGAAATATCCCCATGTTTATTTTTCATTTAGAACAAGTTGCTCTTCCTGTAATTTATCATTTTCAGCAAAACATTAACCATCATAGCTGTAGTTATAACAATGACATCTCCTTCTCAGCACTCTGCATCTTTTTGGGGAGGCAGTATAGCTCACTTGTTTCTTTCAATTTTACCTGCCTGTTCTCCGTTTCCACCCAACCAGTTCTGTTGCCTAAAGAATCAGGGGACAAACAGATGGGTCGTTTTCCTCCTTTCTCCTACGTACTTTCTGCCCAGGATTGTCTCTGGGGTGTCGAGAGATGTGGAGTCCTGTCACAACATGCAGGGAAAAGGCTCACAGTTCGGCATCATGCAGAGTGACAAAGTCTCAGCTGTTTTTGAGGAGTGTGAAGAAGAGCACTCAGCCACCTCTAGTGTCTCCCAGGGGCTGTGTTAGCCCCACATGGATCAACAGCTCTTCCTTTTTCCAGCTGAAACTTTCTTGACTTGAGAAGATTTCTTTTTTTTACCTTCAGAATCAGCTCCACCAAGTCACTTTTTTAGCTGTCTAGCAAAAATATTTGCACTGGTAAGGCACTGACATTTATTATATAACACTGGTTAATTTGCAATAACATGCATTTTTGGCTTATCTCCCTTGTCCAACCAACACATCCATACCTAGTGGTGCTATAAAAAGCCACCATGTAAATAGGTTCATTCAAAATTCCATTAAATATTTTTATAGCATTGCATGTAATGAATCTACTTATTTTTCCTCTGAATAAAAAAGAGGTGCCAGAAGAATAAAAAGCTGTAAAAGGGTATGAATCCAGGCAGCCTGAGGGAAGTCTGGACTTTCTTGTGGCCCTTCTCTGTTCCTCTTTCCTGTGGCTCTTCTGAGCCACTTTTGTCTCTTACCTTCTTCACGGCAGACTAACTCAAAACATTCAAAACCAATCTGTTAAAAAACAGCACAACACAGACCCTTAATGCACTTGCTGCATACATTATTATTACTAAACATTCAGAATCTATGCGTTGTGAAAGCCTTAAAGCAAAAATGTTGTTAATCAAATGAAGAGACACACAGTCCCTGTTTCTGTGCCCGCTTCCAAAAAGGTGGAGTCCATATGGGAATTTATATATTTTGCCAGGTCTAGGAATCTCCCATGTGAGAATTGTTTATTCTAAAATTTGTCTGTTTTACTCATGATCTTGCTTATCATGCCTCCCAAATGCAAAGAATTCGTTCATAACTTCAGAAACATCTTTATCTGCTTGTTTCTAGTCTAATGGACTATCCATAGATCATTATTAACAACATTATTAAGTTATTCAGACTCAAATACTGCCCTAAATAAGAGCCCTAATCTTTAGCCATTTTTCCAAAGAAATCAGCCTCTGTTTGACCTGTTTTTTAAAGAGTAAGCCGCCATTGGAGATTTGAAATTACTGCCTTATTAGGTCTGATGATTTTTGTGGAGCTTTTTCTAAGACATTGACATCTTTTAATTCTCCGATCACCTGACCTCGTGCTTTGAATTCCATCTGAGCAGTAGACACTTAAAAATTAGGACAATAGCATTCAATAACATGAATTTTTGGTTTCCATTTTTATGTTAAGTAACCCTGTCAAGGTGTTGCTACGTGTCTTTAAAATAAACGTGAAAAGTACTTGTCTTTCCTACAATATTAGCCTGTTTGTTGTTTGCAGAAGAAAACCCTTCGTCTTTATTTGGCCTAAAGGAAAACAGTAGCTGGCATTTACTGCTGTCCTCAATTACTTTGTACATAACACCTGCAAACTAGGATGAGTTTTGCAGCATGTTAGGAAGACGAAAGGCTTTCCTCAAAGACATTTCTACCACACCAGTCCTTCCCAGAAATAGACTGGTGAGGCCGATACACTTCACAGGGGTTTTTTTTTGCCAAGAATTCCATTATATCACTGTTGTAAAATTCAAGTAACTCACAACAGATGTTGCTCTGAAGGAAAATCATATAAACATTCCTAAAATCAGCAAGCAGGGAAAGAGGTAAAAACACAAACATTGCTGTACATAATCAGACAGCAGGGATGCGAAGCCCCATTTTCAGTCTCCACCCCTCAAAAGTGAGAGCCTATGGCAGAAATCCCAGAGCAAGGGAGGCAAGGGAAGCAGGCAGTGATCTCTCCCTGGCAGCCCTCCTGGGCTCCAGGTGAGCTCCCTGAGCTGACAGCAACATTATTGCAGGTAACGACAGTCAACAGATTTTCATCTCATGGATTTGCCTAGTCACTTCCTGGAGAAAAGTTCATTCACAAACTGTCGTGCAAGATGTGCCATAGATCAGTCAGAAAATGCTGAAAAAGCACTTTGGGAAATTGTTTTGTATCTGTCACCTCTTATAATCAGTTAATCTTTCTTAGTTCCTCTACTGGAAGGGACAGTTGAACAATAAATCTCTGTTCACTCTGTCCCAGTCATTCAGCATTGTATAGAGCCTTGCTGTATTCTTTTCTGTATCTTTTCTGGGTTGAAGCAACCCAGGCTGTGAGGACTCCCAAGTACATTTCACAATACGGACATTTTGGCACAATCTACAAAATGAATTAATCCAACTTTCTGCATTCAACATTTTGAATGCTGGGTGTGCTTAGACTTCAGGAGGTTGTTCTGCAGCATCATCCTCATTCAAAGATTTACCAAAAAAGTTTTTTTAAAAAAACTCAACCAAACAAACACAAAAAAACCCCAAACCAACAAACCAACCAACCAAACACAACAACGAAAAGCGAAAGTGATGCTTGCATTTGCTGGTTAATTAAAAAACAAAAACAAAAACAAAACAAAACAAAACAAACCAACCACATTAAAAACAAATGAACAAACAAAGAAAGCCAAATCTTTGCTTGGCATCAACAATTTAAGTTCAGTTCAGTTTTACCTGTGTTCCCCTTTTCCCTGACTATTATCTGGATCTCCAATGTGTAACATATTAGCAAATTGGCACTAACAAATTAAAAACCCCAACAAACTGAACAGCAAACCTGCCTTGCTGTAATAAGTTCCTGTCCCGTGGATTTTATTTGCAACTGAGCTTAAACGAAAATAAGAGGAATCTTCCACATACTGGACAGAGAAGAAAGACGTGCAAAGACAGCTTGACTGCATGTTTTCTCTTGGATAATAAATCTCTGGTGTTACTGTTAATGTACTCTTTTAGGATTTTTAGGCTAGCTGTCTAAGAAGACAAATGTGTTTTCATTCTGAGCAGTCCAAGAAGAACAAAAAACACAGCTCAATATTGCCTGAAAAAAGAACTGCCTCTATGGCAGACATTTCACAAATATATTTCACACTGACTGAGAAAACTGACCCAATCCTGCTCATGAGATGTCTTGCACAGCCACCTATGGATAGTGCTTTTTTAAAAGAAAACATTAATTGCAGAGGTTTTGGCGTGGGAAAGCGTTTTTGTGGGGAATTAAATGGCTCAGAGAGGACGGTCGGTTGCTGTCCAAATAATGATGGGAGTCGCTGTTGCAAGAGTTTTCTCAATGACATCTGCATGCAGCAGAGTCAAGACAGCCTCCTCAAACTGTTTCGCTTAATTCTTATAATTCAGATATCTGTGGTTATATGTGACCACCCAAGCTCATGCATGATCCCTCAGTATTGTCACTTTTACCTGCAAAATGTCTCCTATTATTCTGAATACAAGAGGCTGCCCTGCAAGATTTTTTCTGAGCTGACCGAAAGCTTCCATTGTCCAGATTTAAAAGTCTGATCAATGGCGATACGATCAATTCTGCAGCAGGATCTGCCTGGGTGTCTCCAGGTGAATCCACCCAGGTGTTAATCAGAGTGTTCACACATACAAGTGGGAGGACTGGGTACATCAGGAGCTGCCTGGGATGCTGTCTGAAACAGACCAATGTTCCCACCTGGAGAATGCCTGCAGCAACCAGTCAAATATTTAATTGAGAAGGTGACTGGAAGTTCAGCACCTCATTCCAAGCTGGTCCCCTGTCCCCAGCCAGTCTACTGTCAACCCTTTGCAGATGACTGCCTGTTCTACCCTGGACAACCCAAGGGACTAACAATCTGAGTGCTCTCTGTGTGCACACAGACACAGCTGAGCTATCCTGCTACATGACACTAATAACTGAGGAATAAACTTGAGTTTCACCTTTGTAAGTACAATGGCTTTTGGTACAGCTCACAGAACTAGATTTATACTTTCTAAGCCTTTCCTTATTAAAAGAGAATTTGAGAAAGCAGCTGAGAAGGCCCCAGACAACCGTCATTACTCTATTTCTTTTTGTACAATATTTTTGTACAATAAAAAAATGAAGCTGTACCTGAGAAGACAATCCACAGCATCTGGTGATAAACATGCATCCATCCAGAGGATGAAATAAACCACTGCTATGTTTTCATTAATTCTGTAATGCTGTTAATAACACCTCAACCTTCATTTGTGTATATATGTACAAATGTATGCATACACACACAAAAATATCCTTTCTATTCTGGTTCCTACCCAGGTTGTGTATTAGACAAATTAAGGAAACAAACGAAGGGAACAAATAAAGAAAAGTTCTAACATCAATAAATTTTCCAATACAATATATGCAAGGTAACTTTGTAAGGTATTCCCTTCCAGGATATTTTATGCAAAATTAATTTTTGTTTCAATTGTACAAATAGTTTCTTAATTTGCATTGAAGCAAATTTATACCTGTAGAAGACAGAGAATAACTTAGTACATACCTTTGTTATTAAACAAAATCCAAACTGAATCAAGTCATGTAGGTCAACAAAATATTTTATTTGTCTTGACCAGTTAAACTACTGCTCAGAATATACCCCCTGTGAAAAAGCAGTTCAGTATGATCCTGTATCATGGATATTGTGGAATTAATGAAAAATTGAAGTGAGTTTCATATACTTGATTAAATCAATACTTTCATGTAGAATGCTCAGTGAAATGCAGACAGAACATCTGAATTTACAAAACAAAGGACAGAACGGAAGTAGATGTGTTTTAAGTATCAATGAAAATTAAAATTTAACTGAGACATAATCAAAACATCAAGAAACTAAATGTTTTCATTAAAGTATCTCCCTAATAAAATACATATATATATATATGTATATATATATATACATATACGAGGTCACATGTAATTGTCTTCGCACCTGTTAATGCAGGAGCTCACTGGCAGGATGCAACTTATGAAGTAAATCTAGTATTGATATTGATTTCTGCTAATTTTTGGTATTTATATAGTGGCAAATGCTCAGTTGTGCTTTGAAAATGTAGTCTGGAAATATGCTGTTGTGGATTTCCAGCCTACTCTGTTTCTGAGCTGTGATGAGGGATAAATATTCAGGCACAACTGAGAATTCTGATTACATTTTTCCTCCTTAAATACCAATACTGAAATCTAACCTGAACTCCCAAGGTTAAACTGCATCCTCTCCAGCATCATCTCTGGAAGTTAATTGAACTGTATGCACTGAGCTATGAAAAGTTGTTACCTTTTCTGTGAATACTTGCAGAATTGCAAAAGGTATCCTGTACTTCAATGAAACTGAGGAATAAATATGTCCTGAACTCACATTTATGCTTTTTAAAGTTCTCCTCCCAGATACTTTGACAGGAAACAAAATGGGCATACTTGTATGAAACAGCTGAAATCCCTCTCTCCATAAAGACATGAGACACTAGGTCCACATCTTTTGGGTCTGGATGCAGTCTAGAGATGTTTGCATGATTTCTTGAAATTTCCCCAGATGCGTATTCTCTTTGTTTCCTTTCCCAGGCAAACTGAATGAAAGTCTGTCCTGTGTAAGCAGGAAAAGGAAGCACCATGATTTAGCTGTGGTTCAGGGTTGCACCAGGTTTCTCAGCATTGGGGAAAAATCAAAGGCAAAGACAGTCATTCACATCCACAGTTTTGTGCCTTCATGTGCCCCAGGAAATGAAAACCATTGATCCCTTTGCTATCAGTTTACAGAACAATTACTTTTCAAGGTATTTGCCAGTGAGTTTTAGCTTTAAGATAAAACTGTGAGAAATCCCAGATTATTGAGGAAGAAAACCTCATCCACTAGATGCTGCATGAACAGGAAATAAATCCCTAAATATATGCATCAGCTTGCTTTATTTGTGTTTTTGATAATTACTGAGCCTTGTCTCCATGTGCAAAATGGAAAGCAATTTATTTTCGTTGAAAATTTTAAATACTAGGAATTCTAAATTTAGAAAAAAAAGAGAGGGGGAAAAAAAAAAAAGGTCAAAAACAAAGAGAGAAAAGTGTTATAGAGAGTCATGGAGACAACCCTACATCTGCTGCAACCATCTGCTCCCTTTGCCCCGTTCCCATAAAGGTGTCTGTGCAAGATACAGAACAGCAGACAACGCATTTGCTTGGCTGCACACAATCATTGTACAGTTTAAGCTTGAGTGAAGGATTTACTTCTTTCCCTGTTCCCGTGTCTGACCCCGCTCTCTGTAATTGCAGACGTTTCTGCTTGAGGGGGTGGAGAACAGGAACTCATTGAGCTGAGGTGTCAGTTACAGCTGACTTCATACCTTTTTCACACACCCTGTAAACTTCAATGTGAAAAGCGCCCTTGTAAAGGAAACACATTATGCAGATTGTGAGTGAAATATCAAATATACACTTAACTCTGATTTTATACTTACTTGCCTATCACAGCTAGCATGATTTTGCTACAAAAATGCAGAATTTCATGTATAATTTAAACCAATTTGACACAAGTTTATACCTGTAAAATGGGTCTGGCTGTGCATATGAATTTATTAATCAATAAGATGTGTTTATAGACAGTCTGTTCTTTTTAAAATTAGAATGTATTTGCCAAGAGTCTTTTCTGTAGGCCTGTTTTACTCAGGCAGAAAATAAACCTTGCTACAGTTACTGTTTATACAAAATGCTTAGGTTTTAAAAATGTTTGCAGCAGGCTGTGTGTTAACAAATAGGTAATTTGATAATGATTTAATAACTTAAGTACTTCTAATTATTTTCAGCTCTTATTAGACATAATGTATTTCAAGGTTTTAAATTACACATTTCTGTTTTTCCCAAATGTTGGAATTTCTCATTTTTTTAAATTTAATTTTGATTTTCAAGTTTTTTTTTAATATATTAAATATACTGTTCTTTGTAGTCTTTTCTGATTTCAAGTGTGGAGTTTTCCAAGGATCTGTTTGCAGGATTTTTACATCTTGTGTTCTAAATGTTCTCAAAAATTTTAGTAATACATTTAAATTATTTAAAAGCGGAAAGTAGCAGGAGAAAATACGTCTGCTTTTTAAATTTATCTAGTCAGAGTAAACACTTAGACATAACCTTTGAAAACGTTAAGAGTCATTCAGTGAAACATAAAAGTGGGAAAATTGACATAAAAATATATCAGTTTTTATTACACTTTTTGCGGATTTTTGGGAAGTCCAGGGTAGGATTCATGGTCAAAATGAGAGCAGAAAAGACTTCCTGTCTCAAGAAGTTTTGTGTTTAGGCCTGGCAGTTGAGATGTAGAACATATGCTCTGACAATGCCCATATAAAATAGAACCGCTCCAGCGGGAATGAGAAATGCAAAAACTGCTCTACCCCTGATCTCTGTCTGGCTGCTGCAGATGGGAGCCATCCGTACAACACGACCAAAAGCTACTGCGATCAAGATTGTGGGTATAATACTGAGCTGGATCACTTTTCAGCTGTGGAAAACAGTAAAAGGTATAATCTTTGTCCTGATGAAGCATGGGAAAGCACATACATGACATAGGTGTGTAAATAGATAGATGGAGACTGTGTAAAGACAAATAGATACATTAAGAAGCGTTTTGCACAAGAAACCTGTTCTAGCACACCACTAATTATAAGTACTAGAAGATAATTTGGAACTGCCAGTAAATGTACTGTAACGTTACTGAGGACATTGGGGAAGAAGAGGAAGGATGTGGGGAGACGGAACAGATGCTCAGAGAGAAAAAGAGACCATTAGCTATAATGTACTATGTGAATATTGAAAGCATAGTACACAAATAAAAATATTTTAGTGTTTGTGTTGGATTTACTTGAACAATTTTTTCCTTAGCAGTGTCCATGCAGAAATCTAAGTTGACACCATTGTAAATATGACGTTTGCAAAGCAACACACAAACTCATAATCTATTTTTCTTTACACTTATGCTTTCTTCTGCTTCTTTACATGACCAGAAATATCTTTAGGGATCTCTACACTCTAGTTCTTTATTCATTCTTCGTGACTGAGAGAGGAAAAAGAGAGTTTATGTGAGTTGTACTGCTCTGCTTGGTGAAATAAAAACACAAAGAAATGAAATGTAACGGAATTAGAGCTCAGCATACACTGTATAATGGAAATTATGCTTCGTGACAAAAAATTGTCTGTCACTTTCTGGGTAACACAGTTAAGAAATAGCAGAAGCTGTCACTGAGAGTCATTGATGATACTATGACTGACAGTAATTTGAGGAACTACAATGGAATAAGTTTATTATCATATCATCATATAGTTAAGTCAACAGGGTGCATTAAGGATGAATTTTATCAGACAGTTTTTCTTGCTGTTAATTTGCTAAATTAGGCTTTGGATTGATCTCTATTCTGTCCTGTGTCTGTTTTATTGATATATTCCTAGTGAATCTAAAATGTCCATCCATATCTGTATTTTCAGGGCTGGGATTAATGTATGGTTGGTTGGTTGGTTGGTTGGTTGGTTGGTTGGTTGGTTTGTTTTCCATTCTTTTTCATTCAGTCGTTAATTTCCATAGGGGCAAGAACAGCTTTGGGACTGCAGAACTTCATTCCCCATTTTTGCAGCGGTGTAACCATTTTTTGATTCAGCTAAAATTCAAACTGGTGAACTCTAGGTCACGTGTCTCAGTTTCTGCAGTGTTGTCTAATTTAAACTCTTTAGGCAAACTCTGCTGTTCAGTGTATTGCTGCACAATCAGTTTTCAATTTGCCTTGCAGTTAATTTCTTCTCTCATTTCATCCTATCACTAACTTTTAAGCCGTTCTATGAATTCCTGTTTTCACCTTATAGTGAGCAATGCCTGTCTAGCTTGGTCTTTTGGATGTTTTTTTTTTCTTTCTTCATTGCAACAGATTGCGTCCTTTCATCACCAGAAGCTGTTGGAGAATATCCCTTACCACCTTGCAGCTATAGGTAACATTACATTAATGAACTGTTGCCAGACAAGGAAGAATTAAAAATTAGATACCTGCCTAAGCTGTTTGCAAAGGAAGAGGTCTCCACACTTCTGTTCTGTTACTGCCTGATGGGCAGAAGGTTAATGAGATGCACCTTTTTGATATAGGAAAAAGTTTATCAGAAAGATTAGAAAGGAATGTAACTCAAACTATAACATGCACCTTATCCAACATCCACAACAACTGGCAAGATAATTTATGCTACATCAACAGCAGTAGAATTTATTTATGTATACACATGTAAGTTGCTCTTGAAATACCAAATTGGATCAAATATCCAATTAACGTGAGTATATCAAATATCTGTTGGACACAACCATTCCATATTATGCAAAGCCCTGTCACACAGCATACATGAAGTACAAACTGCATCACAAAATATGCAGATCTCCAAAAAGGACAGAGTAGAGACTTCTCTAAGTTAAATGTTTTGTTGAATTTTAAAGGGTGGTCTTTATGATTTCACATGTTGCCTGAATGGCTGTGTGTACATAGGTCTAGGGTGCACAGGACTGATGAAGTTTTCAAGTGATTAAAAAGGAGGACTTTGTTCCGTAGTGTGCAAGTCTGTATACTGTGCACCAGTCTGACCATACTTAATGTAAGGATTGTGCCACCACTGTGGTGTCAATATCAAGACATATCCCAAACACATTGGGGAAAATCTAAAGGCGATCACCATATCAATAAAGTTAGTTACATCTCTTAGTCAATCTTGTGAATTCCTAATACATGACTCAACTGGTTGTGCCAGCAAAGGTGATTCAGTGTAGATGTGCAGAGTTGTTTTTGCCTGAAGAACATACTTTGCCTGTGAAGTGTGTTCTTACTATACCAAATTGCTGCCAGTACAGGTAGTGACAGATGTTTACCCAGGAAACAGATGGTGTGGCTGTATATATCTCTGCCTCCAAACTGCTTGTTGTTGCCATTCTGGTGCAGTTTGCTGTCCCCACCACTTTTCCAGCTGGAGGGGATCATGTGAGCTCTTCACATGGGCATGGTCAGCCGGGCTGGCTCCAAACCCACAGCAAGGCAGATTGACTTTGGCTGGGCTGGTTTTGCCAAAGCAGGTCAGGAAGAGTTTCCAAAGCACCTTGTGTCAATGCCATTATGGGAAGGTGCTTCCTAGATGTTGGTAGAAATTGATGGTGATGACATTAAGCCAGTCATCTGCTCCACTGAGATTCAGAACTAAATGTTCCTATGTGGTCAAAGAACATTTTGTGTATTTACAATCGCCACATCAGCACAAGAAGCCCAGTATAGACATGGCCTCAAACCCGAGTATGTGTATTTGTATATTTATGTTGAGGCTGGGGAGAGGTGCTACTTAACTTATGTAAAATTCCAAAGATTACAAGGTACAATTTATTTTTTTTTCTTTCCTTCCGAATTTGAGAAGTAAGAGAACAGATTTATTTCTTAATAGTAGATATAGATACCTCTCACACTTTACAGTACTCAAGTTTCACACCCGAAATTGAAACCTGCTTTGGACAAGTGTCAGAAATTTATTTTTGTAGACTCTGGAGTTGCACATTGCGTAGTTCTTGGCTACTGCAGTGAAATAAAAAATTAATCCTTTTTAATTTCATATCTGGCAAATGATAGTTTAGTGAATTTACAACCCATGTCACAGCCAAACACCTTTTGTTCAACAACTGTATATCTTCCTTTAGAGGCAAAACTTTATGATAAATTATGATAAACTATGCCCCTCTACCTACCTATTTAACATGACCTAGAGCTGTATTCCAGAGACGTTCTTCTGTAAAATATACTCCTGCAATAAAGTGAACAGAAGAGGGAGGAGAAACCATACCTCAACTCTTAAACACCGTTAAAAGTCTACTTGCACTTTTCTCAGGTGTCATCACAGTAAGAGGCAAAAGGTTTGGAAACAAACAAACAAACAAATAATGTCACCCAAACTAAGGATAGGCTTTAAAACCAGTGTTGCTTTCTCCTGAATGTTTTAA
Organism: Pampusana beccarii; assembly: GCA_013399365.1. Taxonomy (NCBI): domain Eukaryota; kingdom Metazoa; phylum Chordata; class Aves; order Columbiformes; family Columbidae; genus Pampusana; species Pampusana beccarii. The sequence continues at coordinate 45,933 of VWYH01006441.1, forward strand.
TCTACTTTGTGACTATACTGCTGGGATCTTGGAAAGCAATTCTGGTCACTTTCGGAAGTTAACTCTAAGTGTATTTAGTTTCTTAAATGTGAGTACGAAATCAAGGATATTACAAAAGATTCCTACTATGGTGACATTTCTAGTGTAGGTGTTAATATGTAATATCAAAAGTAAGTCTGCATGCTTCCTGTGTATTTTTGAAGGCATGTGTTAGTTTTGTGACCTCACACTATATTGCTACTGTGTCAGTCAATGGCACTAGGATCAACCTTCCAACTCTGGAAACTTGGTTACATACTCAGACTCTGTGACCGATATGGAATTAACACAATTTCACGGACATGACAAGCTCTTGCATTTTATTCATTTGTTGCGCTTAATGGCATTTATTTCACTGCAGCACAGCTCTCAGAATAGGATGTATTCCTGACTGTAAGGCTACTTTTGATGTTTGTGGAATGATATCATCACTTTGACAGTTTTTATTTTGTAAAGTCCTTCTCCTCCTTTCTCATATACCCTTAATGACATAAACATGGCACTGTAAAATGATCGTAGTCTGGTCTGCAGTAATCTCTATCTCTGCAATCTTCTCGCAATTACCAATGTGAGGTTTTTTTTTTCTGTGCATCAACATTTTCAACATGGCACTTGCTAACACAAGCAAAGAGCTTGTACAGGTCACACAGTACGATTTCCAGTGGTCAGCCTTTTTCTCACAACCACCTGGATTTCCTTCACCTTGCAACGTGCAATGTGAGAAACCCCAAGGTGACTACAGCAGAACTCTGAATCAATGAACTATGGGATTTCTGATGAGAATCCTGTCTGCTTCTTTCAAAACATGACATTGTGTGTGATTCCTATAGTTTTCATCACAAATGTGTTTGTCATTGTGACCACGTTTTCCTCAGAAAATAAGAAAGTGGTAGGTATGTGCAGTGTGCTGTGAATCACTAAGAGTGAATACACAAAATGCACAGTTTGAAGTGCAGGTGTGCCTTCAGGTCTCACTGCATTCCCGTTTAATGTCAGTGGAACACACTTCAGTTATAGAAAGAAGAGAAACACCTTTCAGCTGTAGTAAATAAATCCTTGGTATCAACATTTTTGAAAAGAAATATTTTCTTTATTTTTTACACTAAAGCTCTACCATCTGTTCTGCTCTCTAATTACAGCTGCATGATGCTAATAATTCACAAATGTGTTATAAAAAAATGAGATAGAAATTATTTAGATCTTCGCTTGTGTATCTCCTGATCTTAATTTTACTAAGGCAACATCTGTTGTATTTTTCTCTCTTATTTCAGGTGGTTGGAGAAATTGGTCCCTTGACACAAACGAAATCTCTGCCATGGGCTATTAAAGTCCAGGATGCATCAAAGAACCCATGTCTCACCCTCACAGGCTGCAACTTGGCAACTCGCATGAACATCTAAATGCATTGGATATATTATGTGGATTTTCCTATTATGTCTGCAGTCCTCCCGAATTTATTTTTTAGGGTTGGCTCTTTTTTTTGTTTGTTTGTTGGTCTGGTTGTTTGTGGTTTTTGTTGTTTTTTGTTTGGTTGGGTTTTTTTGGGGGGAGGGGTGTTTGGTTGGTTGGTTTGCTGTTTTGTTTTGTTTTATTTTGTTTTGTTTTTTTGAGGCAATAATTGAGTTCCTTCAGGAACATTCTCTCCTGGGAGGAAACATTTAAAGGACAGAGACCAAGTCAACTTAGGTTCTACGATGACCTCCCACTTCACAGTTATTATTCAGTGAAGGAAAAAAATCTTATCATTTTTTCAAGAAATGGGAGATAGTATCTTTACAGAGGTAGCTGTGATTTCAGTACAAATCTATTTGTTATATTGGGATGGGTGGGGTTTTCAATGCAGTCCCAAAGGCTATTTTATCTGTTCATAAAGAAAAAAAGTTATGCTGTCTTCCCGTACCAGATTTCCATCATTTCCATACCTCTTGTCATGCAGCATTACACTTTGTGTGGCAGGTAACACAAAAACTACGTCAGGAAGATGTCTCAGCTGAAAACTGTCCCATCCAGAAAAGTGAATGGTTTTTGGCTGGGTCAGTTCCCCAGGTCTGTCTCCCCAGCAATGGCAACATGAGCACAAACAGCCAGGAGGAATGCAAGGAGGACAGGTCTACCTCTGTTGGCAACAGGTACATTCATCCTGGAGTTAATGCCAGTGACAAGAGTAGCCCAGTTATTAAAGCAGGCAAGATAGTACTTCTGACAGAAAAAATAATCTGCATTGAATTCTGGACACAGAGTCTTCAAAGCATTTTTTTATTCCAACCTTTCTTCTTGAGCACACAGCACTCAGGTGGAGCTTTTCAGTCCTCTGAGGTTCTGTTCTGGCTCTGGAGATGATCCCTTTTCCAGGGATGCAAGACAATCACTGTCACTGAACATTTTGGCATTTGGCAGAGAAGAGGGGGAGTTGCCTAATTAAGAGGGTTTTTGTTGTCGGTGGTGGGTTTTTTTTTGTTTTCTCTAAAAACCTCAAATGTTCTGAGTAGATGTAAGCTGTTCACTTTGCATAACATCAAGATAAACATTACAATTGAGAAAGGGGTCAGGACCAACTAGCTCAGGAAAACCAAGCAACTCCCAAGCCCACATGCTTTCCTTTCTATACCTAACTTTAGGTAAAACCAAGAGAATAGATATTCCTCGTTTTTGAAAACTTATATAACTTAAGGTATGTTGTTGTTTCTGTCTGTATTCTCTTAACAGCAGAGAGCTGTGAAGGTGTGACTCTAACACTCACTCTGAGGTGGCTGGACCTTGCCCTTCTGCACTTCAGAAGAGCACAGTGTGCAAGGATGAAAATAAAGAAGCCTTGATTCAATGCATCTATTTAAAAGCAGACAATTTTTTCCACTGTTCTTGACTCTGGGGTAGGTAGTAAACAGCAAGAAGGAAATGCTTCATAATCATGATGTTGTTAGGGTTTTTTTCAAACATTGTCCAAGCTGTGACAGAGCAAATGAAACCATACGAGTGGATCTACGCCACCCTTGCAAAGTACTTCGCGTGTAAGGCTGTCAGAATTTGTAAGAGTAAGTCTAAAAGACATTAAGTATGACAAAAACTTCTGAAAAGCATAGGGCTAATTACTGTACTCCACAAAATTCTCTATATTGCAGTATTATACACTCAGCAGTAAAGTATTTCTCTAATGTATGTGGCTTTATATCGATGACCAGACTTCATGGAGTGCTCTAGCTTATTCCAAAGTCTGTTGCAATGTGAAATACAATAGAAATACCTAGGAGCATTCTCTTCGCTATTACATTCTCAAGCTTTCATTACAATTTCTTTATGTCAGTAGCATGTTTGTTTTCTCTATTAATTTATGAAGCTGAAAGGAAATTGGTCCCTCAGAGTGAAGCAGTATGCAAATGATTTACGCTTACTAAAGCTCTCATTGATATCATGCCTCACCTTACTGAAGCTACTGTCTATTGCTAGTCAAGGTAACTTGAAATCCCATGAAGCTTTCATCGTATTTTTTCCCCACCTGTCCAGCTGAGAAGGGGAATGATAGAGTGATTTGGTGGGCACTTGGCATCCAGACAGGGTCAAGCCATCACAAAGATGTTATTGTGAAAACCGGCAGGGAGAACAAGTGAGATGTTTCGCAGTATACCAACATTTCCTTGGTTAGTGCCAGTAGAATGGATTTATTTCCTCCTTCACAATCTCCTGCTTCAAAGATGCGGGTAGGAATATGTAAACCAGCTCAGGTGGTTAGCTCCAAATCGCAGCTGCAATTCTACTGCTCAAATTTTGCATGAAGCTTTTTGGAAAAAGAGGTGAATTGTGATAGGCTCAGTCTGCATGTTGGATACAGCATACAACCTTTTCTTAGTCATTGGGAAGAAAGGGCAAAATTTTCAGATGTGAATAATTGTGGAAGGACCTCCTAAGAGTCATGTTTGAAGGACCAGGTAAGGAACTTCAATGTAGAAGAAATAGGGATGCATGTGGGAAATGAGACACACATACAACTTTACACACACAGTTGTGAGCACTGAGATGATCACTATAACAGCTAGGCCAAAGAAAACACAGTTTGGTGCTCCTGTGGAGTTAAAAAATAAATATTAGCAACTCTTAGGATGGTAATACACTACAGAGAATCTAAGTTTTACACTGTTTTTAGTCCAGGAGGTACCCGCAGTTTGAATATGGTATTCTGCTTTGGTTTCACTCCACTCAAAATGTCAAAGACAAGGGAAAATGAAAGTAAAAGGTGAAAATAGTCTAAAGCAAACAGGAAAAATAAATTAAATGGAAGAAATTTGGCTGGATGGATGGCAAAGGCCTGTGACTGAAACAGAAAGGACTATTTTGGATCCGCAGAGCGCAAGTGGTTGTGCTATTCTGCAGACACCCGCCCTGTGCAGGGCAGGGGTGGATACTGATGTGCCATAGTAGTAAACCTTTCTTCCCTTTGCCACTTGTTTAAATATCACTTTTTTCCTGTGCCATTACTTACAGTACTGTACAATATTGCTGGAGTCAGTGCTATTATTTTGAGTCATAGAACTCTGTGACAGAGTTAAAATTCAGCAATTCCCTCCAGAGACTTATTCTTCCAAAGGGATAATAAAAACAAGAGACAAATTCATAATGAAACATAGCTGCGGGGAGCTGTGCTGCGATGACCATTCCTCTTGCTGACTTTGGAAAGACTGTTGTGAGCACTGTGGCTGATGTTTCCTTTCAGGCATATGAGACACAAAGCCCAGCTCTCTGCTGAAATAATTTCCTTTAGAGAGTCCAAACCAATACATAACATGCACATCCTTAGGGCAAGGACTGATGACTTTATTTCACCAAAGAACATCAAAACCAAAACAAGCAAAACCAACCAGCAAACCGAAACCCAGCCGAACTCTTCCCTCCTCATTAATAACCACTTTTCCCACAAAAAGAACAATTTTAGACTTGATGCAGACCTTTTTTCCTGCCTGGGCTCAGAAAGGGTCTTTCACAGCTCAGTGTTGGTGCCACCAGAGCCCATTGCAAAGGGAAGCACTCACCTGCAGCTCTGCTGCTTGGAGCAATCTCAGCTCCCTCCAGTGACCAATTCAGCACTTATAAATAGCTACAGGTTTTAAGTAATGACAATGCTAGTATATTCAAACAGTCAACCTTTATTTCAGCAGCACTCTTAATAGACACTACCTTTGGAAGCTGTTTATTCATTTCTTCCCCATCTGGTCTGCTTTTATGGAATAGCCTAAAGCTGAGTAATTACATAGAGGAACAATGAGGTTTTCCATCCAAGCTTGATTAAAAATGAGAGCCGTAGGTATAAAACAAGTATTTGTAGTACCTGCAAACAGACTATTTAGGCTAAACCCATCACAGTATAACATTAATAAGTTTAACAAAATAATATGGTTACATGACAAAGCAAAAGTGTTGCCTCTCATATATAAAAAGGATATAAATCTACTGGAGAGTGTCCAGATAAGGGCCACAGAGGGGAAGCCATATGAGTAGTGGCTAAAGTCACAGGTTTTATTCAGGCTGGAGAAGAGAAGACTGAGGGGAGACCTCATGGCAGTTACAGCTTCCTCACAAGAGGAGGAGGAGGGGCAGGCGCCGAACTCTCTGCTGATCAATGATAGAACCCAAGGGAATAGCAGGAAGATGTGCCAGGGGAGGTTTAAGTTGGGCATTAGGAAAAGGTTCTTCACCCAGAGGGTGCTGGAGCACTGGAACAGGCTCCTCAGGAAGGTGTCACAGCCCCAAGCCTGACAGTGACTGACAGTGTTCAAGAAGAGACTGGACAATGTTCTCAGACACATGGTGTGAACTGTGGGGTTGTCATATGCAGGGACAGGAGGAGTGGGACTCATGATCCTCATGGGTCCCTTCCAACTCAGGACATTCTGTGGTTCTGTGATTCTCTCTTGCTGCAGTGTGTCAGTCTTAGCTGAGTAAATTCAGAGAACAGACATTTCTGACAAGGTATTTGACTGTGCAGCAGTGGAAAAAGAGCGTTACACTCTGTGTTCACATTTCCTGCTGGTCAAAGGGTTTCAGGACTTAAGTTCTAATGCCCTTTGCTTTCTGTCAGAAGTGTGTCAGGATGTATTTTGGAAGTTTTACCTGCTCATTGGGCAGGATATACCCTCTGCTTGAAAGGAATGTCAGAATTTCTGCTGCACTCCCTGTTACGGTGTGACTGTGTGACTCTCCCTGTCCCTGAGAATCAGGCAAAAGTTTGCATCCTTACTCACCAAGCAAGAAGAAAACGGTGTGATATGGTCTGTGCACCAGCGTGGAGTGCCTGTGCATCTCCTGTTCGCACAGGTCTAAGACTGTCTCCTGAACAGTATATAATCAGACATACAGGTGAGCACTCATCAAATGGGTACAGACTGCAGTGTCTTGTCCTTAAAACTTACATGCATTAACGAAAGGAAATGTTTAGAGTGTTGATGGGCTGCTGAACTTTAATTAAAGTGCAGTCCTGCCCTGAAAATGAATACAGAAAAGCGGCAATTACCCAGCTGAAGAGGTTTTCATCAAGAAACAGTATTATTTTAAAGATGGTTTTAAGGTTAATTTATTTTCATTCAGCACCATAAGAAAACCCTCGATCACTGGGTATTTATTTCAGAGCTTTTAAAATGAAGGATACTAATCCATTTTAATGCTTAAGAAAACAACAAAACAAACAAAAAACTCCAAGAATGAATATTTAAACACTACCCCCACACCTAAAAATGCATAAGAAATATTTTTATTTTTCTAGAGCACTCTGGTTTCCAATAAGTATTTGCCTTTAGAGCTTATCTGGTGCTTTTGCTTTAAATTATGTTCTTAGTACTGCATCTCCTTTATTTTAAATGTAAGGTGTTTTTCTGCCAAACCAGAGAGTCTACAGTTTGTATTTCTAAGCAGGCAAGCAACCTAGAGACAAATTACAGTTAGCGTAACCTTACTTTCACTTTATGACAAGGATGTGACTTTCAGGGTGGTAGTAACTTGCCAATCAATGACAGAAAAACATGCCTTAACTAAACCAGGATACTGACGTGAAGCTAATCTGAGTATTACAGAGAGCAGCTGATCAGCTTTAATCTTTCAAACGACCTCAGAAAACCTTATACTGCTTTGAATAAAGAAAATAAGAAGTGAGTAGGAATAAAGAAGACAATCCCTATAAAAAGAAGAGGATGACTAATTAATATTAATGATAAACAAATTCACTTAATAGAACTTTGGTTTTTTTTCCTTTCAATAGACCTGCTCACAGAAGCTTCAGGCTACTCATTCACATGCATAAAATATTAATCAACCCACAGTGTCATAAGTAAAGAAAAAAAATGTATGTAAAATAGCTCAGCATAAACCTCTATTATTAGTCAGTTACCTAATATGAAAGAATCTCAGGCAAGATGCCAGGTGAAAATACCTCTGATATATAGTTATTGGTGACAGAAGGTACTTCAGAAGCCTCAGATACATGAGTTCTTCACATGCTTATGGCAACACAATATATTCAGCTTGGTAACTAAATGCCATCTGAACATCAGCTGGAGCTTAATAGTCTAAAATATAACTTGTCTAAAAGTGTAAATTCCATTTAATGTTGCATTATCTTTGTATTATAATGGAAGCTTTTCTTAAAATTTACTGGATGCATTCTACAATATTAGCATATTCTTTCATTTTATGTTGGCTGTTCTCCTAAGTTTTTCTGTATATTCTATTTTGACTGTATAATGGAGTTCTAAATCACAATATAGTGACAGTTCATAGTATCACTTGGCCTGTGGCTCATACCTGTACAAATAGTAGATTTCTACCAGAACTTACGAAGTGTATAAAACCTTTCTCGAGAGACAGCACAGTTCTACTGTTACCTTACACTGAATATTTACTGAATGTTAACTTCAAAATAAGATGACAAGGTGAGACAGATATTAGCTCTACTTCCATTTTCCAAAGTACTGTTTTATTGTGCAGTAGTATTCTTTCCTTTTTTTTTTTTTTTTTTTTTTTTTTTTTTTTTTCCATTTTATTTTTTTTATTATTTTTTTTTTTTCTATTCTTATTTTTTTTTTTTTATTTTCTTTTTTTTTTTAAATTATTATTTTTTTTTTTTTTTTTTTTTTTTTTTGCTCCTTATCTGCATGCCCAGGTAAGGATTCAAATCACAGTTGCCATGCAGATGCTAAAAGCTGCTTCCACAATTACAAACTGCCCAGAAAAAGAATGCACAGGTGGTTTATTCTGACACAGAACAGGACATTTGAGAACAGAAAATAGAGAAAAGCCACTGATGTAACTATTTTTCTGCAAGGGTCCTTCTGCAGAAGAAACCCTCCAAAGGAGCAAGCAAGATGTCCCGTGCTCTCTAAGGAAATGTTGTGGACCTACAGCACCAATGTTTGCAGATCATGTCACCGACTGCAGGCTGCAGCTCCCAAGGGATATTGGTCACACCACTGTCAAAGAAATGAGAAGTGTTTCAGACATCCGCATGATGCTTTTAAATGGAATCGACTGGAACAAGAAACCTTTATCTTGAGGTGCTTGATTAATACACCACCCACCTGCATTCTCTGTGGTCCTAACCCAAGTGTTTGAAGGTCTGTTCACTTTGAGAACCTGCAGCACTTACTAGTATCCTGGCCCATATGTTCTTGAAGCTTGTCAAGGCTTCAGAGAACTAGGACAAAATTTGATGCAAAGGTTGTCTAAAAAAATGGTTTTTGAAAGGCAAGTACTGGTGGTTCATTCTTCACATTAATGGATAGATTAGAAGTCCTTAACAAATGGGCATTTAAAATCTTCATCTTCGGGGGAAAAAAAAAAAAAAGAAATTTTATCCAGAATTTGGGAAAAAAAATATACTGCATTTGTGAAATTAGTAATGATAACAGTAAGACAGATAAAATTGATAGAAAAGTATCTACCCTACGTATCTCTGAAATAATTATTCATAATCTTATGAAAGAGCACAAGATCCTTTATGCAATAGGATTTATTCCAAAGGATTGCATGAATAGAACATGGATAGAAATGGATCTCAGCATGGCCCAGGTGTTAAACGAGACAAAGGTCAGTCAAAAGAAGTTTTACTTTGTCTGGCAAAGTGAATTTGCAGGACTGTAGGACTGCAAACCCACACACGTGCACAGACACTCCAGGCCCACAGGCCAACCTGGCTGCTGTGATCCCTGACTGAACCCCGTACAGATGTGTATCTGCCTCATATACCAGCACTCCCACAGCACGTTAAGTACTCCAACACACACACACCCACAAACACCATAAATTTTGAGTCCAAACATCTGTTTATCATCTGAGCATCTCTTCTCACCGTGTGCAAACGTATCTTCAAANTGTACGTGCTCAGGCAGCGCCCCTGCGAAAAAGCATGAGAGGAACGTCTCGAGAAGTATTTAAGGCCAGGGGCATTTCTTTCCACATGGGAGATGTATATTTGATTTTCCACTGCAGAACAGAGCTGAATATCTAATAGGATTATGCTGTAAAATACCAACTTTTACAAGCCAGATATGAGGAGACAAAGATGATACAGATCTAGTTATACACAGGTTTCCTTTCACTTAGAATTTCAGCATCAAAAGACAATGAATAAAGAACAAGTTTATCACAGAAATTTAAATATCATATGCAAATATATTCAGAATACATCATGAGAGCATTGATGTATAGTCTGTGTAACAGTGATTGAATATTCACATTTCACAGTGTTCCAGAAATCTCACATCCTTCTAAATAGTACTCTTTATATCCATGACTGTTTAAATGTGTGCTGCATGCTGGTAGTCATGTTGGATTTTCAAACGTAAGCTAAGAAACAGCTTGGGCAAGTATAAAGTTGAAGGATTCTGTACATTTTATTGTATTTCTGGAGCAACTATTCCTGCTAACATAAAAAGTCACAGCCAGGTTATAAGTATGTATTATAACTAGGAAATAACAAAATGATAGTTTATTATAGAATCATACATTAGTTCAGCTTGGAAGGGACTGCAGGAGATCACCTAGGTATACAAAGAATTACAGACTATAGCAATTAAATACCTTTATACCATTAAAACAATCGTTGCTACTTGCCACGGTACTTCTGGTACTCGCCGTGATGCTTATAATACGTGATCCAACTGGACAGGGAATAGAAGAGGAAATAAACAAGAATATAAATTATTTTATCTTAAGTCATCTACAAGGAGGCAAGACAGACCTTCTCATTCTGATATCTAGAGTTTAATTTATAGTGATGCTCAAAGAGATGCATCCTTATTTTCATGACCTGTAGCCGTGATAGTTGGGAAATCCATGTTGAGCTTTGTGCAGGGAATTCACAGTCCTTTTTCAGTCACTGACTCCTAAAGCTGCAATGACACCAGGACACGATCTTTTTGTTATTTGGTTATTTATACAAACAACTTTTAAAAATTGTGCTCTTTGCTATACTCAGCCTCAAGGACATGCTATTTTATCGTAAGTATCATCAGAATCACATGCTATTACCACCTCCATTTTGCTGTTTCCCCAGTTCCTTACCTTAGTCACTGACAAAATCAAATCCCATGATAAAGGAACACAGATGAAACACCTTTAAGTACAACATACAGCTGACAGACCAAGTCTAAAAATGTTGAGTGCACTGTGGCTATTGCACATCAGCTGAAACCTTGATGGATCCTCCCCAAAGCAGCAATGAACTTGATGACAGAAAAAAAAAAAAAGATAAAATCCCGATGAGCTCTGTCTTTACAACTTAATCAGTTTCTACAGCTGCATTAGGTCCAATGCAAATAGGAAAATAATCCTGCATGCACTGACTTGCATTCCTGATCATGCATTGTGTGTGCTGTATGTTTGCTGCACGAAGCTGGTACCATGCTGTGATCACATTTGTAGCTTCCAATGCTTGTCATGTTTTGAGCCTTTCCAAGGTTTTAAATCTTACTCAGATCATTTATTTTTTAGTTATTCTTCCATGTGTGTGCTTCTATACATCATTAAGCAAACACTTTTCTTTTGGTCTCAAAGTGCAAATTATAGAGGTGAATTGCTAATCAGCTTAGAGGTAGGACAGGGACATTAGTGCAAGCTGGAGGTGGCTTCCTGCTGTGTTACCCTAACTTGAATTAAAACCAGCTTGAAAAATGCATCCTGCTTTTTCACTGAGTGCAGTGTCACAGAGGTCAATGTGTTTACAGAGAGCTTAAATGATTGAAGAATATAACCCCTTCATTTTTCCTACTGCTAACAACTAATGAAGAATTTCTGGTTTCTTATGGCAAGAAAAAATATCCAATTTTTCTCATGCTTCTCAGGCGATGAGTTAGTGGTTTATTCCTCTTGAAGGGTCAACTTCTGACCTGAGGTACAATTACAAAGCTTTTGCTGACATTGATGACACTTATGTTTGTGAATGAGATTTTGTTCTTGGTATACTCAGAAAAACAGCAGTTATCTAGCAACAAGTGGAAAATGTCTGCAATGTGCAAGCTGTATTCCATTTGAGGGGCTAAGGTTAATGATAATGCTATGTAAAAGAGCTTCACCCTTGAGTGTAGGTGACAGANGCATACTGAGCTATCAGCTGCTCACTAGAGTTTTTTTTTAGCCTAGCTCTCACTGAGCTACCCCAAAGCAGCAGTTGCCTTGCTCTTTGTCTCACAATCGTTTTCTGAAGTGCTGTGTCTGCTCCTCGAGCTGCAGATCTCAGCTCTGGATGCTCTGGGTCAGAGAAGGGGCCTCTGTCACCGGTGGGTTTGGGCTGTGTTACTGGGAGTGCGGCTGCCGTCACTCTTGGTGTGACTTCTTGCTCTGCTTGCCCTGACACAGTGGGTTCGTGCTGTCCAGAAGAGGCACTGAGGGAAATATTGCTTTTCAGTTTAGGTCCTTCTAAAAGAGGTTGGCAGAGAAGAAGACCGGCCTGGCTAAGCAGAATGCTCTGGCTGGAACCTGGGAATAAAAGGAGAATTTATGATCTTCGGAAGAAGAGGCAGGGTGCTCAAGAGGGCTACAAGGGTGCTATGAAGTTATGCAGGGAGAAAATTGGAAGGACCAAAGCCCAACTAGAGCCTGGCTACTGCTGTAAAGGGAATAAGAAATGCTTCTAAAAACACATCAGCAACAAAAGGAGCGCCAAGGAGAATTTCCATCTTTCAGTGGATGTGGGGGGAAACATAGGGACAGAGGATGAGGAAAAGAATGAGGTACTAAATGCCTTCTTTGCCTCAGTCTTTAATAGTCAGAACAGTTGTGCACCAGGTACATAGACCCTGAGTTGGAGGACAGGGACTGGGAGCAGACTGAAGCCCAAATAACCCAAAGGGGAATGATTAATGACCTGCTACCTCACTTAAACACACACAAGCCTATGGGGCCAGATGGGATCCACCCAAAAATCCTGAGGGAGCTGGTGGAGGTGATCACTAAGCCACTTTCGGTTCTTTATCAGCAGTCCAGGCTAAGCAGGGAAACTTCTGTTGACTGAAAGTTGGCAAATGTTCCACCCATCTACAGGAAGGGCCAGAAGGAGGATCCGGGCAATTACAAGCCTGTCAGTCTTACGTTAGTGTGGAGAAAGGTCATGGAACAGGTCATCCTGAGTACCACCAAGCAGCAAATACAGGACAACCAAGTGATCAGGCCCAGTCAGCATGGGTTTATGAAAAGCACATCCTGCTTGACCAAACTGATCTACTTCTGTCATAAGGTGACCCTCTTAGTGGATGAGGTAAACGCTGTGGATGTTGTGTGCTTAGACTTCAGAAAAGCCTTTGACACAGTTTCCCACAGCATTCTCCTGAAGAAACTGGCAGGTCATGGCTTGGACAGTCATACTATTTGCTGGGTAAAAGCTGGCTAGATGGCCAGGCCCAAAGAGTTGTGGTGAATGGAGCCAAATCCAATTGGCAGCTGGTCACAAGTGGTGTTCCCCAGGGCTCAGTATTGGGGCCAGTTCTGTTTAGGCTCTTTATCAATGACCTGGATGAAGGAATTGAGTGCACCCTCAGCAAGCTTGCAGATGACACCAAGTTGGGTGAGTGTTGATCTGCTGGAGGGTAGGAAGGCTCCACAGAGGGATCTGGACCAGCTGGATCATTTGACTGTGACCAATTGTATGGAGTTCAACAAAGTCAAGTGCTGGGCCCTGCATTTTTGTCACAACAACCCCAGGCAGTGCTATAGGCTCGGGAAAGGGTGGCTGGAAAACTGCCTGGCCGAAAAGGACCTGGGGGTGTTGACTGACAGCCAGCTGAACATGAGCCAGCAGTGTGCCCAGGTGGCCAGAAAGGCCAACAGCATCCTGGTGTTCATCAAGAATTGTGTGGCCAGCAGGATCAGGTGCAGTGACTGCTCCCCCCTGTACTGGGTCCTGTTGAGGCCTGTGTTCAGTTTTGGGCCCCTCACTGCAAGAAAGATACTGAGGTGCAAAAGAGAGTTCAGAGAACAGCGACAAGGCTGGTGAGGGGTCTAGGGCACAAGTCCTACCAGTAGAGGCTGAGGGCACTGTATCTGTTTAGCATGGACAAAAGGAGGCTGAGGGGCGACCTTATCGCTGTCTACAACTACCTGAAAGGAGGTTGTACTGGGGTGAGTGTCAGTCTCTTCTCCCAAGTAGCAAGCGATAGGATGAGAGGAAGTGGCCTCAAATTGTGCCAGGGGAGGTTTATATTGGATATTAGGAAAAAGTTATTCACTGGAAAGGTTGTCAAGTACTGGAACAGATTGCCCTGGCAAGTGGTTGAGCCACCATCCCTGAAGGTATCTAAAAGAGGTGTTGATGTGTTGCTTAGGGACACAGTTTAGAGCTGGACTTGTCAGGATTTGATTAACGGTTCGACTCAATAACCTTATAGGTATTTTTCAAACTAAATTTGGACTACAGAATGAAAATCCTCTTTGTCATCATCATCACCATCACCGCTATCATTATGGCCAACTAATAGACTCCTAAAACCTTTCCCACTGCAGCAACTGTTCTTATCTCACAAAAGTAAGATATATCGTACCAATCCCCGGGGATCTGTATATAGATGAGTCACCTATGTTTCGACTATATGTGACTATGATACACTGTGAAGAAGTAAAACTCTGGTTGAGCAATGCCTGAGCTGACATGCATGTTTTTGTTGGTTACATTTATTGTAAAATAACTGGATATTACCTTCCTGCTCTTTCAAAAGGACCTTTTCTCTCTGTTCTTTTGTCATGCAGATATAGCACTTAACAAAACAAACCCCACAGAATATTCCTAATTTAAATTTTAAATTTAAGAAAATTGACAAAGTACTTCACCTTTAGATTTATTCAAGGCTTAAAAATATAAATTAATTTTATTATTTTAAGCTTGTAGTTTCAAAACCCTTCTCACAGTTCTACTGAGGTTCACACATTGACATATTGTCCCTTCCATACATTGTCTCACCAACACAATATACCAAATGTACAATGTGTGAAACACTTCTTTGTCTTCACTTCACCACATGTCCTAGTCTTATAGAAAAAGCTATCCCTTGCCAGGGTCTAATGCAATCAAAATCAACTGAAAAAAAGGAAAGGAAAAAACCAGCTTTGGGTCAGAAGACTAAATGTAAGCCCACTTAGTGTCAAAATGGGTGAACTATCTCGCTATTTATGTTTGGCTGTCCTCTGGTCTAACCAGCTCTGTTGAATTAAATGAGACTTCAGCCCTGCATCTTGCTGGAAAAAAGGGATAGGGAGAGGATGCGGGGAGAAGACTTAAGACTTAAAAAAGAAAAAAAAATATAGCCATCTAATGTATAATCTTGTTTGATTCTTTACTGGTAGCCAGGTGGTCTTCATTACCAGTTGGACAATTTTTGTCAGTCATCAGACAGTTAGCTTAAATGTGGTTGGTCATCTGTAATTTTTTCTTTCTGATAGTTTGATACACTTGATCTAGGGCTTGCAGATTGGTCGGCTCATGTACTGCACCTGTATTGCAGATGCATGAATAGGTAGATATCCAACTGGGTCCTGCAGGAACTGGCACTTGGCCACACTTCATATAACACAGGAGTTAAATGTTAAATTATAATGTAGAGGTGATACCAAGACTGAGGAGATGTTGAAGAAGGGGGGAGCAAGAAGTGACCTAAATCACTTTGGAAAGAGAGCAAAGAGAAAAACAACATCAAAAAAATCCTGTGTAGAATGGAGGAATTTGGACCATGCCTTGAGCAAAGAGGAATCTGTCTGGAGAACTGGTAACTCTGAGAAGAGCTGGGATTCCCTGATGATTGGTGAGTTTGGACATATTGTCCAAAGATGACTTTGTGGTGAGAAGGAAAACACGGATGCATGGCACAAGCACAAAAATGAGTAGGAATAGCAAAATAATTCTGCGTGTATCCTGAATGCTAATGTAGCCATTTCTAGACGGTGTTTATTCCAAGGCTGAAAATAGAAAGAAAAGATGGCTAAAACGTATGAGTAGTTAAAAACTTCAAGAGCAGTTAAAAGATCAGAAAAAGTCTGCAAGATCTTAATATATTGAAAATTAAATGCCTAAGGAGTTGATCACAATCCATAACCAAATAGGGAACTGAGAATTTATCAGTGAAGCCTTCAGGTTCCTTCTAACAGAGCTGGAAACTGAAGCTTGACATCCTTGAGGTAAAGGTAGACATGTGTAACATAAACATTAATGGTAATTCAGTACTTGAACAACATATCTATGATTTGGATGGGTCCAATCAGAGCAGCAGTTCTATGCCACATAGCTGAATATTTTTTTTCTAAATTAAACCTAATTTGACTATCTGGTCCTCTGCAGTCCCATTCTATGTAGTGACACAGGAACTACTTCACAAAACTTTATGACTTCCATTATTCAGAAAGTCAGTTTGAGAGAACAGGTGGGCCCTTTCTCCCTGTTGGGGAAGAATTTATAACAATGGGTTTCTTGAGGGACTGAACAGCAGCAAACACAAGACGTCCAGTCTAGAATTAAGATGTCTTTCTGTATGCACAGCTATGTGTCATAGTTGAATAAAAGCATTAAAAAGTTCATTATTAACTGGTAGGTAACTCATACAAAGAGCTTTAGAGATACTCTTGACAGTGTTGATTTTGTATACAAATGTCTTACTTCGGTGACTCGGTAATTGTGAACTCCTGGAAAAACACAGAGGGCTCCATTGCTCTTCACTGCACCCTGGGGTGGTGGTGCTGCAGCAATTTGCCACCTGCTGCAACTATTTTGCATCTGTGGCGTTTTCTGAGATTTGTCTTAAATGTATTGCTTTGCAATCTCATGCATACCTCAGTGAGTTGTTATGCACCTGTTGGTTTATATTGTAGCTGTTAAGATTCCAAATGACAGCTTTGTGAAATATTTGTCCAAAAGTTCCTAAACATAGAGCATAAAAATTCTTGCAGAAACAAATACAGAATCTGCCTTTGTAGAGACATCTGATCATATACACCACCACTTCAAGGCAAATTACAACACGCTGGTGTTAAAATAAGAAAAATAAATCACTTGCATGAAAAAAAACCAAAACAAAACTAACAAAACCAAACAAAAAAACGAAACCAAAAAAAACACAACAAACACAAATGTAATTGGCAGCTAAATTATTACTTTTGCACAAAAAATTTATTTTACTAATGATTTTCTGTGAACAACCTTATTAATATCATCACCTAAAGAAAAACAGAAGCACAGTTTAGATGGTGTAAATATAATGACAGTAAAAGAAGCAAAAGCCAAATTGTAAGAATTGATCACCAGTCTTGAATATTTTATTTCTTTCCTTACTGCAACTCACTTTTTTTCTTATTTGATTTTCTTCACGATATCAGCAAAACCCTGGAGGCTTTTCCACAGGATGTCCACTCCATTTGTAGATGAACAGTCTGTGTAGAGCAGCTGATAGTGTTACTGATTTGACTGATCCTGACGCTTTTCAGTTTCTTTTTTCTAAGAGTAAACAACTGACACTTGGGGAGAAATATATAAGACTTGATAGTTTTTGTGCTGCAGAACACTTTGGACAAAACACAGCTCTGTTTCCTGATAAGGGTCAATATTAAAGTCAATACTAGAGAGAAGATAGTGGACACCTGAACACCTAATTCTGCTCAAGCTGGCACGCAGCTACTCCTGTGAAGCTCATGGGAAAGAAGAAATTTTATTAATTTGGTGTCCCCTGATTTGATCTATCACACTCATAACTACCGGTCCAACTATGCTCTGAAGCCAAGAACAAGTCAGTGAATTGAAGCAACACTGTTGAATACACTGGTGACATAAAGCAGATTTTGCTTGAACTCCTTTTCTACTGCTACTCTGCAAGAGTCTATCAATTACATCATTAAGCTGTTTGACAACAGCAGCTCAGGTTCCCTGCTTATTTAATAAAATTTTACATTGCTATCAAACTAGAAGTCTGTATACGGGAAAGTGTTAAGACAGGTGAGGGAAGAAAGGAATAAAAGAAAGCACTGAGAATCGAAAAGCAAAAGAGTGAAAGCACTTAGGGAATGATTTTCTACAGATAAAGACTTTACTTTCATTGCTATTTTGCCCTCTTAACAGATGCCGGGTCCATTGAAACTAACTAGTACCTAGAACAAAAGGTTTTCTATCACTTTGCCAGTGCTATAGGGATATAATGCTCAAGTTCAATGATGTGTGAGACTGTCATTGCCTCGAGAACCTTGCAGTACACAAAATACCCCTGGATACACAGCAAAGTGCTTGGAGAGAGCAAGATTTGGAATGATGGGAAGCAAGGGGAATAAGAACTATAATTCTGTCCAGCACTAAACCACAGCATTGACAGAGACTTGACTCAAAGAGATAAGCATTTGGTGGATGTTATTCTTCTCCAGGACTGGAAAAAAAAGAGCTGGAGGAATTGGAGGAGTGCCTGAAGACTGGTTACTGGAAATAATTGTTTGCCATAGTATGTAAAACCCTATTTCCAGTTACATTTTCTGTGAAATTTATTCTCTTTAAAGTAATATTCCTATAATGAACAGAATAATTTACTTCATGACTAGAAGAGGCTTTCACTTAACATAATAGTAACCAATGCCTGAGCTGAAGATCCATGTTTATTCATTTCAAGATAAACTCACTTCCTTTGAGGAAACAACTTCAAATTACTTCTTAGGCTCACTGAAAAGGATGAAACAATATTAACAGAAATGAGGATCTTCCGTGCTAGTAAGCACTTAGCCTAACCTGTGGGTGGTGCATGACACTACTTTTCTTCAGCCCGTCTCTGTGATCTTTCTCTTGTTCTTGGCACCACTCAGCAACAGTCAACAAACTGAAGCAAAATATTGGTAGCATTAATTCAACACAATACAGAGTCCTATATTCAAATACCATATAATCCGCTACACACTACTTCTGCTGATGGACTAATTGTACAGTTATAGGCTGTATTGCCTAATTTTGGCACAAATTAAAGGAGTTTAGAGATGCATCATTTGTTCATGTGAAGAAAAGCAAGCCAGCAATTTCTAAAGAATTTGCAGCTAGCTCTAGGATATTGTTTTCCACTGAGAGATGTCTGTAATAATACATAATACATAATCCTCAATGATATAGAACTCCCAAGAAGTATGACATGGAAAATGTAAAACTTATTAATATTTTTAATTATCCTTCTTAGGCAAATATCCCTGAATGATAGATTTCTTCAGAAAATCAAGGGGTATGTCATCATCTTTTTGCTTAAAGGGAAAGATAATTTATAGAATGCAAGACAAAAAGAAGCTATAAAAATATGCTTAGGATGTCTCAAAATGCACATAGAACACTGCCAGTTTTATGGTCATGTGTATGAAACAAATTCATCTTCAACACATTCAGTTCTGTACAGTACATTATTTAAAATTATATTTTAAAATCAGTGCTTTCATTTCTCTATTTCAATTTCTACCTATATGAACTGTCAGTCTTTTAAAGTGTGGCCCCACTTCCCAGCAATATTGCCTTTTAGATTATTTGCATGGAGCAAAGAACTACAAAATCAATTCTTTTCAGACAAGCCATCTATTTTTTTTAACTTGACTTTTTTTTTTTTTTTTTTTTTTTTTTNAATTGCTTCCGCTACATTATTTAAAGAGGAAATACTTCTTCTTGATGTTAAAAATTATTTCCCAGGACCTTCATCTGAGACCACATGTGTCACTTTTGTTTGCTCATTAGTCTAAACAAAATTTGTGCAGATGAGTGTATGCCCATCTGCTCCACTGAGAACCAATAGTAATCCTGCACTCAGTGCGAGATTTTGTTATACCCCTAAATTAAGCAAGACCCAAAATCCAAAAATGAACAATGAAAATGGAGTTTACTGTTGAAAAAAAGGTGCGAGAAAAGATCTCTCTCTAGTTGTTTCATCCATTTGTTGGGTTACATACGGCTTGAAACTTCTGAGTATATGAGAGTATCCTGATTCACACTTATTTTGTTCTTGTTCAGATCTGTCTGCACTGTCATTGCCCGATAGCTCAAGAGACTGAACAACCATGTAGGAGAAGATGTTGTCAATACTCGGAGAGGAAGCACACTATCACAGCTACCCCACACAGTGTAACAACAGAAGATCAACAGCTAGACAATAAATGAAATGTTTTTGCAAATTCAATCTTGCTAGCAGACCACTCATTTTCTGCCAGAGATCCCTTCCAAGCTACTCTTCCCTCCTCACTATCACTTGCTTCTTCTGTGCTGTTTGTTTTTTTTTTTTCAGGTTTCTAGGTTTTTTAGTATATTTTGCTGTTAACAGATTTATTCTCCTCTATCCTGTGCATTTTATTTTTCTTCTTCTTCTTAAATGTCCTTCAGTGTACAAAATCTTGCTTCCTTTTCTGTAATCCTAGGTCACAGCAGAAGTCATTCTGCTGTAAATGTAACTTTCGTTACTGAACTACAGATCAAATAATACAGAAAATTATAGGCATCATTGCTGCCAAGGAATACATTGTGGCAAATTCTTTCATTTTAATAAAAGAAGGGGTTGGAAAAAACCTAAAACACTCTTAACCTACTTCAAAAAACTTGCTTGCTAAAACAAACAAACAAACAAACAAAACAAACCAAGCAAAAAAAAAACCCAACAAACAAAACAAACAAAACCAACCAAACAGGCAAACAAAACCCACAAAAAACCAAGAACGTAACCCGTGTTTCTTTCATGATTGATGTTGTGATAATAACTTTTTTACTTACAAGAATATAAAGAGATTGACTATAAAAGCAAATTCCACAGTTCAGTGTGCACTGATTGGTTTATAGCTTCTCAAGACTTTTACTCACTTGGGATGTTGCACACAGCTGGGAAGCTGCAAATGTTGTGAGGTAAATTGTTAGATTATTGTGCTATTACTCCTTCCAATCAAGTCACCAAAAGGTGGAACAAATTTCACAGTTACTGCACAGGAACATGAGAATAGACAGGGACAGAATAAAAAATCCAATTGACTTGATTCTCCCTTGTCCTATCATCCGAACATAATCAACAATCTTTACATCTTAAGAAATTACTTACTAAAAACAAAGGTAGTGAGTGCTCAAATGTTGAGATTTGTCCTTTTCTGTGCGTACAGGAATAGCTAAAATAGCTAAAATCATGTTTTATCTATTAAGATTTTAAGGTACATTTGTCAATTAGCTGTAAGACTGGACTAAATTTGAAGGGCAATGCCGCGTCTGTTCTAATGGAGTATTCTGGCAGGTGGTGCATATTTCCCCTAATTATCTTACTAGAAATCACGATTTCTCTCAGCTAGCTGCGAAGTCAGTTAAAAATGAATGTTGCTGAGAGCAGGGACATGTGGAACACTCTGCAGTTTCATTGCCTCCTTTATTCTCCACAGAGCAGCTCTGTCAGGAACAGCCTGGGACCTGGGAAGAAGTCCTTGATAGTCTGGGATTGTATTACTGGAGGAAGGATGCAAAGAAGATGGCACCTGGCTGTTTTCAGTGGTGCCCAGTGACAGAGAAAGAGGTAATGGGCGCAGGCTGAAACATGGGAGGTTCTCTCAACATCAGGAAACACTTTTTCACTGTGAGGGGGATCAAGCACTCGAACAGGTTGCTCGGAAAAGTTGTGGAGTTCCTTTCCTTGGAGATCTTCAAAAAAACATGGTCCTGGGCAACTGGCTGTAGGTGTCCCTGCTTGGGCAGGAGGGTTGGACTAGGTGGCATTCAGAGATCCCTTCCAACCTCAACCACTCCAGACTATCAGGAGTCCAGATTTGACTAGTAATTTTGCAACTGCTATCTTGCCCATATGCATGCTAAGATTCACCATGCAGGGTCATAAACTGCATATGTGTTTAGGAGCAAGCATAAGTAGATATTTTCTAAATCTTGGTGGTACTTCTGTTTCTTCATTGCTTTGTTTGGCAATTGTCCTTGCGGAGTGGAAAATGCTCGTGTCACTATAAATTTAATGTACATAGAACAATGAAATTACAGTTCTAACAAAATTTCCTTATTGTTCTTTCTTTTCCGCTGAATACTACTCTACTCATCATAGACAGACTTATCTCATTAGTCATCCCCTGCTTAATTTACAAAAAATTCTCCTTGATAGATGCTAATAAGCTAATAATTATTTTGTTTAGGCTGCTTTTTTTTTTTTTTAGATAAAAATCAAAGTTAAATCAGAAATTTGGGCACCCCAAAAGTACCTCGAAAGACTTGTAAATATCACACAGAAGACCGGGCATTTGTTGATATTATTCAAACATAGTGAGGTGGATTATGAGGTGTTATTACAAATAGCACAGATCTGCTCATACTGTTAACTGTGCCTGAGAAAACAGTCTAAAAATAGCCCCATTTAGTAAGTGGGATTCTGGCAGCAGTACATTATTGAAATAAAGGAATTTTTATTTGTTAATTTTCAGTTTTGCCAAAGCCTAATTTCAACATCACTATCTCATTCTCCATCATGAGAAGCTCTGGTGCAGCAGAATCAGTTCAGAATTGCTGGGCCACACACAGTTTAGTTCCTGTGAACAGTGGAAAGCCATTATGAGGAGTTTCTTCACTACAAAGCAGACAATCAATTAGCACAAGTTTTAAAATGAAGAAATGGAGGTACAACTTTGAAGACCTATTAAAAAACAAACAAACAAAATAACAAACAAAACAAAACAAAAAAACCAAAACCTACAACAAACCACCACCACCACCAAAAAAAAACAAAAAAACCCCCCACAAAACCAAAACAAATTCCTTTTTGTTTATCAGATCTTGGTTTTTTAGAGTTTTCAGCCTAAATTGACTAAGTAGAAGAAGTCTTATAGAAAAGCTTTGACTGCTACATATATTACACCCTACACAAATCCAGTGAAATCCCAGTACATCACTTCAAAAGCTAATGCTCCATTATTTCAGTTTCCCAGTGGTTGCTACGGCCTTAACATGGAAGGGTAGATGTGATATGGAGCTAAAATCAGGAGGAAATAAAGAGTTGCTATGGAGCTTGAAAACCACTATGCAATACAATATATCTTGATAAATTAATTTCAGCTCTTTCAACCGCATGCCAATTTGGATACTGCCCTAATCCACTCATTATTTTCTGCTTATCTGAGTTTCAACTTGGAAAGATGTGCCTAGAATTTACCTTCCTAATTAGGATTCACTCTGTAGATTCAAAGCACCTGGTGGCTTCTATGGCCTTTCTGCACTCAGCCTCAGCAGGACTTGGAACTGGTCCTGTGTACTCCTTTATCAAGCTTATGGTCATGAAAGAACATTGTTGAACTTTTGTCATTGTGAAGCATCTCAGGAGCTCACATTTCAGCTCAATATTGTGGTTTGTCTCCTTGATGGCCCTGTGTTGTCCCCAGACTCGATTATACTAACTCAAATCCTTTCAAAAACAGTATTTTTGAATTCAGCAACAGCTTCTCCTGAAGTCTTGATCTCTCATTTTTTTAATCAGTCTGTCATCCCCCACAGCTACAAGCTTCCTTGGAGTTTTGTCAGAGAGAAAACAGTTTCTTCTAAGCAGCAACGATACACAAACTGATATTAATTGTTGATCTTTATGGCTTTTCCACTCTTTACATTTCAGAGTTGAAAATTATCACAGCTGTTAAAATTGGAAGTGCTTCGACCCATAGCATTTGAAGAAGAAATCCAAAAGTACCTCACAATTTTTAGGAGTTAATTGGTCCCTTTGAGTTTGCTGTTTTATGACCAGCATGATCTCTTAAACCCGCTGAACTATGCAACTAGTAATAGAAGTGTCAGAAAAGGACGATGCAGAGGTCTTGGTCCAGCAGTGTTTTGCAGCAAATGGACGAGTCTAATTGAGAAACAGGATGTCCTCTCACGCCTGCAAAAGAAGTAGACAAAATAACTCAAGTATTGGCTGGCTGATCAAGCTCTGAGAGGCTGCCACAGATGCCTGTGCACCCCAAAGGGCAGACAGGTGGTGACAGATGATCTCTCAGCAGCACAGGTTGTCAGTAACAGCACGGAGTAGCATTGCTCAGATATAGAAGATCACTCGATTGCCTTGTAAGAACTTTGACAGACTAAGGCATTGCCTAGAAAACTCTTCTCTCCAGCCGTGGCTGTGCTGTGTGCCCATGGACAGCATGAGAGGGGGAAGCTGTAGCTGGAATAGTGCAGAATAAGCTCTCAGCCTCCTTTAAATTATGGCTTGTGCATTTCCGTAAAGTCCAATGGATTTTCCTTCCATAAACCTATGTTTTCTACATATACAACCCATAAAAACACCCAACCTGCACAACAGGCAGCAGCAAGTCTTTGTAACTACATGTTGCATGAAGAAAAAACCTCTATCACCTTTTGTTTATTTTAAACGCCCTGCCCACTCCTTCCACTTAATGTCCCGACAGGCTCCACTGGGACTCGTTGCTCAATGAGACCGTGCTTGGTGGTTTCCTCAGGCCCAGAGGAGCTGAGCACTCCCAGCTTTGATCCTCATGTCATTGATCCTTTTTGCACAGTTGTGTGAATGTCTGGAGGTCTTGGAAAGACTTGCATGATGCCATTTTGCGTAACGCCTGAGTTTCACCTGGAGTCAACATCACCCGAGACAGAGAAAGCGTGCAACCATTTCTGGGTGGTTCGCTTGACCAATAGTGTCACCTATGGTATCCTGCATATACATCTGCCACCATTGGTAATTCTAAAGCAGGTACTTGATGCACTGTA
>VWYH01006442.1:0-43288 GCA_013399365.1 Pampusana beccarii
AGGGCTCGGCAGGGCTCGGCGCGTGTCGGCGCGGGCGGTGCGTTCCCAGTCCGGCCGTGCCCCCCTGTGGCACGCCCGGGAAGCTCAGGTGGTCGCCGCCGCTTGGTCCCAGGCAGCCCGGCTGCGGTGCTGGCTCTGGGGCCGGGGGCCCAGTTTTCTCGGCTGGACGACCCATTGCAACCGTGGGGCGACGGCCGGTGCCGGTGTCAGCCTGCGGTGCGGGTCTCTGTCAAAAGCAATGGTGCTGGTTTCCCTTTCTGCCCTGACACAGGTGGGTATAGGGCAAACTGTCCCCCTGAGCTGACCTTATTGAAAATTAACTCCTCAAACTCCAGCAAAATCAAAATTACCACTGAAAGGTCTGGAATTGTTTCCTGCCCCAGTCAGCCGGTGCCATGGTTGCGCAGTCACTAGGTCTCCCACAAGCCCACAAGAAAGAAGCAGTGCAATACTACCTTTTGTTTGTTTGTTTGTTTTCAGGAGTAGGGAACAGTGTTCATCAGCTTGGTGGCAACCCTGCAGTGCAGCAGGTTAGCAGCTATGGGAAAATGCTGTCCTAATTCACGTAATGGGTGTCCATTCTCAGGGTCTCTCTTTAATCTGCAGGAGGGCACTGAAAAACACCATGGGTTCAACGGGCTGGCGTCTCGCTCTTCCTGCAATGCCAGCCCAAGGGGAAAGGGATTGCACTGGTGGTTCCTTTCCTATTTCAGAGCTGACAGTTTTCACTGTCCTCTCATGTACCTTACTACACACCTGAAATTGCAATCTACTTCTATTTTTCAGCAAGAAACCAACTACGAAGATGCAGCTGTAGGAATGTGAATTAAGAATTCCAGACAAAGAATGAAAACATGGGAACTAAAAGAGTTGTTGTCATTAATAGCATCCTTACTCTTTATATATAATACGTATATATATCTCAAGTGCTTTCCCTGTGGACTGTGCTATTTCTGTTACCAACTTCAACTGTTGTAGAAACGACAAAGTGAAAATTTGACAAGAATATACTCAGTTGGAGTAAAGCTCCAGAGCTTATAAAGAGCACATAGAGCCATGTGCTGTGAATAATGCATCTCTCTCTTCTGTACAGCAAGGGCAGTCCTCAGCTTTCTGGAGCTTTTCCTGTTAAAATGCTGGTCCTGAAAGAACTTAATGAGCAGCGTGGAGCTCTCTATAGAGGTGACAGCACAGCCTGCAGAGGGACCCTGTGCTTTGAGCATAAGTGGCAGGGGTTTGGTAGTGGGGTGGGGATGACTGCTGTGGAAAGAGGCCATGAAGGTGCCAACCACCGCCATTTCTGAAACAGGTGGAAACACCCCATTACCTGCCAAAATTTCTGCCCATTTGAGGAATACATGGTGCCCTGACTCAGATATTTTTAAGAAAGCAAGTAGCAGCTTTCAGGCAAAAGTGATGCTCTTGGAGACGTGAGGCTGGAGATGCTGTGGAGGAGGCAGCTGGAGAGAAAGGGCTTCTTGGCAGGGAGGCTCTCCTGCCGTAGAGGGAGATGCCTCTGAGGGACCATGGCCTGTTGGCAGCCCGCACTGGGGCAGGGACGACCCTGAGGGACTACAGCCAATGGTGACCCAAGTAAAGGGCAGAGAGCAGCAGAGGGAAATCAGCAAAAAGCATGTAGGAGCCAAAAGAAAACAATACACCCAGCATGGCAGATAGAAACCAAATTGAGAATATTTTGCCAGTGATACCCTGAGCACATTATGTTGGCTGACATGAATAAGGAGGCCATCACCCCTTGTTACCCATTCACACTGTAAATCTACCCCAGTACAAAATAGTCTGCACTCACCACCTTGAAAACTACATTATTCATTGCGAAAGTTACTCATGCATTTCCAATGATATAATTCATCTTTATACCTACATCTTATGTGAATCTGGTAAATTATCATTTAGGTTATTGATGCCTGAGGTGTCGATGGGAGGAGCAGGAGCTGAGAAGAAATCCAAATCTTTTAGTCACATGGGACTTCTCAAAGAAGCCAGTTAGGTTTTGTATAAAAATATTTTAAATTTTCAGGCCATGTGCAAAGATTTCAGTCCAAAGGAGTGCTTGTGCAATTTAGGTAAAACTGCTAAAACAAGGGGTTTAGAATATAAGAGAAATCCCCAATATCTGAACAAAATTCTGAGCTGGACACTTCTTAAAGCATTGTGAATAAATATGAGAGAAAAATATTATTATTCACTAGTAAATTGGTTTTCTCCATTTTGCTGTGTGTTCCAGCATCTGCCTTTTATTGAAGGGATCCTTAAGAACATGGCACAGCTATCCTTCCTAATGCTGTTGTTTAGAGTGAACGTCAGAAGCGAACAACCCAAGCAAACAAAGCAGCCCTTTGAATCATGCTACAGAAAGTGGGTTTTGCTGGAAGCCACTTCTAAAAAATAGTCACTAGGTTAAAACCAAAGCTGAAACCCTCCCTCTTCATACTGATCCTCCAATATAGTACAAAAGCTACCTGTGCATGTGCTGATTTTTGTGCCTGTGCCTAACTTTTAGTGCCATGGGACTATTTGTGGTGGTGCAGATAAGCACAAGCACGAGTGTTTGCAGAAACTGAGCTTATCTCCAGCCTGTATTAGCAGGATTCAGGGTACTCGAGCAGACACACGCTGCTTTCTCTCAGGAGCCACAGGGTGAATAGCATCCAGGTTTCAGATCTCCTTTTCCACTCCAGCTCTGAAGTTAAAACTTCAAAAGTCTGCAGTAAGAACCTTCAGGGATTAATGTAATTCATTCTTTCCTGTCCAAGTTTTACATTGTGAGGTTATTACGCTGCTTACCACAACGGCAAGCTCTTGGCCAGAGACAACTGTTTCAGTTTATTTTAACAGGGTGTTTACCTTATTAAAGTAATAATAAAGAAGGATGATTGCATTAATTACTACATCAAACTAGCTGCCATGGCATTCCCCTGCCAACCCTCAAATCAATTAGTTGCATCTGTAAGTCAATTGATTGAAGGGTTTTTTATTATTATTCCTTTGCTCCTCTTTTTTTTTTTTTTTTTACTCCATTTTGCCGTTAATAGTGTTTCTTCAAGTGAAAGCAATGGTTCTTCACTGAGAGGATGGGAAGATTTAGATGGTCTCCTTACATGGAGTAAGAGGTTCAAGTCTTGATTCATAGTTACTCAGAACCTTCTGAAGTGATATATATCCCACAAAGTGATTTTAAAATGCTACTCTTTTCAAGTGATAGCAATTTAAACTTGCTTTCCCCTGGTGTGATTCATCACAGGGGTGTAAAAAAAGGGTAAAGCTTTGGGGTTGTCTTACCTCTATGAACAAGTGGCATTACTGGTGTCACACTAATATAGATACAGCACTATGAACGTAGTAAAAATTAGCTACATTTCTTGTTTTTATTTTCAGATCTAGTTTCCTAAGGAAGGTATGGTTACACCCTGTATGCAGGGGAGTGAACATACATCTTTATGTCCCTGCTAATAACTTTTGAAACCAGCGGACAATTTCAAAAAGTCAGATGGGCAGCTGTCACAGAGCCCCAACTAGTTTCAGGAAAGGAAAGGGCTAGATAAGGTAGAGAGAGGGAACTCTTGCCCCATCATCAAGGGAGAGGGTGAAGGTGTGAGCACAGTCCTTCCCATCCAGATGCGAGGCACAAAGCCAGGGTTCCACCACCCCCCCGCTAGCAAGGACTGAGCCATGTAGTCTGGTGGGTTTGGAGACACCCACTGTTTGCTGCCTCCTCAGATCATTGCAGGCGAGCACCCAGGGTGTTTCTTTGTCCCTGAGACTCTGAAGAAATGTGTGCAATCAGGGTTCTTTAGGAGCAGGAGTTAATTTTTACATCAGAGAGGGAGGGAGCACATCTTTATTGGAAGCTGCCTGGAGACAGCAGCAGGCATAGCACAGCCTCCTGTGTCTCTGACGAGGATAAGCAGCAAGTCCCTGGGCATTTTTAGCAGGGCTCTGCAGCTGCCACTTGCAGCTATAAGGTAGAAGGATGACAAGGAAGCTGGCTGCTACTTCCCGGTTCTAGTTTTACCTAAACAAGTTTATGAGGAGGTTTTTGTTCATTTGGGGTTTTTTTGTTGTTTTGGGGGGTTTATTTTGGTTGTTTTTTGGGGTTTTTTGTCTGTTGTTGTTTTTGTGTGGTTTTGTTTTTGTTTTTTTAAAGCAGCTTAGGGCTGCTCTAAGCTAAATCAGCTGTTTATCAAGAGCTTGCAAGGGCATGGGACAGCAATACTGCTCCTGTCATCTCCTGTCTTCAGTGTTCTGCCAGCCAACAGCTGCAGAAGCCACTGGGGCTAAAGATTTCCCAATAATGGGATAAATTGCATGATGCGAAGATCCATCTCATTCTGGTCCTATTGTTCTACCAGTACGAAATGTCTCAGTGCAGCAGAAAATCTGGCTCTTCACATCTCTCCCAGCTTCTAATAGTTTTCAGCAAGAAAATGTGTTGCTCGTCCCATTTTCTTGAGAGTACATAATCACAGTCTGAGATATTAAAATGAGTTTTTTTGGGGAAAGAAATGCGGCACATCAGACATGTCAACATTGATTGCTTGAAATGAGAACGGGGAAAATACAGGAGAGACCTATACCTGTGCCATAGGGGACATCTTCACATCAAAATTACCAAGGCAGGGAACATCACTTTTTGATGTAAGTAACAACCTCAGTGTCACCACTGCAGACAATTAACAGGACTAGGAATTTCCCTGGTATCTCTGGGTCAAATTATGTCGGTGGATGCTCCATTCAGCTTCCACTTCCCTCAGCTGGGCCTCACGTGTGCATCTAAGAGTAGCATTTGGCCCAGAAAGAGGAATCGGCACTTCTGTTATAAGCAGAAGCATTTGGTATGCCTCATGTGGGATTTCATTCCCGGGCAGAAAAATCTGGGAGATCAACAAGGTTCCTTTGTTGCCCAGTGATTTAAGGTGTGTTGATTTGCATGACTTCATTTTCCACCTTCCAACACTCATGAGGTTTTACTGAATTAACTGAAAGGAAAGAGAAGCAGCAGAGGAGTGGGAGAATGGGACCATCCCACATGGATCGCTCGTGTGCTGGTACTTGCAACATTAGAGAATTCTTGTGTTTAGCAAGAAAAAGAGCCCACCCACCATTGCTGCACCCTGGTGCTTACGGTATTACGCCATGCAAGTAGTAGAGGGTATGTTTGTATTTAAAAGAGTGTTTCAAAGCCAAGTGTGGTAAAGAAAATACCTAGCATGATAATAAATCACTTAAGATGTTTGCAGTCTTACAAAACAGGGATTGTTGAGAATTTTCATGTTTCACTCCAAATTTTCTTTCAAAGAGACGGGAGGAGAGAAAGTTTTCAATACGTCTTACAGACATGCAATTTTCATGTTCATGTTATGTCTTTAATTATGTCATTGAGAATCACTAAGCAGAATTTGCTTCCATTGCAATACCTTCTGAAATGAAGAATTATATTCCATCCTAGTTGCAATGACAGGAGAATTTTCATCTTCATAAGAAAAAACGTGTTCGTAGCCAAGACATTTGACTGGGACTCACAGCACATAAAGTACAACTCGAGTACCAAAGCACAGGCACTTAGTGCAATAGATGCAAAGTAGACTTCGATACCCTACAGTTTCAAGACACCTGCTTGAGGCTGGCAAATACGACACAGGAGTCTACAGCACATCTGTGACTTCTGGAAAAGCAGGTGAAGGGCAGGCAGTGTGTCTAAAATGGCACTGGTTACCATAGCTTAGGCACTGAGATTGCTATGTACTATTGTCATTTATTCCTGCACAGGTTTGAAATTATTCTGATTCTGGATTCAGCAGGAAACACAGGAGAGCGTGCATCCCCGTATTACTTATTGTATCCTATTCTGTGTCTCACCATAAAGTAAATTCTGGCATAGACTTTTGTAATACCATAATACTAAAAAGTAAGTATTACGGCAATGTTACTCTCAGTAATTCATCACAAATCTGAAGATTGCTTCTTTTAATGCAGGTGGGTAATTTTGTACGACGTTGGAAGATATTCACCTACTCCGATGTTTTTTTTCCCATACTGCATGATATATAACACTAATGACTAAATGACCAACAGGTGTTTATTTAAAGGCTGCAAGAGCATAAGCCTTTAAAAGTAGGGATGAGCAGCAGATTGACCCAAGTAAAGGCCAAAATTGAGCTGTGATGTGCTTGATGACATTAACATACACTCTGAGAAGATTAATGTACTGAAGATCTCATGAAAGAATATTGAGACCTGGAAAGACAGAAGCAACAGAAGTTGCTGGCAGGGCAGGCATTGGAGTGAGGGTGATCAGAGAGATTACAAGTCAATGTAAACTCGAAGAGGAAATAGCATCTCTATGAAGAAGTAGATAGCAAGTAGACTAGACAGAATATGTTTATGTTGTAGTGACTTTAGAGTAGACGCACATGAGCAAGAGATGCATAGAAATGATACCATAGTGTTTATTAGACTTCTCCTTCTATCTTCCTGACAAGAGGAAGATCCTTCAGAAGTTAGCTGCAGGTGGGAAATCCAGAGCAGTCAGGGAAGTAAAGGATGCTCGGAGGCTCAAATTCAGGAGCATTGGCTTCATCTAAGTTACCTTGTGAAACCAGTATGTTCCTATTGACAAGAGCCATTCACCTGCACTGTGATCTGAGGAAAATTCTCTGCATTTTTCTACAGTTGAGCATTTAGTGAAATAGTTACTCCAGATCAAGTGTCTTTAGCAGTAGTTACCCAAAGTGAACTGAGTTAGAATCAGAATTGTACAGAATAAGACTGTCTATCCGTAGACTTACAGCAAAATAACAATTCTGGAATAGTTATCCTAGAGAAACGCAAGAGTAATCAAACCTAGGGCCTTGAAAATAAAATAAAAAAGAACTTTAAACAAAATCTGTTGGGGTAGTGCTTCAAATGTTTCCCTCACCTTCTTTGTTTTTGTCTTAGGACTTACATTTTGACTAGATCTTTACTGCTTTTGGAAAGTTGCAAAGTTTTACAAAATCATGGAAACTAGAGCTCCTTTGGCAGCCCAGTGTGGTACTGTTCCCCGTGGTCTCATTTAGAGGAGAACTACCCAAAGGCCAAACTGTACCCGTGACTGGGAGCACACACCTCTCACTAGTGTCAATAGAAATTCCATACACAGACCTAGGTAGTAAATGGTGCTGCATACTTCCTGTAAAAATTGGTGGAAAGGAGAAACATAGGAGATTTTTCAGGAGCTTGTGCTTTGTGAGAATGATTGATGTCACTATGCATAAAGTATTGAATATTTAAATGGACTGGGGAATCTAATCTGATGATTACTTTGTGTTAAAATATGTCATTTCAGAACTCAGAATACCCTTTCAAAGAATTTTCTAACTTTCTTCCTCTCTCTGGAGTCATTAATTATACCGTTTTGGGAGTCAGTCAAGGGACATACTCAGTTTTTTTCTCCAATAGGCAGAGAAATGCAGTTCAAAGTATTCTACCTAGTCTCTCAGCAAATTAATAGGCTGGCATATGTGCCTCCTTGGCTAACACTTTTCACCTATGACAACTGCAGGTAATTATTTTGCCCAAGTTAAACTGATTCTGGGCATTCTCAATGAGAAAACCTTTCTTTCCAGGTTCAATAAAATTTGGTATACGTTTCACCCTTGGAACTTAGATTTTTCATTTAAAAGTTGTATGGCAGTAAGAGCTGACTCTTTGCATTTGAATATTGGTCTCCAAAGGGACAGCAAGAGCAGGAGTAAGAGTGCCAATGTTATTCCTTAAAGATAAGTTACATCCTGCCCAAACTTAAGAGAGAAATGAGTTTGTGACAGTTATTTTTATTATGACAGGGCTGCTTGCACTGGTTGAAAAAAAGCAGCTGCATCAAGAGATTTTTTTTTTTTTAAGATGAAGTCTGGTAAAAAGTTGAGTATATACTCCTATTTCAGGTAGAAGTGGCTAAAAATTGTCCCTGAAATCTAAAGGCAAACAGACCTTTGGCAAAACCCACTATTTTAAAACTACTGATTGTTGCCCAAATGTAAACAGAAATCCCATTGGAGCAACATCAAACGAAATACTATGTTTTTCATGTTAGACCTTTGCAAAAATGTGTTCTCCTTTGAAAACATAATTTTAAAAAAGACAAAGAGAAAGCCACAGGTTCAAAACTGAAACCAAAGCAAGGGCTGTCTGGTCACTGTGGTCATAACCCACCCAGCAGACCACATCAGTAATGTCTCCCTTCCAGTGTCACCCTTCTCAGACTGGCACTACCATGTGCGTTTCCCTACCTGGTGCTGATGCCACACCTCATGTCCCCATGAGTTTCCCTGTTTGGGTTCAGCTGTACTTCCTGAGCTGTATGGCCATTTCAGCATCCTGCCGTAGACTAGTTCATGTATGCTCAAATAAATGTTAGGACCAGCGCAAAAGAGCAAAGAAATCATGGCTGCATGCAACTTTTGTTATGTCTTAAGCCATTAACCTTGCCTATTCACCTGAATGATCTGAGAAGAAGTAGACAGCCCACTAATAAAGCAACACAGGAAAACTAGTGCAGTCATGGTGTTCAGAGACTTGTTTGTAAAGCGCTTTCAAGTATTCAAATGGAAGATGGTGGAGGCTGGGTTATTACTAGTAAAAATTCAAGTAACTTACTGAAGTATTCATGAAGTGAATGGAAGAGCTACATCATTAGTCTTCTTAAAAATTTTCATAATCGAATTCTACAAATCAGCAAACAATGAAATTACTCCATTGGTTATTGGGTGCGGTAATATTTACTTCACCACTACACGTTCCTTTTATTGGGCATTGTTACATCAGCTAATCATTAGCAGGTCTGCCCTTAGGAAATTTTGTTTAGCAAACCAAAAATATATCTCTATTTAATGTGAAACAGTTGACACAAAGGATTATGGATATTAGATGAGGGTTTGGATTTCGAAAGGGGGAGCTGGAATATGAGAGGCCCCGAAGCACATATATTCCTGAGCCATCTGTTGTGCCAGCTACATAAAAGCCAAAGAGGGCCAGAAACTGCTTAAACTTGGGAATGCTGCCATGAATACCACGAGAAGAAGGACCCACAGACAAGATCCTGACAGACAGAGACTTTAGGACAGGGAGGAAAGAGGAGCATCTCCAGAAAACTGAGGATCCAAGCTGCAGCCACTTTGCTTTTCAGACTCCAGCACCCCTACCACCCACTTGCTAGAAATAGTTGCAGCCTTTAAAGTGATGAGTACTTCAGAAACCTTTCAGGGCAGTGTTGGAATTTGGATGCTGGGGAGTGCTCAGTAAATTAATCTGCCCGATCTCTTGTTGAGAATCTCTCCTATGTTTTTTTCTTGAACAACCAGCCTCTCGCTGTCTCCTCTGGAAAAAATTCTAGTACCGATGAAGACTGAGAAGCCGTTAAAAACCAAAACAAAACACACCACCAAGAAACAGAAAAAAGCTCTAGCCCTGCATTCCACATAGAGAAGAAATCAACCCACTTTCCATAACTTTGTCAGAAACACCAGAATTGTTTCATTTCTTTTTGCAATAATTGCAACAACCCCTGGACATTATGCTCAGTTGTTTTAAAATTATTTAAGAGTTCGATTCTATCATAAGCTTTTGAAAAGCAAATATTAACTTCTTGAAAGGTCAAAAAGTACTATAGGATTGATGAAACGTCAAAATGTAGCAAAACAAATACACAAAATAAGTTAAAAAGCATAGGACCACTTGATGAAAACTTCTGCTGCAGCAGAAATATGCCGTATTTGCACCCCAGTAAGTGGAAACATATAGGAAGTGGTTACTTCAAAACCCACTTTCCCTCACAAGACCCAAACACTTCTGAATGTCACTGTAATTGCTCACAGGAGTAAGTAGAAATTTATACAGAGTTTTCAGGATGGGAGGAGTCCCTGGGTCAGAAGCTTCTTTGACATGGATTCAGCCCTTTACCAGATGCAGGAAGACTGCACACATTGTTACAGAAAAAAAATAATGCAAAGTCTGTTTACCAAGTACATGCTTTTTTTTTTTTTTTTGGAGGGGGGTGGGGTGGGCAGAACCGCAGAAATTTAATAAATTTGCATGACCACTCTGAAATATAAAGTTCTTTAATCCCTATGAGAGTTTCTGTCTAGAAAATAATAGGAAGAGGCTGTCCCGCCAAAGTGCCTTGAGTGATGCTGATGGCTCTTGTCCACTTCTGCTCTGAGCCATCCCTACCAGCATCAGGTGAGAGTTCACATTGTAACATACTGCAAGCAAGAAAAGAAGTGCAACACATCTCATCTGGATTCATTTCACATGGATGTAGAGGACTAAATACAATGCTGGGTAAATATAAATCACCCACAAAGTCCAGGAAACAAAAAGACTTGTTCAGTCTTCCTGCCCACCACATGACACCTCTCTACAGGTCCATGGAAAGATACCTGTTGAGGTTGCAGTCCTCTGGGATGTAAACATCACATCGTTCATAACAGAAAAAAAGACCACTGAGTTGTTTAAACCACTCAAAAGAGGTGACAATTTTCAATCACTGCTTAACTGAGATTTGATCTTGAATTCTATTTGTGGGAAAAAACATTTACCTTTCTCAGCCATACTGTGGCTGAATTGCAGGTCCTGGATTTCCAGGCTGGCAGGTATAGCTCTGGAGAGGAGTTTTTCACTGTTATTGTCACTTTTTCCTGACCCAAAAGCCATTAAAGTGAAATGTGCCGTGCCAAGGAGCTATAATTTATCAACCTCAAAGACCCTCCTCTTTTGCACATACTCTGCACCTGGTACAGAGAGGCACAAAAACAGAGTGTTCTATTTCAAATTTGGATGATGAAGATTTTATTTCTCACTTTAGTGGAGGGTGATTATTTATTTACCAAAAAAGCCACTTGTTTGTTTTGGTTTATATTTACCATTATGTCACTAACGCCTCCCTTTCACACACATGCCACTATAGCTCCCCTCTATTGCCAGAACCATATCCCAAATTTACTCCCTGGTTGCAGCTCAGCTGGGCACCCAGACTTTCTGGGGTTGTTCTCTTGATACAAATGGTTTACAGCAACAATCACCTTGCAGGTTAACTAGGCGGACTCAAAGGCAGTATTTTTCCCTTCCCTATACAGTTAAGGAGGTAGCAGTCAGCTGCTGCTACCAGCATGGATATAGTTCATCTACCCACATGGAAATCAGTAGATAACACCACAAAGGAGAGACAACTGGGCTGTCATGGTGTCCGCTGCAGCACTGTCATCGACTTCAGGGTGGTTGTGAGGTCATCACATAGCTTCTACATGAGCTAAGTACATTGCACGATACCTCCGATCCCTGTGGACAATTTGTTGCGTATGTTTCTGATTGTTGAAAAAGGACTTGATTTTCTTTCATTTGGCAGGCAAAGGAGGGGAGATTTTTAAAAGAAATTCCCCATGGCAATCAAATAACAGAAGTCAAAAAAGGAAAAAAAAAACCCCAAACAACTGCAACAGACCCATTAGGAGAGTAAGAAAAGTAAGATCTAATGGGCTTCCACGATTTTATTTTGTTAACTTGTTGTTTAAGGAAGTTGGATAAGGTGTCTATATAGATAATGCTCCATATTGCATCACAGAAATTCCACTATAAACGTCTTCAGTTTTACTGAACCACACTTTATTTACCCTCAGAATTTAATTGCTTTCCGTTAAGCAAAAGTTAGATAAGTATTACTGAAACCCAACCTGAATTTTAGAGCTTTTATTTACACTGTCTTGACAGCAATGCACTCTTATAAACTAATGTTCTCCAGCACAGAGGCTGGATGTCTGAGGATGTGTTTGATCACGAAGCTTCAAAGGCAACACAGGGAACAGAAATTCAGAAACATCTTTCACACTTAAAGAAACCAGGAGTATAGTCTAACAATTCAGATCACACCAAACCCTGACCAGATGCTCACCAGATCTCACCTGTGGTTTGGCGTTAAGAGGCTGGCTGCAGTTTCACTCTAAGAAACGCTCAAGAAATCTCAAGACAAGACACCTATTATCCCAGTGGTGTATTTGTAATCAACCCAGAACCATTGTAACAATTTAGTGCAACAAAGGTATCGTGTATCTGAAGAGATGGTTTTGAATACATCAAATGTA
This sequence comes from Pampusana beccarii, assembly GCA_013399365.1. Lineage (NCBI taxonomy): Eukaryota > Metazoa > Chordata > Aves > Columbiformes > Columbidae > Pampusana > Pampusana beccarii. The sequence goes on from VWYH01006442.1 coordinate 12,138, forward strand.
TACTGGATGTGTGGAAATGAAGTATTTCAATGAGATTTTGCAAGCATATAAACCATGTTAATCCTAATCTGGATGTAATTCTTTGCTATTTATTTGAAGAGTAACAATGGGACTCAACCAAAGCTATCAGCAAATGATAACACAGCCCCCTCAGGGTCCATCCAAACCATCTCACAGTTCCTGCTTATGACTGCTATCATAGAATTTATGAAGTTTTCTACATTTCAAAGAGCTCCTCGGTTTTAGATTACCTACACCCTGGTGAATTCCATTTGTGAAATTCACATGTTGTGAAATAAGGTGTCCCAAAATGAAACACTGTCATACTGGAAGAAAGCTAAAAAGAAAAGCTTTATTTGGTGGCCCAAGTTTTGGGGTGGTTCCTGTGAAGAGAAGCAATAACTTCCCAAAACAACACTTGGCATGTTCAACTGACATTTTGGAGATTCTGCTGAAGAATTTATCAGAAAGGGCAAAATTACCTTTTTATGATGCTTTAGTAGATACCTATTCTATTGCTCACCTCACCATTCCTCAGTAGGGGTTCAAATCATAAGGATCTTCTGTTGGCCTCACTGATGTTTTCAGGAAAGCCCAAGGATAAATTTATTGAGAGGCCATGGTTAGAATAAGAGCTTTGTTTAGCAAATAGAAACAGGCTTTTCAAAGAGGCTTCTGATTTTGCGTGCACCATGCTGGCCTACTTTTCAAAAATGCTTAGCACCTGCAGTTCCCCCTGCAAAGAAGGCTGGAGAATGAGACATTCCACACTTCAATTAGTGTACTGAAAGCACAAAACCTTTAATTAACATAAAATATGATGCAGTGATTTATGCAGATTAACCTTATTTCCGAAGTTGAGCTTCAACAGGTGTTCTTCTGTTCTTCCTCCAAATTTAAGTGTTTTAATTTTGCGCGTAAGCAATCAAGTTAAAACAGAAATGCATAAATACATGACTCTGCTTTTGCCGTTCTCACTTCACAAAGATCATTAAGTCACAGAAGACTGGACATTGTCATATATTGCCTTATAAAAAAAGAGGAAATAACTATGAGCAATCCTGCATGTGTAAGAGAGTCTCTCCTAAGAGAGACTGAATACTGGTGAATCCTTGCAGTCCTTGCAGTAAAACTTAATGTATTATACCTTCACTCTTGATTGTCAGCATTATGCCTTGCCAATTCATAATTATCTTCTGCTGCAGCTAAAGAACCCAACGCCAGATGAGAACTGCAAAGGTCCTTTTAAATTGTTGCACCACAAGCACAAAAAACAACTTTCCAGTGAGGGAGAGAGAGGTTCAGGACATGCTCTACAGAGTTTTTCACTTGGAAGCCCTGTGTGATGTTATTTAGCTGCGTTCTTTTTGTAGTTATCTGAAAAGCAGGGATACAGAGGCAGCTGTTAGAAGACACCAGAGCATCACACTGTGTCACCATCACCTCATTTGCCTTGTTTTGAGCCTTCATCTTCACCTGGCACCTTCAATCAGAGAGGTTGTTTTGCCTGTGTCTTACCCAGTGGAAAGACTTCAACTCTGATTGGCCTATTTGACCATTCAGGAAGGATTTTGTTAGAATCACCTGTAAATGTTTTTAGATGGTGACATGTAAACCCAAGAAACAGATGTAAGAAAATAACCTGGAGACCTTGAGTCAAAAATATCCTCATATCCAGTAAATGGGGGAAGTGAATTTAAGGGTGACAAGAACCAGGGCCTCCTCCAAAATTAAAATTCACTGTGGTATCAGCAAGCAAAGCTGTGTGTGTGCATACAAAATTAACACTGTCTGTGAAAATAAATAGCCTTGGCAGCAACACTCCAGAGCTAGAGCATAATTGGTCTGCATTTTATTCCCTTCTTTTTCCTTGTAATTTCTTTGTGCTGTGTTTCTTTGTGTAAAGAAACCCTTATTCAAGGGATTTATAGCCTTTCAGGGAGGAAATTAAGGATTCAGTGTCTCTCCATCACTCACAGAGAGATTTGATTTTTAAAAATAAATTATTTTTATTATTTGTGAACACAGTTGTCTTCAGACAACTCCAGCTGTTCTTGCATGGGAGTTCGAAATACAGCAACTTATGAGTGTGATGGGATGGACGTTAAAATAGGAAGCCTTTTTCTCTTCCCCACAAAGCATATTCAGAGCACGAGGTTCATCTGAACAAGAAGGAGAGCCCATATTCATACCTTCCCCATAACACTTGCACGGATCAGCCTGATGAGGGGACCAGATTTAGGTTCATAGCATTCCTTCCCCAACTCCTCCCAACACTTGATAAAAATAAAACTCAGGCAACTGATTATGGATTTCCCTCCCTGCCCCCTCCAGGCATTACACTGAAACTTCAGAAAAAGCGTTATTTCTAAAGGGGGCCTTAAAGAGCAGGATGAGAGGTTATTCATTACCTCCTGCAAACTGGGCTGTGTTAAGTGCCTGGTCCTCAAATAGATCTGATCCTGCAAGAGGGGGAGGAAGGCCTGGGTCCCACAATGGCCTTAGTGTGGCAGCCCCCCTCGCCCACACAGAATCCCATTGACAGCACTCAAACAATCTCACCCGCTGACGGACGTTTAGAGGTCTACACTGGCCATGCCACAAGTTCCTTTTTTTTTTTTTCCCCCCAAGAATAGCTACGGTTATTCATCCTAAATGGCCCAGAAAGTTTGGAGACAGCTCACATATTTTTGTTGAACATTATGCACGCAAACATGAACTCAAAAGGGTTAGCTGCAGACTTGAGAAGGGAAAGACGTTAAGTGCCTAGATTTGTTCTACCCATTTAGATCCGTTTTCTCGGAAAAGTGTGAGAATTAATCTGGCCATATATAACTGTAGTCCCTTCTCTGAAGATTGCAGCAAATGGAAACAATGAAAAGTGCTAAAGCTAAATCCGACCCCTGGGTAAATGACATAATCCTCCCTAGTGCCAAAACGTTGTCTGAGGAATTCCTTGGTTTTATGCTAACCTGCTCTAATTCTTTTAGATGTCCCTTAGGTCTCATACCCCTCCCACAGGCACGTGAAACATGGCCATTTTACTGGGCTCAAGTGTTCAGACTGCACAGACAGCAAAAAATAATTTCATAGGGAAATGGTGCAGGTATGTTATGAAACCAAAACAGGACAATTTTTCAGTATAAATAGCTTAAAGGATGTCACCACCTCTTTGTTTTACAAACCTCACACAGAATGAAAATAGCTGCTCCCTTGACCTTGTTGACCACGGCCAAATTTCACTCCTAGTTAATTTTGCCTTATTATTCTGGGAGAGCCACCCAGTATTTCACCAACAGGCTTTTATATTTTCATTTTAAAAAAAAAATCTAATTAGCAGAAAAAGCTCTCTTTGGTTTAAACTCAGCTGTAGACTGATCTGCTTAGAGTTGCCTTATACTTTCAAACCAATATGCCTCCTTGGGCATATTTATCTGCTTCATATAGAAATATCCAAAATGCTACAAAAATAAAGAAGTTTAGTAATAGGACACTTACAAATTGAATCCAAAGGCAGTTTTCCTGAAGATACTCTCTAGAAGACCTGAGCAAGACTCTGAAGTACAGAATAATGCCCTGGCCAAGATAGGAAGGCAACTCATCTCTTCTCCTAGAGGAGAAGGAGAAAACTGACTCTCCTGACTAACAGTTGTACAGAGTAGATCCACAACATATTGCATAAAGTGTCAATTTTTGGACATCAAATTTATGGAGAAAAATCTACAGGCACCATCTCGGGTCCAGGGAATCCTGGAGCATCAACATTTGCAGGCTGGGAGGGTTTGTCAGGGAAGCATCACTGCATATTTTCCTCTCCTAAAACTCTCCCCCAGGAATCTACTGTTGACCAGTGTCAGAGACTAGTAGACTTGGCTTCTATATGTGAGTTAAAAAAAAGTCACGTACACTGGAGTTGCAGGTGAGTCAGGACTTAATGCTGCGGGGTATCATCTTAGAAGACAATAAGAGACATTGGAACAGTATATAAAATAATGTGCTATTCACGAAACAGGGGTCAAAGAGAAGTTCCTAATCTCCTTCATAACACGAACTTAAGGAAGCATTCAGTTCAAGTTAAGTGTTGACAAAACTCCGAGCTGGCTGAAGAAAACACCCTTCCGCATGGTGTGCAAACAGGTTTCAGCATTCACCACGATGGGAAGCTCTCAAGGCCATGAACTTAGCAAGAGTCAAAAATGAACCAAATATTCATGTGGATAAATCTTTGTTAATGATGATGACTTTGGACAGGACATTAAAATTCACACGTCTGAGGTTAAGCCCACTCTTAGAGGCTAACTCTAACGAGGGAGGCAAGTCATCCAACGCATGCAGACGCAGGATTCTCACACCTTCCCTTCTCGTCAGGCAGGACACAGGCATACGTGACCTCTTGGATCAAATCACGAGCTCTACAATGGGAACAGACCTGTACATTTTTCTGGTTTTGCACCAGTTGTAGTTTCACAATGGATTTATTATGTGCTTCTACCTCTTTTTAATAAGAATTAGTAAGCATATTTATGATGCCTTTATGTCCTTTCTATTCTTTGGGGAAACTAAGAGTGGGAGAGGTGTGGAGGCTCCAGATGTATTGTCCATGAACATTTGCCTTGGCCAGGAACTTTATTTATTGGCCATGTCACCACCATAATAACCAGCCTGTGAGGAAGGGATAGAAATGCCCAGCCACATCAAAAAAGAAAACACAGAAAAAACAGATCAAAGTAACAAAGCATGAAGATATTACCCAAAGCCTACAAAACAAGTACGGAGATGGTACTCATAGCAAGGACTGTAATTGTAATGGCTCCAAATGAATCCATCCAATTAACAAAGAAAACATTAAAATAAAAACTAAAAAAGACATAATAATTAGCTTATTGAGTCTGTAATTTATTAATATAGGCACAAGCCTGAATTATGATTCCCAGGCAATCGATGAACCACCCCCCTCCCCCCAAGAATGTTTCACCAGGCTGGGAATGGTGAGAATTACTTTAAAGGAAAACTAACAGGAAAACTAAAAAGAAAACTAGTTTACCCACAAACTGTTTAGTTTCGTAAAATCAAAGCCAGTATAAACCCATACCCTATGGAAATGTTTCCAAATTAGAAATCAAAACAAAATTGATCTCTCCAGAAAGCAGTGCATGAAAAGTCTTTTGTGCCCCAGCAGCACTGTGTTGTTCTGTGAGATGCACTGGAAAAGGAGTTTAAATGAATCCAAGTAATGTATTTGTGTGTGTAAACAACGGAAAACCAGAACACAGTAAACCTAAGCAATAAAAAAAAGTTTTCGTATTTCAAAGTGTTTCAACAACCACTGTTACTGGTAACCACAGGCATAACTCACATCTTTTTTCTCCCCCCCCCACACATGAAGCACTTACAACTACTAATTTAGTCAATGGCATGACCTGTTGACCCAAAGCTATCATATTTCATTATCCACAAGTTGGAAACAGTTTGACTCTGGCAAGAGACACCTGCATGACCCACTGCCACCAGGCAGCCGCCACCAAGAGCAGGGCTGGGAAAGTGAGCAGGCAGATGTGGGAGGTGAAAGGAGAAGGACACGGGTAACCTGGACAGGACACAGCAGAAGCAGGGAGGTGGCTTCCAGGAAAGACTATGGAAAGACACTTCTGGAGTAATAAAATTCAGTTCTGGTCCTTTTTCTCCACCCTTTCCCAAATTATCACACCCATTCACTTCATAAAGGTGGCAGGAGGCTTCACTGACATCTGTGAAGTCCTCTAAAACTATGTCATGTTATTAAATGTGTGTTGCACATGCCAAACGGGCTCAAATCCTGCATCTCTGGCTTGCCCAAATGGTTCAGCTAAAGCCAATGGGAATAATAATATCTGTGTGAGCAGGAAAATATTCTATTAAGGAACAACAGGAATCAAACCCCAGGCCATTTATTGTGAGGAGAAGAATGCTTATTTTGTGCATTTTATGACAACTATTGCACAAAGCTGCCCTCACTTGCTTACCCCCAAGGGGTTATACCCTTTGCAGTGATAGCAGTCCTGGCTATTTGCATCAGCCATTTTAGTCCCAAACTCTGTTCTCATCCAAGTTAGAAGAAGTTTTACAGGGGCCTCCCACAGCAGCCTCCCTAGCCTGGCTGTCGTTGTTGACATTTAGTGCAATCAATCTTATTCCATCATTGAAGTGAGGAACTGGGTAATCTTCTGCGCACATAGTTACCAAAATAAGCATTTATAAATGAATATACAAAGGACTTATTTAAAAGCAGCACAAAGAGGACTTGAGAGGGTACTGGACTTTATGACCCCAGTATATAGTTAAAGTGGATGGAAAAGGGGTGGGGGGAGCCATGAAAGAGTTAAAGAGTTGTAAGGACGGAGTTTTGAGAAGTTTTCTGGCATGGGAATTAACATGAAAGGAAGACTTGAAAGATTTCTTTGCTTCTTCATTATTAGGTGTAAACCATTACTACACAGAACGAGAAAATGAAAACTGCTCCTGTGCATGTTTTAAGGCAGGGTTATCTGCCTTAGTCTGTCCTACTGCAGGAAAATGTGTCCCTCCCTCACTCTTCTCCATGCCGCTTGCCCTCACCACCTCTCTCGTGCCAGTGTGTCTCTGTGGAATTGATCCAGCTGAAACCAACCGCCCACGTTTTTTCTTGGTTTACTCATCAACCAGCTCAGTTCCCAGACCTGCCTTTCTCCACAGATATTGGTGGCCCAAGGTGATGCAGGCGAGGAAGGAGCAAAACCACAAATGAACAAGAAAGGGATAGAAAGCGGGAAGGACTGATTTACAGTAACAGCTGAACTGATTTACTAGGAATTGTAAGAGAGATCTCTTCCAAGGGAAAAAAAAAAAAATCCCCAAACAGTAAAATTATGAAATTTCCCAACCTTCCTGACTTGCTGGCCTTGACAGCAATTTGTTACACAGCTCGTAAATGTATGTATTGCTCCAAATGGAGCAGCATACAAAATATGTAGAGACTCACATGTTCCTACATTCCTAGTTCCCACCTGTTTAAAGATTGAACAGGATAACTTCACCTGGATTTATACTACAGTAGTAGGACCAAATCACCTACAAGAGTAACAAGAAAGTAAGTTTTAAGCACGTCTCTTACTAACTGGCTGTTTAAGCTGGTTCTGGTGGGAATATACTGTATGAAGTCTGCTGTAAAGCTTCGAGCTCCCGTGTGGTCAGCTGCTGAAATATCAGTCCAGGCTCTGAAATGAGCATCTCTTAACTGTAACAAAGAAGTGTGAATGCATGAGAAAAGCCAAAGATTATTGCCATCCTTAGGGGAGTCGGTAGATTGTGGTACATTCAAAGGAACAGGGTAATGTTAATTGCATATTTAAAGTAAACATAAAATATAATCTACAGAAGACAAGAATTTCAACTAAACAGTTTTATAAGGTTTAATTTTGGGCCCCTCACTACAAGAGAGACACTGAGGTGCTGGAGAGAGTTCAGAGAAGGGCAAAAAGGTAGGTGAAGGGTCTGGAGCACAAGCCTGATGAGGAGCAGCTGAGGGAACTGGGGCTGTTCAGCCTGGAGAAAAGGAGGCTGAGGGGAGACCTTATTGCTGTCTACAACTACCTGAAAGGAGGTTGTAGCATGGAGGGGGTTGGTCTCTTCTCCCAAGTAGCAAATGATAGGACAAGAGGAAATGGCCTCAAGTAGCACCAGAGAAGGTTCAGATTGGATATTAGGAAGTATTTCTTCACAGGAAGGGTTGTGAAGCACTGGAGCAGGCTGCCCAGGGAAGTGGTTGAGTCACCACCCCCGGAGGTGTTTAAAAGATGTGTGGATGAGGCTCTTTGGGACATGGTTTAGCACCAGATCTAGGTTAGGGTTGGACTTGATGATCTCAAGGGTCTCTTCCAACCAAAACGATTCTATGATTCTATGATACTTGAGGTGCCTTCCAACCTGGTATTCTAGAATATAAAAAAAATAGTAGTTTACAGGTATCTTTTGTTCTGTTGCAGCGGATTAATCTCTCCTTCTCCTCAACTTGGTTGTTTTTTGGGGGTGGTAGGTTTTGTTGTCATTGTTGTTGTTTTGGTTGGTTGGTTTTCATCTGAGTGTTTGTTTTTGTTGTTTGGTTTGGTTTGTTTGTTTTTTAATTTGCCAAACTAGAAAGTTAAAATACAGCACCATGGATCATGTTAAAATATTGCAGGACCAGGAGTGGTATTGAAATTTGGACTAGAAGCCTAATGAAAAGCACAGTGTCTTCCAGAACTGTACATGTCAGCACACACCCCTAGTGATAGGTTGGGGGCATGAATGAGTTCTGATATTTAAAGAAAAAAATCATAAAGCTGCTGGAAGTTACAGATGGAAAAGCACTGTTAGATCATCTAATCCACCACTCCACTGCACACAAATACCTCAAGTGTATTCTCTAGCACCCTCCAGACTCTACATCTTAAGCCTAAGTCTCAAATGTTTTCAATTGTAATGGAGGTCTTGCTGAAATCATTTTAATTGACTGTTTTTGTATGTGACTAAGATTTTAGACTTTGCAAAATGAAGATATAAAAGGGGGAGAAAGCCACTATGTTCAGTATTTTTCACTGTCTACAGTACTTTTCCCTATTAGTTTAGCTTCGTTTCTGGTTTTATTTTCACCACTCACACACACTAACTAATCATGAAAGTAATACACTAGGCTGACGGAGTATTTTTGTAATTTTCGCTCGCATTTTTTTTCAGACTTTCATGAAAACTGGATTCAAGAGTATTTTCATAATCTATATAGGAATTGAATGATTATACTTCTAAAACATGCTTTTTGCTCTGGCACATTGAACAAAAAAAAAAAGAGGGAGAAATAGATCCAGAGTTGAAGGCTTCCTGCAAACAATACAGAATTAAGCTCTGTGAATATAACATCAAGAGAATAAGAGTTAATTATAATGTGGCAACTACAATATATGTTCAAGTCACATCTTTTTTCATTCTTGCAATATTTAATAATAATTTTCTCCATTCTTTATAACACCATGGCAAAAAAAAAAACCCAAACAAACAAAACCAAAAAAATCAAAAAATCAAACCAACCAAACAACCAAAAAACCACAACAACCCCCCCAAACAACAAACAAACAACCTAACAAAAACAAACAAACAAACTGAAACATTAAGAGGGTTTTACAGCATTTGAACAATCTTTGAAACCTTGTTATAGCTTTCTATATATTAAATAATGTTTTCTTGTCCCATTTACGAAGAAGCTGTGATCACTGACAGTGTTACAACTTTTTTGAAGCTGCCCAAAATTTGTGGGTATTGAAACACTTGTAGTTTGCAAGTGAATATACACATGTTATTGTGCAGAAGAGTTAGCAGAACCAGGGTAAATCATCCTGGAACACCTGAAACACAAGCAATTCATTGGCATCCGAAGGAGGAAATGCCGCATATTTTTGTGACCCTCTACTTCTGTCTTGCTTCCAGCCCTGGGAGAAGGATGTTTCATACCAGCAAACGTAGACTTCTTTATAGATACTATTGGCCTTGTTTATCGCTGCTTTTTCCACTACCAAGAAAAACAGGGTATTTTTACGAAATATAAGCCAAATGAGAGGGAATCTTGTAATAACGCCCAGGACCACTGGGTGGTACTGGCTGCCTTCGGGTGCGAAGCGGAGGCGCGGCGGGAGCAGAGCCCGCAGCGCGGCAGCCCGGAGCCGCCAGCGTTTCCCATCCCCTGCAAACCACACGGGTTTTAAGGAACCCACAATTTACTGCACCCGGCAGCTGGTTGAAAAGGCTGTGGATATCCTGCAGGTGCTCTCTTACCGTCTGCATAAGCTCTAGTCCCTTCTGAGAGGGCAGAGTGTGGCAATGCGTGGGTCCTGCTGCTTTCATGCACACCTGGTGCTTCCAGCGCACCTGAGACACTTCCCTTACAAGTTAAAAAGAAAGATTTGCTAGACATAAGTACCACCTGGACTCCCATGAATGAAGATGTTCTTGCATGGTAGTCCCAGTGAAAGATGCAGCAAAGTATGTAGATACAAATGCATTCACATTTTCGCAGTCTCAGTATTGTCACATATATAATTGGCACTGCTCTTCAATCCCAAATAATTTTTTTTCAATTTTTTTTTTTTTTTTTTTTTTTCTGGCGTGTTNTTTCACCACCTTCATTGTAAAAAATTTACTCCTCATGTCTAGCCATCCACTGATGAGTCTGGACAGACAGTGCACCAACACTTGCAAGCAGTTTTATGTTCATAAACAAATACTGAGTAAGCTATGCTTTGCTCCAGTAGTGTCAACAGGTCTCCACAGGTATCTTTCAGCTTGCAGAAATCTTATCACTTGTGACAGATAAACTGGAAAAGCACCTCTTTTCAAGCCCTCTAAAACAGGCCAATGATGTGCTGCATGTTGTTAGTTCTTACCGAAGTAAGTGACTTTAAAATCTTAACAGACTGAGGACGTTTGTCTCGAAATCACATATAATTCTTTCACACTACTGGAGTGGCAAGTGATTTCTACAAGCTTGACCACACCGTGGCTCAAGCAACGAGACTTTTTTTTTCTGCCAGAAGCAACACGCTGCTGGAAAAAAGTGAACCATATAAGAAGTAGTTTGTTTAGCACCAGGGAGATGCTGGATTAGTAGCCAGTGAACTGCTATAACGATCTGTCCCAGCAGCTCTGTGGCCTCGCTATCTTGATATGTTAACTGCACTGAAACTTCAGCATCCTCTCCAGCATGGGTCAGTTAGCTGATGCTTAAAGCACTGTCTAATCCTCCAGTGCAAGCTTATGCTTCAGGGCTGAAATTCTGCATTATAGCCAAAGATAACCCATTCAGGCTTTGGAAGTCTATATGCTTTTGTCCTACAGTGAAGAATGCATTTATTTGACTGTAAACCAAGCCAGAAGAAGCACAGAAGCCCTATGATCATCTCACCAATTTTGGCTTCCCCATCATCTCTGGACATCGAGACTGTGAGCTGCACTTAAGGGAAGACGACTGTCTGAAAGCCAAGTTGTTTCACATAGGCCCAGCTTGCAATTCAAGCTTGGTCCAAAGACTTTTTTTCAGTTCTTTCCCCTGAAGTGCCAAGGGTCAGCAGCAGGACTTTCCCACTTGAGCTGCTATTAGAGCTGGAGTTGGTGGAGTTCCAGCATATGTACTTAAAATGAATTTATGTGATTTGGCTTCCGTGCGATTTCCCCCCTAACACACACACACACACACACACACACACACTCTGCAAAATGGGCTGTAATTAATGGTACTCAGTGCACTGTGGATATCTTTATTTAATTAGCAACGCTAAATTACATGGCAAAAAGCAATTCTTCCTCTCCTTTCATGTGCATAAAGGGTCTCACAGACAGCAGAACCAGTATCTTCTTGGGAAGCAATCTTTTATGACATGAGACAGGAATTTTACATTCCTTAACACACCACAGATGGTCTCCGCAGACCCTGTGTGTGACTAGAGACAGAAGCAAGAGCCTGAAGAGCACTAAATTGCAGTTCCTCTTACAGCAAGGTCTTGTACACTGTTGATTTCTTTCAGCCCTGTTGCTGGATCACTACTGTCTTGAACAAGGATTACTTTTTGCCCTATTTCTTTCCTCACTAAATTTATTTCCAAATCTTAAATTTGGAGAGTGTGCAGAGGAGTCATTGTCAAGTGTCCAATTAGCATTAAAACAGGAGACCTGTCCTTCAAAACGATGACTAGGAAATAACTTTTGGGCACATTTTAAGATTCCATTATCTTAAAATATAGTATCACTAACACAATCGACTTTCCAGGAATGCAGATTTCAATACTGCATCAATTTTGCCAGCTTGCTTTGTACCTGAATAAAATAACTTTCCAGCAATCATTTAACTGCTGAAGCTGGATGTTTTATTACCTTTGTTTCCTTTACATCAAATTGATGTTCTTTAAGAGCTATATATCATTCCCTGGTTTAAAAGTACTGGTTCTGCTCCAACACATCAAGACATTTTATTCTGTAACACAATTGTACAATGCAAGGAAATGAGAGGGGAGGCTTATCCATCTGGCAGAAGACCCTCAGAAGTAGAAAAGAAGATGTGCAGGCTTATGCTATTAAACTTTTTGAGTTCAAATGGAATCCAGCTGTTTGGGATCCACAACATTCTTGCAGTTTAACTGCTCACAGTATGTATACTTTCAATCCCTTTATTTTTGTTTTCTTTAATTATTGGGGCCTGAGATCATAAACGCCTCAGTCTTTCAAATGTGAAGTGCAGCTCTTGGTAATTTGTTCTAATCAACTGCAGTAAGAAATGTCTGCTCCATAACCTTGAATGCTTTTTCTCTCCCCTGACAACAGAATAGACTTCTTGCAAAAAATAAACATCTGGTTTGAATTGAACATCAAATTGCAGTTACTTTAAGTGCCAACTATTAAATTACCTCAAATGTTTTATGTTTGAACATGATTTTTCAAGACAGCTAAATTTTTTAACTGCAGCACAAATGTACATGTAAAATTACTTAGAAGGTTAATTCCCTTGAACACACTTTTTAAAAATCATGTATGGCTTGCTCATTTTTTTTGCTCTCTGTTTATAGAAATTGTTATTCACAAAGCTTTTGAAATAACCAAATATGCCTCATCAGATGGTAAGAGGAATAAAATCTCTACCTAGAACTGAGGGACTTGATTCTGAACTCTACAACATTTGAAGTGATCGTCAAAACTGTCTAGAACCCATTAAATCAAGCCACAAAACTCACATGGACCAGGATTACAGTCTGCATTTTGATCAGGAAGCTAAACATTAAAATTAGTGTCTAAGACTTCCCTCATTTGAAAAAACAACCCAATTTCCTCATCTAGCACTGTTTTCTGGTGATGAGTCTTACAGTCTGTTTTGCATGACAGCATTGCAAATTTACATCTTTATATAAATGTTGCTATTTTCCTTAAACTATCCAGCTCTTGATCCACCACATTTTTGTAAGAGAGATTTTTTTTTTCTTTGCTTTAAAGTATGTTTCCAGCTCTTTCAGTCACAGGGATTTTTTTAAAATAGAAAACAGCACAATTTGAACTGTTGAAAGAAAATTAAAATGAACACCAAATCCACTGTTTTGCTAATGCTTGCAATTTCTCTATGACTGGAATTGACAGTGTTGCTGAGGCTTCTTTATGCTACTCCAGAGAAAGAAAAAAAAAAAAAAAAACCACCACCAAAAAACCCAGTTAATATTCTATTAATTATGAGGGGGCTCTAAAAGAGCATGGGGAAAGTGTAAACGAAAACCACTCTTGTATTCCCTTCAGTATTTCTGCAAAACCCTCCTCCAAAACAAAACAGAGTATGTGCATGTGCAGACCAATGCTATAATTGTTTACTTCTTCATCCCAGACACTGATCAAAGTGAAACTCCAAGGAGAACTGACGCAAAAAAAAAAAAAAAAAAAAAAAAATTAAAAGCACAGATGACTGCAGCTGGCAGTAAATTGCTGGCAATTACTCTGGTGGCTTCTAAATTGGACATGACCCAGTGTCAGCGGATCTCTATGCTTGTATTTTCTCTAAAGGTGATTATAATTGTTGTGATGATATAATTACTCCAAGGAGGAAGTAGTAATTACAAAGGTGGGGCCACCTGATCAGAAGTTTCCATGTTATTTAGCTGGCTATTTATAATACTGACTGTGGTTTTAGCTATAATATTTGAATACTAAAACACGCATCAACTCTCAAAGTCACTGACAAACGAGATGAAAGATTGATCATAGCAAAACTCTACTGAATTGTTTCCAGTATGGCACAGGAAAACCACTGACTGTTTATGGACAGTAGATAGGAAGAATTACTTAATTTAGCACATGTTTGCTGAAAGTGATACGAACAGGCTTAAGGGTCACAAAGCTAAAATCAGACTACAAAGGGGGCTTTTTCATTCTGGAAAAAACAAAAACACACACAAAAAAAACGAACAACCAAACCAAAACAAACCAAACAACAACAAAAACAAAACAAAACCCAAAACACACACACACCAAAAAAACTAACCAACCAACCAACCAACCAAAAACCAACAACAAACACAAACCAAAACCAACACAAACAAACCCCACAAACCCTGGCTAACTAACCCCACCACTGCTAGATGTTCATAGTGTCTAGACACAGAATGGTATTTGATTTTCACCCAACGAACTTCAGCAGTGTGGATACTTCAGTGAATGTGATTAGGGGAAAAAACCCTACATATCTTCAACTAGGAGTTCTGCTCGTGCCTTGGGTGAAAATAGCTCCCATTACTGCTTAAATAATGCAAATGGATATGGCTGAAAGTTAAGACACAGAATCACAGAAGGTGAAAAGGTGAGGATGGAAGAGACCTCTGAGGTCATCTGGTCTAACCCTTCTGTTCAAGCAGGTCCCCATAGAGAAGGTTGCCCAAGACTGTGTCTAGACAATGCTGACCATGTCTAAATGGCTTTTGAAGTCAACTCCTCACTAATTCTATTATTTAACTTCTTTAGTTTGACGAAGTAACTTCGGTTTATGTTACTTATTAGCAAAACTTTGAAAACATGGTGAAAACTATTTGGTTTCTTTAAGTACTTTGAAAGAGGCGATGCTGTTATTTAGGTTCTAGAGAAAAACTGGATCAGAAAGTAACATGAAAATTATTACCACAGAAACAACACAATTGCAATGAAAACGTTGAGCGGCGAGGTAAGTCCTGGAGACCATGCCCCTTCTAATCCAAAGGGCCACAGGGTTTTCAACCTAAGCTAGGAGCTGAAGAAGCATTCTGTGACCATATGTGGTGACTAGAATGTGGCTACTCAAACAGACACACAGTTAATACTGTTTGCACCTTAATATCCTAACAAGTAGATGTATTCCCAAATAGCTATTCAACTACCTAAACCAGTTTTAAAAACAGTATTAATTTTCAAAGTAATTGCTTTGAAATTGGGTCTATCTTTTTGAAACACCCTGTACTTTTCATCCACTTTTCCCCCGAAATTCATCTGCTTGGTTCATGTTAACAGTAAAAAAAAAAAAAAAAACACCAACCCCAAAACCAAAACCAAAACAAAAACAAAACCCTTAAACTAGTTTTGAGCTGTGATGTGTTACTATTTATTGAAAGCTGTGCTGAAGTAAGCCCCAGCTTCCTCAAACAGCATCCTTTCAACATATCCCATGGGGGTAGGCAGGCCCTAAGGATCTGACACATGTTAACATGTTAAAATGTTTTCCTGTTGAACTAACTTGTGGAAATCTATTCCAGTTGGAGTTATGACATAGTTATGGGATAGCATTCAATATCTGAGCAGGATTATTTCATGAGTTTGCCACACAGGAGTCTACAGACAGTCTTTAAACCAAATATCATCTAGCGAACTGAATGTGACTCAAGCAACAAGAAGGTTGAAACCTAATAAAGCAACCTTTTTTTTCTACGTCTATGAAGGTGGTTGGAGACTGAAAGTTACTAATTTCAGAATAAATATACTTCCAAATTTTATGAAGGAGACATATAAACTCATTCACTAAGTCAAACAAGGATGTTTGGACAAGCAAGAGAAAGAGATAAGTGTGCTTTTGTGCTGAGAAAGGGGATCCAAGTAAAACAGGGAGAAAAGGGTCAAAGAAAACTAACTGCCCTAGAAATGCTCCCCAGTTTTCAGAAGGAAACATGTAGAGGGAGAAAAGGCCTGGAGTCATGGATGTTGCAGACTGCTAGGGCAACTCAGGCAGAGAATACATGTGCTGAGATTTTTTTTGTGTCATCCAGCTTTGTTTATACATTATTGAATTAATGACTAGCTCGTTTATAATTCTAATATAGCAACTCTTTAATTATGTGCAACATCAAAGTCCTGAGGAGGTAAATTTCACATCCCCAAAGATGAACTCGTGAGGAAGCATGCTTGAACCAAGAATTTTCAAGGGACTTATTTAAGTTGATTTGTAAGCCTCACTTTTTATGAAGGGAGAAGAGAGAAACTGTGCTCAGGCAATAGGTCGAAGTTACCATGAAAAAATCTGTCAGTAGAGATGCTGGGAATCTTCAAAACATAATTAATATGTTTTTTTCTGCAATACAACATAAAAGGTTAATGAATACTCAGCCAGAAAGAACACTGTGAGGGCTCTGACGGAACTGTGAGAGTAATGTCAGTAGCAGGGAGTTAGAGAAAAAGTAGAAGGGAAATTCAGAAAAACGGGTGAACATAAAAAATCAAGGAAAAAGAGAGAAGAAAAAAAAAGATACAAAGAAAAAAATAGCATAAGGGTTGTACTTCAAGATGTGTATATGTGTTTGTGCTTTCTCACCCACCTACCCTCCTACCTTCTCTCTATACTTAGTTGCAAAACTTCCAAAAATTCAGCTATTATTTGCTAAAAATTACCCTGCAACATCCAGCCAACACTACAATTACCCTGATGGGAGCTTACACATACACCTCATTCAGCAGTCCAAAGTTCCTGTGACTTTCAGCAACTTTTAAAGAAATTACTTTTATTTCCAAGAAATGTGATATTTGCCATTACTTGAGACTGAACAGCATCAATCTACAGCCATAAGACTCATGCCAGGAGCCGGGCTGAGTGAGTGCGATGTACTACAACACATGCAGGGAGAAATGGAGAAGCAGCAAAGCTGTGTAGCAAAGGTAGAACTTGGCTGTGGTGCCTTTCCTTCCAGCTGCCCAGATCCAGGAAGAGTCTGTGATCCTACTGAAAGTGCTTTTAGACCTTCTAATTGCTAAACAATGAGATTTTGCTGCTGGAGGTAGCAGACACATTTTTTTCTTTTTCCAAGAAAAGTGGCCAAGGATGGGCCACTTTTTTGTCAAGAAAAATTCCGTCACCAGCTATCTCTGACTACTTAGTGCACAAATGGACAAGAAGGGGAGAGTGGGAAGGGAAGTTCAAACACTCGTATTCCTTTATTCTGAAAAAAAAACCCACAACAAGTAAGCACAGACCTCTCTCTCGGATGTTCGACAGGGATGTAAAAGTAGAATAATGCAGCAAGGCCAAAACAACCCTATGAACACTTCTGGCCTTGAATTTTCATAACCCAGTCAAAGATTCTGCATACTGCAAACTTTTTTTCCTCACCAAGCCCTTGTTCGGCCATCATCCTTGTAATTGCTGCAGTTTTGTCTCCAGGCAAAGTCTCCCTCTCTTTTTTTCCCCATCCTTACCTAGTGGCTAGGTACAGGGTCTTGAATTTTGTCCTCTGGGCTTCTTCCCTACATGGCTGTGGTGGAAACCTCAGTGTCCTTATGTCTTCCCGCTCTCCCTGCATCTGCTCCCCTCTGGAAGGCAGATGGAGTCTGTCTTTTGCATCCCATCCAGTTAGGAGAAGCCTGGACCGGTTGAATGCTTGCACACAGGGAAGGACTCCAAGATCTGAGCCTGTGCAACTGCTGTGGATGGGAAGCAGAAGCAGCAAGGAGCGAGGCAGGCTGGAGGCAGGTTGCAACACTTAAAGAATTACTTGTGATACTGAACAACTGGTTTGAGGAAACCAAGCTGAACTATTCCTAGTACAGTGAAGGTCTAAAGTTGAACCTCCTTAGGTAGGGCCTTGGTGTCCAGACCTACTGCATAATAATCCCAGTCATCATAACAGTTAAACATTTGCATTTATCTTCTCTTCCATAATGACTGCTTTATCTGTTCACCTTTTAGAGTGGGATGTCATTTCATCACATATCTGTCATTTGCATAGTAGAGGTGACAATTCCTATTGTTCATGCATTGTCATTCACAGAATGGGAGACAAGAGACAACAGGAAAAGTGGGAAGCAAAACAAGACGGTGACGGAACATGGACAATTGGGGGAAAACTGATGCTACCAAAGAAACTGCTGTGATTAGGTAGTTTCATGACAAAGGTCATGAAGGAGCATTTGCAGCAAGCGTAATCAAACAGCTGTATAAAGCACTGGAAATACAGAAGAATCTGCATACTCCGAATCATCCACACTCTTCAGAACAGGTAGAAAGAATGAACAAGACATTAAAAGAAAAAGTAGCTAGAATATGCACACATACTTGATTAAAGTGGCCAGAAGCACTGAACTTAGCTCTATGGGATGTTTGAAATGCACCGTAGCAACACATAGGACTAATCACAGCACAAATTCTGTTTGAGAAATATTTAGCTATACCAGGAATTTATAACCCAGCCTCTTAGATGGAGATGAACAGTTAACCAAATGCATACTGTATATGAAAGAAGGATTCAAAAATAACAGAAAATATGCTCAGTGGGATCAGTCGGCGATCTCACCAACAAATGGCAAGGAGCAGCAATATGTCCTACCAGCAGTGCTGTCACCCAGCATGTGTTGGATGGACAGATGGAAGGGATGAACATCCACCAGCAAACACGACTATTATTTTAACAGCATTCTGGCTTGTGCTAGCTTAACCTCACTGGGAAACTACGGTTTGTTTCCCTCCCGCAGCTTTGTTCAGCACACCAACAAACAAGAGAGTCACAGATTTACACGAGCACAGGGAACCTTGAAATCCACATAGTGTTTCAAAGAAACATGTGAAAAAAAATATGCCAAGCCAGTGTGTGTTAACATGCAACCAGAACACTGATATCAAAACTTCAGTCCACAGGGGATATTTTCCTCCTAAGACACAGCTTTTGAAATAAAAGCTTTTCCCACATGATGTTTTCTAGTCCTTTGTTTTTCTTCATCCCCTCCTGTTTTATTGCTGCTTGAGATAGCCCTTGTCAGGAGAATCTAGACAGGCTTCAAGAGGTGCCAAATTACAGAGACCTCAGGTTTTTCACAGCTAGTTGTTCCTTTCACTGCTGGACTCTTCTAAAGCAAATGAGATTGAATTAATATGTTTTTACTGTATCTGTTCCTCTGCTCTGCTTTTTCCCATGGCCCAGCAGAGGAAGTCTGATTGCCAAGTGTTTTCTCATTTTGTTTAATCTGATACAAAAGGTCACCTCAAGTATCCTTTTGGTATTTGCTCTAGAGCTGAATATAATAGGTGGCAGCCCCAAGAAGAATGCATGTTGCTAAACTTCAGAAATGTTTGGGTTTTCAGATGCAAACAGATGTTTCCTTTTGGTAGCTTCATTTTCCGTGTGATATTCCAAGAAGTATAACAGACATAGCTGAATCATAGATGAACATTTTCCAGAAATTAATTTGTTTCACACACTGTGTCACAGATGATGAGTACATGACTTTGCAGTTACATTAAAGAGATCAATAACTGATTTTTTTTTTAAATCAGACCTCTGTTCAAATAGATGACCAATTCTTCCTAATATCCACAGCTAATTTTTGCAGCAGAAGCAGGAAAACAGAAAGACTGGCTCACATTCAGGTCTGATGTAGATCCACTGAAACTAGCAGAAAATTGGCTTCCTTGGGATCCCTTGTGCTGCACCAGTTTGGCATAGTGTATTTGCACAGATAAATAATTCTAGGAATAATAAGTTAATCTGGAGGATTAGTAAACAACTGTGGGTTTGTTTGCTTATATGCTGTAATTCTGTAGTCCAAATTTGTTAGTAATATATAATAAATACAGTTTTAACTACACTCCTGCTGTTCTCTAAACCAATCCCTTTTGCAAAGTGATATTTATATAATTTCAAGTGGATAGTAAATAAAGTCTTCCTGGATATATTGAGAGGGCTTCTCTCCCCTCAGGAAAATACATGCCATTCTGACCTTTTCAGATGCAAAGTATTTGCTCTTTGGAAGTTTATATTTATGGGTCAGGCATAATGACTTTACATGGAAAACATGGATCAGAAAAACGTCACTTACTTATTTAGAAGAGTAAATTGAGAATCTGAGGACACAAAAAGGGCAGAGGAATTGTGACACAGAGATTGTTTAAAATGTTTCAGCATTATAAAGCATCGATTCTAACTCCTGACTGCAAAATGCACAGAGATCATTATATCAGTTTCGGCAGCTCTGTTATAATGACCCAGTTGCTGTAATTCTGACATTTAAAAACTTGGTAAGGCAAAGAAGAGGGGACATGGGTGGGGCCTATTATACAGCAGGAAACAAACAAAACGAGAAGCAAAAATTGCCTTCAAAGGCTTCTGAGAAATGCAGGCTAATCCCAGCAGTGCACAGAGGGGTAGCATGGGAGAGAGGGACCGCTCTGCAGGGCAGCTCCCTTGGAGACCAGAAAGAGAAAGCTGCCTAAAATGAGATTAGTGCCTTTAGGAAAAATTGTTCCTGATTTGGAATTCCTCTGTGTAATGTATGAAATGCTCTTGGTTTGATTATTCAGATTCATGAATAAAAATTTGGTTTCTGACCATTCCTGTCTTATTCTGACCGCTTTAGTTCCAAAGGGCACAGCTTGAGAAACATGCAGCTACACAAACTCTTCGATGTGAAAACATAATACAGGCGATAATAGCTCTACCACTGGCCCATATGTCAGGAGTTTACCTCCTTCTGCAAAGAAACTTTGGAAACTAGTTTCATCCAAACCGGAAGGATCACAAACACGGAATGGAAGAAGGCCGACAGCTTTTCCCCTCTCAGGAGAGAGGCAGCAGTCTTCCTGAAGAATCAGACCAAATAATAGATCACTGGGGCTGTCTGCCTGAATTATTGTCAGTGGAATGCCAAAGCTTTAGGCAAGAAACACATTTTCTAAATCCATAATCGTTTTCCTCTTGTACTCTGTTGATACTACATAAAACCAATACACAATACATATTCTGGCCACTCTGGAGAGGAATGCAATCCGAGTGGCTACAGTAATCACGGCCAGGTCAAAACACAATATAAGAGGTACAAAACTTGACACCTCAATGCAGATCATGAAGAGAAACGAAAGGAAGCTAACCATGATAAGGGGATAAACAGGGATAATAACAGCTGAATTTAGAAAGCTATCTGTGTACTGGCCACAATGTTGAACTTTAAACCCTCTGGAATTCTGTATTTCACACATTTTCTAAGGCATCATATTTTCTAGGCACCAGCAGCTTCTCAGACACACTGGATCCTCAGCATCCTTAAACACATACTCCAGTCACTTTTGCCACATCAGTCCAAAACCCTCTGGCCAAACGGAGAAGGAGGCAGCAGAATGGGGCAGAAGACAAAGAACATTTTGAGGAAAGCAAAATAAAACAAAACAACACAATAACATAACTAGTAAGTCCTAAAGCTCTAAAATCAGTTCTAGTGATGTTTTGCGTATGGCCAAATTTTGTAGAGTTCCCAATCTGAACAGCCAAATTATTATTCCAGTGTGTACACGTTTGGGTCTTGCCACCACTGTCTCTACTGGCAGACTTTCATAACAGTAGCATATTTGCAAGCTCTAATCCGTCATTTAACACAGAAAATGAAAACAGAAAAACAACAACAGCAAACAAACTAACCAATCAAAACCAACCAACCAAACAAAAAACCAACACCCAAACCCATTCTGGTTGTTAGAGTCTGGCAGCCTTTGGAAGGCTGGGAAAACTGTCCACTCTACTGTTGCATAGGCAGTTGCACATCTCAAGGCCTAAGAGTTCAGAGATTGAGATGATTTGCTACCATAGTATAAGTGAAAAGGCTAAAAAAAAAAAGTCTGTGAGAACAGCAGCAGTTTTTCAGGTACAGTTACGCTAATTGTAATGGCAGGTGATTTTAGCAGGTTGAGTAAAAACATATGAGACTGAAGTTCAGGAAGGCCTCAGGTGCACTTGCAAGTGCAAATTTAAACAACAAATGAATCCAAAATCTAAGTAGGTCAGTATAATTACAAGCTATCAGTTTGGAATTAATTAGTATTTTCCACCTGGGACATATTATAAATACCTCTAAATAAAGTAGATGAGACACAATTTTAACTGGATAAAGTTTACCCAGTTGCATATTACAGACACCTCGAAGAACTGTTAACACCTTCACCAAACTGCCAGATACTTCAGTCTGTGCTGACTTCAGTTTTAGAGAGGAAAAGTAGGGAGGTCTTGTCTCCAAAAATGACATTTTTTTGCTGCTGGCTTTAGCATGAAACATATTTATAACTCTCCAGTTACAAAATTAGCTTAGGTCAACATATATGTTACAGAATAAATAAAGTTCTTAGCCGTTCCTTCGAAAAAGCTGCTGACCCTGAATCTCTTTTCCATTTGAACCACAGAAATGGAAGGAAGGGATGTCTTTAGTTCCCACTGGACCTGTGCAGTCTCAGGTTCTTGGGGATACATCCTGGCAGGAAAACCAGAAGCCTCTGAACTTCCCTTTGTGCCAGCAGAATAGTATCAGTAGGATCCCAGTGAATCATTCCAATCACAAATTGTTCCTGAATAAGATAACTTCCGTTTAAGCAAGATTTGTTTAAAGTTCATGTACTCCTTCCTCCTCTTTTTTAAGAGCAGACTCTATTTTAAATGGCTGTTATCTCTCTTTTAAAACAGATAAAACAAAAGCAAACACCCATTATATGGAATTTTAAAAATGAGATAGGGAAAAACAAATAACTGAATGGATACAAGGTCGAAAAGAATGTCCCTAATCTGTTGGACAAAACTCTGTGCCAATGAGTAAGATGTAAGGAAGTACAGCAAGGATCCCAGCATCTGCACCAGGCTTATGGGAACTACTGTTGAGTTCCAGATTTGGTGACACATTTACTACTTGATTCATTTTCCTGTTGAACTCAGTGAGTACAGTTATCTCTGAGTTACTTCTGCCCATCTTTCACTATAAAGCTGCAACAGGTTGCAGAGTTTTATACTGTTGATATCTAATGCAGGAGTGCTGCTGGGAGAAAGAAAAACTGAAGGTTTTGATAAAATATTTTAAATTATGTGTAGATTTTTTTTAGGCAACAAGAGGAAGTGGAGGAGTGTAGTTTTGGGGAAAACGAGCTAACTGGGTCCTTATGGCAATGTCATCAACAACGAAAAAATTGGTTTGATTTCTTTAGGTTTGAGAGTTAACAACTAACTGCAATGATGGTGAAAGATTCCCCCTCTTCAGTAATTATCAGCCGGTAATTATCAGCCATTATCCATGCCAGTTAACACTCAGGTTTATCCCTCCAAGCTGATCAGATCTGAGACCTAAATATCTTTTTTTTTTTTTTTTAAGATGAACACTGAATCTTAAGAGTACAGTTCTGCGATACAATTAATTCCATTGCCACAAACCTATTACCAATGGGCACTTACATTAAGTCTTGACATCTTTTCCACCTAACAGAGCAAAACCAGAAGAAGGATCAAGCTGTTGCTGAAAAAAAAAAAATGGCGTGCTAAAACATCTGCTGTATGTACCGAGCAACACTCCAAGTTGTCTCAGAAGTCTAACATATGAGCCTTGTCTTGTACTAGTACACTCATTCAAGATTTAGATCATGACATAGTAATGGCAAATAAACCCTGTTATCCCGCTGTTATAACAGTTATAAACAAAACTTGTTTTTTCTTTTTTTTTTTCCTGAAAGCATGTTTTCCCTGAGTGTATTCGCCTAGAGTAAAATTATTTCTGACCTTTCATCTGATAGGTATCAACAAGGAGTATTGTCCCTAATTTCAAATCATTTTACAGTAGTCAGATAGGGGCTGCTAACCGTGCTAAGTAATGTCAGTATTTAAACTGGATTTAAACTTCAATATTTAAATATTAAGCAAGATGGGAAGAAAATTAATATCAATGGTACAATGATACATATGTCAATGGTACAATGACAGATGACGTTAATGACTGTACTAAAACATAGATTTGGACATATTTTTCTCTGCTGTCAGGATGAGGCACAAAAGTGTAACAGTGGATCTCTTAGTCTAAAAGTCACAGCACAGACATCATTCCAGTGAACTTTTCTGGATTCAGAAAGGATACATTCAGAAAGGATACATATCCCCATGTAATATTATTTGTTACCATAATGCAAATATTTTCTCTTATTGGCAAGGTATTAAATGTAATTACCTACAACCTTCCTATCTTCTTCGTGTTCCAAGAGAAGAGAATACCTTTCTTGTCTTAGGACTGGCATTCAGGTTTATTTTAAAGACAATATCCCTGAAATACTTGCCCCTTATGAGGTAAATCAAGTCTCTCAATGAGAAAATTTGTCTCATTATTTTGTTATGTATGATTTGTATCTGCTATATATATCCACGCCTTCAAATGGCTTCTAAACATTTACTACAACTAAATGAACATAGTGTAAACTAATGACAATGACACAAACTGCACGCCTGAGAAGTTAGTTAAATGAATTAGGCAAGAGTCTAGCTAACAGGATTTTTGCCATAGGGCTTCTACAAAAAACTTATCCACTCTATTTCCTTGAAATTCGGGTGTCATAATCAAGTTTCTTGGTGTGTTGNCCAGACTAATGCATAAGGTGCTGTATTACATAAATATATTTGCCATAGCTAGAGGGCACAGCTATGGCCCTATGTGAACGTTCATTCTCACAAAATTATAAAAAACAATACCCTCACTTCACAACCTCTAAGCACTTGCTACATTGCGAAGTAGCATATATATGTTGAATGACAGATTGCTCCAATGTTTGTTCAGATTCTCTCCTGGTACAGGTTCCACATGGATGGATGGATCTCAACAGACCAGTAAGTATCTTGAAGTACAGAATATAGAAAAAAATGAAATATTTGGAAAAAATTGTTCATGTGATTTAAGAATATCTTTGTCTGAACATTAAAAAAAACCCTCAGTAAAGTAAGGAATAGGATTGCATCTATCTATTTGAAGTCAAGAGACACCATTTAATGTATTAGCTAAGGACTGCTCTGTCTGCCAGCAAGTTCAAA
Source organism: Pampusana beccarii (assembly GCA_013399365.1). Lineage (NCBI taxonomy): Eukaryota > Metazoa > Chordata > Aves > Columbiformes > Columbidae > Pampusana > Pampusana beccarii. The sequence goes on from VWYH01006442.1 coordinate 36,962, forward strand.
TGCACTTTGCCATGAAAAAACAGGTAATACTTCAGTAATAATTAATAAATCTAACAATATCTCAATTTTGTTTGTAGGACTCAGTAGCTTTTAATATTTATATATGTGGGGCCTCTTCATCCCTGGACTAATAGCTTATTTCTATGACATAAAATTATTACGCATATATTATCAAATTAAAAATAAATGTACCTTTAAAAATCCAAAAATAAATTAGATATGTGTCACATGAAAAATACTATTAAATCATCTTTAAAGTGTCATATTCTTCTTCATTAATAAATATGTCTATTATGTTTTAAGGCAGTTTTCTTCCAGCTATTTATTCATACTGTATTATTCATCTTTATTCTTATGGTCTTGTTTGTGAAAACAAATGAGATATAGATTTATTTATAAGGAGTAGATAAAAGAGCATCTATATAAATAAATTCATGTACAATGATACTACGATAAATATTTGTGTTTAAATACAATTGACTGTTTTTTCTATGGGAATTTAATTTCTGTGGGAATTAAAGCACACTCTTGAGAAATCTCAGCTTTTTATGGAGAAAAGCAAAACAGCAGTAGTTGGACAGGCAGCCAAAACTACACTATATTTAGCATGGAGCAAAAAGAGCAGATCCAACATCCAGCACATACACCATTTCCTTACATTCATTCCCCATTTCTGCTTAGCAAATATCAGATTACAGATCAACATTTATATACCAACTCCTCTCAAAAGAGTTCCCCAGATGAAAAATCAGGTGCATCACTGTGTACACATAATTTGGCCAATTTGATTTTAAAAATCATTTTTTAAACCGAAGCTTCACTTATGGACCTCACACAACATACGCACACCCTTGGTGGCCGCAGAAACGCGAGTTAGTGTAAGCAGCCAGGTTTTTGGAAATGAAGTACTATTTTCTTGCTCACGGACGGGGTTTTCTGCAAATACATATACTGTCATGAAAACAAATGATTTTTTGTGGACTCACACACTACAGTCTAAATGTAGGTTTACTATTTAAAGAAATACATTGAGGGAACTGGAGTAGACTCTTCTTTGTTCTCCCAATTCCTTATTTTCCAAAGGCACAAGAGACATATAATATACCAGGTCCCTTTTTGTAAGGCTAATAACATGGTTTAAATGATGATGGTATTTTAAAGAGCGGCATTCACAACGCATTGTGAAACCTAAATATAGCACTGCATAAAGAAATAAATATTTTTATAAATCCAACTGTGTTAACACAGGCTCTGATAGTCAAGTGGTGCTTTTCAACAAGGGTTTTCATGCACATGTTGACCTTCACTGACACCATTAAAGCCCTGATCTCTTCAGATTATTTCTCTCCAGCCCTGTGCTGTAACATCACTGTTTCTAGGACCTCATGGGGAAGTTTTAAGTGTTTTCTGTTTTGCAGATCAGTAACGATTTTCCGGTACAGGTATATTGTCTACACAGGATTTTTTTTGTATTGCGAATATTCTAGACTTTCTTAGGCTATAGACACGATGGGTGTCAAGGCTACTTGAGATTGTTTTAAGCAACTTCCCACCTTTGACTGTTTTTTCCTGCCCCTGCACTGCGCCCCCACATTTTGCTTCTTCCAATACTTCTGCAAGTTGAACAGAATCAAAGAAACTGAGCTGGCTGAACACCAGAGGAGCGGGAAGGTACTAGGAAAGGTTGTTTTCCAGGAGGATGAATTTTGCAGTTCACCTTCCAGCTGCACAAACAACCCTGCCAGCTGACTGCAGCAAAGGGTCAGGGACTGGGGAGGAGAAGGAGATGGGCAGAGGCTGCCGAACCAAGCAGTGCTGCCACCAGGGAAATCCCAGCACCTTGTAGGGACCCCCTAGCAGCCACCCACTTAATTTGAAGGGACAGTATCTGGGTGATTTTCAATCTGTGATAGATAACATGCTCGGTAGTTACTTAGCAAGAGAACAGCACCCAGTTGGATCTTCCCGAAGGTGCATGGGTTCTGGGAGGGGACAGGGCAATGAAACTCTCTTTCTGCTGGAAGGAGAAACATTTTGAGCACAAATTGATGGCAGATTAATCCATTTAGAAAGGGCTGTTTTTACAGTCATTCTCTAGAAAGGACCTTACTTTTAAAAGGACACAAATATCTATAAATGCTTGACTACTGGTAAAAATAGAGCCATGTAATACAGTTTGTTTCAAAAAGATGGACCCAGTTTCAAAGCAGTATATTTCACAATGGCAACCTGTTACAATTACACAAAAATTTACAAATGGTTTAATGAGTTATAAGGTTTTAGTAATTTTTTTTATAAAAATGCTGCATGTTCCCTCCACGTGCCATACAGACAACATTGAGATGATAGTTGAATTCATCCCAAATGCCTCTTAAAGTGCCTTCTTCCACTGAGGTCACCATTGCCATGATACTGTTTTTGAGGCCATCTGGACCATTTGAAACTCTGTGCCCTGCCCTTCCAAGTGGTAAGAGTTTCATCCATGGGCAGTTCGTGGCTGCAGAAATATAGCGATTTCAAATTTGGTCCATCTTTTTGAAACACCCTGAATTTACATCATTCAGTCATCAATTGTCACTGGCATATATTTCCTCACATACCTACTAGTTCAGCTTCCTCCCACAGAAGGGCTGTGCACAAAGCCCAAGTAATCCTAGAGTTACAGTAGGTGTGACTTTTAAGAAGTCACCACCTTAATTCTGTTACCCATCTTTTTGTTGTTATTGTTGTTGTACTGATCTATGTATTTACTTCTCCCAGGCTGGAGCAGAGAGCTATTTCATTCTAGAAATTCTCCAGTCATTTGTATAAATTATAAAAGAAGCAGTGAATTCTTAATTAGAACAACATGTATATGCTGAATGTGACAACATATTTATATCATTAGCCTGATATTACTGAAAAATCCTCAGAACTGTAATTTGCAATGAGTAAAAAAAAATTATATAATGCCAAACAATAATTTCTTATTTAGCTTAGAAAGGATCATTAGTTCATTCATGTAACAGGACCTTATTACTCTATGTGGGCACAGTGATCTCCTTGTTTCAAAACTGACCATTTAAATTATTTCAAGTGCTTGCACTATCCAAATATATTGCAACTAAAATAGAAAACATCATGTATGGTGAGAAGACATGAAGGAATGAATGATGAGGCACTCTTGGCAGTCCCAAGAAACAGCAGTCTCAGTAATATTAAAAAGTTACAGCCGGTCTATAATTGAAGAGCGACGCATTATGAGATACAATCTAAGACACCAATTTTCTTTCAGCAAATGGATTTATTGACATAATTGATTATAACCATGTACAGCATCTATGCATCTCCCATTGGAAGAATATCCAGTGATAGAGCTAATGTTAGTGTGATACACAGCTTTACTAAGTAATTCCCACTGTATTTCTAACAACAAACAGCGGGGTATCCCACAATCAGTCATAAATGGCCGAAAGCACCTAGGTGTCCACAAGAACAGAAATTTGAGATTCTTCACAAAAATAAAACCTGATCCTGGATTCCTTCAGTTTTAATTCAATTCAACACTGTATCTATAAGAGTAATTTCAATCTATACACTGGCAATTGAGTTTGGCCCTTGATATTAATGAAAACTGCTGTCTGTCAAAATGAAATCCCAAAGGATTTTTGCCACTGACTCAAGAATCATGACTTAAATTTTAATTTTTTTTCTCTATTTAAAAAGCAAAGATTAAGACAATCAATCTCTACACTCTCTCCTTTCCTCCTGTTTGAATTTAAGGATTGAACAAAAGTCCCTCAGAACATAAAGTCTTGTTCTCTCCATTCAGTCACTGAACTCCAATTGAAGGTACCAGTTACTATGGTGTCTTTTGTAAACACTTGTTCATCTGGAAAAAAAAAAAAAAAGGAAAAAAGAAGAAAAAAGAAGAAAAAATGCTTACTTGCAATTATGGTAATATACAGCTTGTAGTCATGAATACCTCAGGTCAGTAACGAATGCAGGATATTGAGATGAATGTCTCCATAGTCCACTAACATGTCCTTCAAGCCATTCAGTTCTACAGGAGTTCATCTGAGGTTGCACATTAAATTCAAAGGAGCAGAAGTAGTACCAGTGGTCTCAACAATTTACCCAAATTCATCTAAAACATTTGCATTTCAAGTGTAACCACAGTTTGGACCTTTTTAATTAGCTCACTTCTAGACCACACAGAGAGAACTATTAACGTAAACTAAATCGCCATATTTCATAGTAAGAGAACCACATTCTGTAAATATTTAGGAAAGTAAAAGTCCAAGAAAGGAGAGAGCAACTGATCATAAAATGATTAGCATTGCTCTAAAACCAAAAGCAAATTCTAATTAAAAAAAACCCCAAACAAACCAACTCAAACATCATATACTACTGCATAAGGGTTTAACTTTAGCATTACTCACTCAGCTACACAAAACACAGAATCTAGATTAATATACAAAAATGTTTATTTCACAGTGAGGTACATGAAGCTGATAACTTTAGTAGGTTAAGGCTAAGAGAGAATTGCCTGTTAGGGTAAAGACTGTTTCACATTCCTGACACATTCTCACTTATTATTGTTTCTGGAGAAAGGCACCAATATTATTTATCCATCAACAGTTTACCTCTGCATCCACTCATTTAGAAATGAAGATGGATTATGTGAGGGTCAGTGACCTACTGACCATCACGGACCCAGACAACTACAGCACACAATAATGTGTACAAGTACCAAGCAGTATTTATTCAAAAACAATTTAAAAATAGCTCATTTGTAAACATATTACAAAACTCTGTTAGTTTTTCCTAGTGGTATCAGCAATATATTCCTGTAAAACCGGCTGCATTGTTGTTTCCTGTTTACAAAGAAGTACGAAAACACACTCGTGCACATCAAATAGCCTCACATTCGGTTTTGAGTTAAAATGGCACAGCCTTCCAACTGTCCAGCACCAAAGAGACATTTCCAGCCCTCCAGCCAACTGGCACACAGCACAGTTCAACAAAGACAACCCTTAGTCCAAATTTTTAATTAGGAAGGGCCGATGCCTCGAAAAGGTCTGTTCAAAGCATCCTTGTGCAAGGACGGGCCACTCGCTGGCACTGGCGTCCCCAACTGCAGCATGATAAAAAAACAAAACCAAAACAAAACTGTAAAATACTACACTTATTAAGGCTGAGCTCGCGTGAGGGAAGCACCAGCTGCTCTTTGCAGTCGCTCCCGCCGTTTTGCTCTCCTCGCCACGAAGAACAGTTCCCGCCACAGTCAGGGCTTCTGGTTAGTGATGACTCCTGAGGAAACGCTGACCTCCCAGCAGACGCGACCCGAGGAGGCCCGTGTTCCAGCCCCGGCCTGCGCTAAGGGCACCGCAGCGCTGCCCCTCGGAGGCCGCGACCCGCCGGGCCCGGCTCCATCCCGTCCCAGCCCGGCGGCCGCCTCCCCCGCCGTGTGGACTACAACTCCCAGCGGGCCTCGCCGCACGGCGGCGCCCGCCCCCCGCGCGGGGCCTGCCGGGAGCGGTAGTTCGGCGGGTCAGTCGGCGAACCGCTGCAGCAGGTGGTCGTCGGCGTGGCGGCCGCCGCCGCTGTCCATGAAGCGCTCGCAGGGAAACTCGATGAGGTCGGCCTCGCTGAGGGCACAGGCGGCACTGCGGGGCGGCCGGTGGGACTGGAAGCCCGAGAAGTCGGCGGAGACGCCGGTGCCCATGGAGCGGAGGGGCCGTCGAGTGGAGTAGAGCTGCCGGACGTGAACGGGCGCCGCCTTCCGCCGCCGCCGCCCCAGAACCTTCTTCCGCAGCAGGCGGGAGGCCCAGGCCGCCAGCGCCGCGAAGAGCAGCAGCGCGTTCACGGCCAGCAGCACCAGCGTGAGCAGCTGCTGGTCGGGGCCGCGGGGCCCGCCCGTCGCCGCGCCGCCCTCGGGCAGGGTGACCAGCCCGGCGCAGTGGTCCCGCGGCGCCACCGGGCACACGCGGCCGCCGAGGACGCCCTCGACGCAGACGAGGTAGGGGGTGTCCGGGCGGAGCTCCCGCAGGGTGGCGGCCGGCTCCCCGCGCTCCGGCAGGTAGACGAAGCGCTGGAACTTGACGGCGGTGCCGAAGCGGTCGAAGAGGAGGCGGAACCGCACCGGCCCCAGCAGGCGTGGGCTGCGGTGCGGCCGCACGGCCCAGCGCACCGTCACCGAGCTGGAGCCCACCGCCTCCACCGACAGGTTGCAGAGGAACAGCTTGTTGAAGTCGCACGGGTCGGACACCAGCGGCGGGATCCCGGCGGCCGGCACCGAGCGGGGCTTGCCGGCCCGCCGAGGCCAGGCCGCGCTGGGCGGCGCCG